>JAGIQG010000005.1:83251341-83822491 GCA_024679065.1 Sphyrna mokarran | reverse complement strand
GGGGAAAAAACATAAAGCTAAATTGTTCACTGGCCTAAATACAATAGAAAAGGGAATTGATTTTTCCACATGTTAATTGTCCATGTGGGATTAGTTGTTAGAGCAGAATGTTATTTCTATTTGATCTGCTGGCCAGCAACTAAAGAAAATTTAACTCAAGGAGCACCAACCCAAAGCCTTTATAGTCAGTCATTAGTGCCTTACTTTGCCAAAGAATTCTGTCTCAATCATTTGAGCTCAAACTTAAATTGATTCTTGGGATGACTATTGCATGATCTTTGTAGCCCATCCCAGGGATTATGTGAATCACCTCCTCTACTCATACAAATCCAAAAAGTTGGAGGGCAGCAGATGCAAGGAACACAAAGACAATCTAATTATGGGATTATATTTAACTAGAAAGAACTATAGTAGTTCAAGGGCAGAAACCACTTTATGGTCAATTCTTGACTGATTTCACAGCAAGCATCTAAAAAAGGGAAAAATTCTCACTTAGTGCATACCATCAATGAGAACTAAGGGTTCATGAATAAATGGAGTAGTAACTGGATGAATCACACTGATTTTACTAACTCCCCATGCCTCATCTTTCCACTGATGTTCCATGAACAGATTGATGCTGTATGTTATACCATACTGTCCATCCACCACAAAGCTCTGAAAGGAAAGTGAAAAGTTCAACTATTAGAACACTAAAATATAGTGTTTAGTTTCTGTAGGTTTAGCAATGTACTATTTGGCTCTATCCAAATTGCCACAAATTGGTCCAAAACAGTAAATTTCAGTTGATTATACATTTGTCAGGTTGAATATGCTATAGTTCTAATTGGCAAATAGTGTGGGAGACAGCAACCAAAATAGGATGGGACAAATAATGGTGGTATTGCAGCTCTTAGCTGAACTAAACCAGAATGGATCATTTACATCCAGACACTACTAGTTGGATAAACAGTGGTTTTGGAATGAGAACTTGCTTTGAAGAACCAGAAGCCATTACCATGGCAGAACATTTGGTTTTACCAGGTTTGTTTAGGAATAGCATCATGGCTTCAATCTTAACATGGTTGAGAAACTATATTCAAAAAAATTGAATTCACTAACCTTATAGTATCCATCCTGTGCTCCAATTGGGACATTAACAACAAGAACTGTATCATTTTGGACAAGTTTATAGTTTCTTTCTGCCATTTGTGTGGGGTCCAACTTTATGCCATTAACTCCCATGGAAGTGTTGTCTTGATGAACTGGACTGGTCACAATTAGAGTGAAGATTCTTGGCACAGTCCACATGATAATGTCATCAGTGAATGTAACACCATCTAAAAAGGGAACCAACACATGCTATTTTACAATGTTGTATGTAATCATGGAGACAATGGTACCCTCTGGGGAATAAAGATCATACTTTGGATAATTGAAAATTAGCTTATAGTTCAGTCAGACAAGGAATAAAAACACAAGTTTTACAATAGTATGCTATTATTTCAATAGGGAAACAAAGATGGTTGTGCTGTTGAGGGAATATTTTATTTCTTACCAACAGGACAAGCCATTGCAGTGTCAATTAGTAAAGCCATCCATCGCTCTTTGTAAAAGCTTGTTGATCGGATTACAGTCAAAGGAATATTTTGTACCTAGTTGGTTTGAAAAGTAGGTAGTTTACTTGCATAATCAAAAATTTAAATTTTATTTGATCCAAGATTATTACATTGGGAGTGAGTGAATGTTTAGTGAACTCACCAAAACTATTTGGGCTTCATTTGTATGATATGGAGCCCGGAGTAATATCCGGGACATTGTCGTCATGATTCCATAGTTCATTTGACGTGCTTCTTTCACAGTCATCCTCTTTTTGCCACCAGGCACATGGAATACAACTTGCCATATTCCACTTTCTGCACTAGTTGCCTTAATGAAAAAGCAAAAGAGTTGGATGAGTCTTTTCATGAAGTAGGAAAGTGAAATGTTCAATTCAGATAGGAAGAGTCAAAAATGCTAACAGGCACAGTATTTCTTTTTTAAAAAAAGTAAAGCAAATCTCTTCAAAGAGATTGAAGTAGAGTCAAATTAGGTAGCAGAATGAGATTCAGTATACTCTAGGCTGAAAATAAACTGGTGTATCCTCTGGTCAAGGCAAATATGTAAAGTGTCTTCACATTGGATGTGAAACTTACTTCTGGAAATACTAAAGCCCAATCTTCAGCATCTTGGACATAATCTTCAATGGGTGGTATATTTCTTTGTACAGACACCTGTGCATGATTGATTACAAGATGAAATTAGTGCATTACAAGTTGTACACATCTTTGTACTATTGGGCACTGAGCCAAACTATCATCCATTGAAGAATCAGATTGAAACACTAGCTATGTTCTACCCATGGATGCTGTGGGACAGATGTTAATTTAATAAGGACCACAGGTAAATTACAGGGACACAAGCAATCAAGGCACATCTTTAAGAAATGCAAAAGTTTACTGGACACTAGTGGAAAGGCATCAAGCATTTTATGATCAGTATAAGCTACTGTTACACTTAGATATTCTTTATTAAAAAATGCAGATTAAAACTGTTCAGGTAAAAATGGTTTGATTTGACTGAGCAGTTATACTTAACTTCTTACCTGCATATAGTTTTCTTCACAGAAGATTTCCCTTGCAGCCCATGGTGAGTACATACAAGTCATGGTTTCAATATATGTTGAAGCTTTTGTGTCAGTTTCTGATATTTTTATTTGTATAGTGATACTGAATTGCTCATCATTCTACAGAAATTGTAGAAATAAGAAAACTCTAATGAAAACACATTCAGGTAATTAGATTTACAATGAAAATGGTATTTGATTTCAGGCACCAAGGATGGAGCTATAATATTGTGCACTTCCATCTATCATGATGCCCTATATTAAGCCAGTTAATTATCCCTCCAACTCACTCATCCATTGCTACTGTTCCAAAAACCATGCTCTAAACAAGATTAGAACATTTGGAACAAGTGTATCCTGAATATTGAAACAAGCAATATTTGCATCTCACTGGTGTAGAGATTGAAGTAGAGTCAAATTAGATAGCAGAAATGAGATTCAGTATACTCTAGGCTGAAAATAAACTGGTGTATCCTCTGGTCAAGGCAAATATGCCAAAACAGTGTCTTCACATTGGATACTCAGAACTTACCACATTATGGACAAAACAGCCCATGACAGATGCACGGAATTCCACATTCTTGCGATCCATTACAATTGTATAACCACACTGTGATGCAAACTTTGGTGTAATGGGAAAAATATAACCAGACTGATCTGAGAAAGAAAGACAGTTATGCAAGCTGAATCAGTTATGATTATTGATATTTCTGTAAAAAAGAAAGTGAACTTAAGGTCAAACATTGAGAATCCCTGTTGCAGGATCATTTGTATGGGGCAGTGGCACACAGAGGGGAAGATTCACCCATTAGTTTTTCCTAAGCTATTGAAAGTGGCATAGTTGCTCAAGTTACTAGATTGTTACAATCAATACAAATCTTTCCATACAAGGGATGAGCTAAATATTTGTGAATCAAGCTACAATTAAAGGAATGTACAGTTAAAGGAATGAGTTAACAGTCTGGTTCACATTGCATTGACAGGTCCTCTTAAAAGGTAAGAAGGAGAAGTGCAATATTTTGCAACTGAGCCATTGGATCAGATACATCTCCAGTTATGGAGTATTTGCAATATTCAACTTAATACTTAGTCTATAGGATCTGGGCATCACTGGCTAGGGTAGCATTTATTAACCATTCCTAGTTGTTTGGAACATGCTGGTGAGCTGCAAGCCCACCCAGTGCAGTTAGAGGATAGTCTGAACCAGGATGATAGGTGAGGAAATAGTATAATAGCAAGTGACTTGGGAGGTGAATTGCCAGCTGAAATTCAATGTTTTTGCTGACCTTGCTCAGCTAGATGATAACAGTCATGGGTTTAAGGCCAGGAGAGGTGGTACATTACTACCACTGCATTGGGTGGTTGTAGAAAGATGCCAAATGGGTAGCTTGGTCCTGGATGCTGTTAAGTTTCACTCATCCAGGCAAGGGCCAGATATTCTACACACCTTACTTGTGCCTTGTAGAAATCAGGTGGTGGAGGAGTTATTCATTACAGGATTTTCAGTCTGACCAATTCTTGTCAGAATGTATAGACATTCCAGTTCCATGATGTTGATGCTGGATAATGCCTTGTATTAGAGGGCTATGGTTAGCTTTTTCTTGAAGATGGCCATTCTAATTTGATAAGCCTGAGTTGATCAAGTTGGATAACATGACTATTGTTATAGTCAGAATGATTAACTGCTCAGTTCCAGAGGAAACATTGTAAAACTCTTCAGTTAAGAGAGTGTTCCTGAACTCAATTCTTAGTCCACAGCAGAATTTAAAGTTATGCTATTGGTTATATTCAGCTAGAACACATTTCTTTATGTAGCCTTGGATGGGCTCCAAGGATGTCAGTCAACCTAGATCCACAAGCCCATGCATAACAGCCAATTGGAATTTAAATTTATAGAATGCCACATCAGTAATTTTATTTTAAAAAAACAAACATTCATGCGATATGAGCATCATTGGCTCGGATAACTTATTTTCCATTACTAATTGCCAACGAGCTGCCTTCTTGATGAGTACAATACAAAATTTCAGGGTAGAACATCGCTCAGCCTGGCGCTACTTTTGACACGGTGCCTTGAAATGCAATTTACTTCATTAAAGTCCATCTCGGTGTCACCAGGAAGAAAAATGGAGGGAATATTAAGAAAGAGGAACAAATTACTATTTAAATAGTCGGCAATAGCACACATTAAGTCGTCACAGATAAAAACGCTATCCAATTCACTTAATGTGAAGTTTTGTATCGGAGGTTTAAGACGTTAGTATTATTATTGCACGACGCGGGGAAGATTTAGATTAGAGGGAAAATTGCGACTGGAATACAATACAAATCCATGACTCCATCCCACTAATATTAAAACTAACCAAACAGCACGAGGGGGGAAAAAAACCCACCTTACCTACAACGCTAATCTGCCAAAATCTCCCAGCAAGAAAGTGCTTATTGAGTCCAACCCAAAATTCACTGTCACGGCATTCAGTCTTCAGGAAACCTGCAGAAGTAAACCACAGGAATATTAAACTCCAGACCTTGGGAAAGGACAGAAGGACACTTGGTTCAACAGCAACACTGACCTGGAGGCGCAGTTTGCATCCATACGACAGCCGTTGTCACAACCACCGATAACATCAATCTGTTAAACAAACAGGGCAGCCGTGAACACAAAGATGGGAAACTCCTTTCCGACTCCCTTCACATTGCAAAAAAAAACTTACCGAAATAACAGGGCAGACGCCATAGTCCAAATTCGATGGCCAGTCCACTACGTTAAGCTACTTCACCCACAACAGAAATGAAAGGCAAACACACTCTCAGTGAAAGAGCAGGCGTGCTATTTAACCCGGGCTCCTCGCTGACAGTCACGCGCTCATCAGCATCACCTGGGCTTTTCATTAAAGAGTCACTGCTCAATCTTCACCCTTTTGCTGCGTCTCAGTTATGGTTAAAAAGATGGAGTCTGATCCTCTAGGGCAGTACTGAGGGATCCTGGACTGACCCAGTGCCGATATTCAGATGAGACCTCTAAACTCTTGTGCAGAAAAGTCATGGAGTTGAAATGTGAACTCCACAATTGCTGCCTGATCTGCTGAGTATTGCCAAGATTTTTGTTTGTTTCTTGTTTTCAGCATCTGCAGCACTTTACAACAGTCTGTCCTGTAAGATGTGCATGAAAGATTCACGGTACTATCTTGAAAGAAAAACAGAAGATTTATCCTGGTATCTTGGCCCAATATTTATGCCTCAATCAGCATCACAAAAACAGATTATCTGGTCATTATCACAATAAAATTTTGAAAACAAAATCTTTGATTGAAATTTTTAAAGATTGTGTACCTGATATGTGTGAGTTCAAACTAAAATTTCCATACTTAGAAGTTAATGGTTTGTTTAGGATTTCATCATTCATGTTAAGGCCATAAGACTGAAACATTTGAAGGTGAGTGCATGTAAGATGAAATGGGTGGACAATATTGATCCCAAACTGTCCACTATATTTTGAAGGGTGAACAAGACAAAGCATACCCAATTTAAAATTCAGAAAACAATGTCTCAATTTTGAAAGTCCTAACTCCTCAGTATTTACATCAAAGAAATCTCTGTCAAGCATTTAATATATTTTTCCTTCACAAATTGAAGTCGCCTTTGCTAGTTATCCAACTATAAATATAATACAAATCTAAATTATATAAAATAAATATCTGTGCTTATTTCCTCATTGTAACTTATGTGCACCCACTTGACTGATACTCAGGCTTTAATGTTTCGGGCTTCATTCTCATAGGTAGAAGTTCTCAATCCTGCTTTTTTCCTTTCCTCCAGCCATGCACAACTTTAGATATAGTTTTAGAAGCTATTATTGATGTAAACAGTTGAAATGCAGTTTTTGGAGACTTCTATGCCAATTCAATATTCTTTGCCTATTCACATTATTATGCATTGGATGTAGATGTAAGCTTTAAAACATGTTTTGTATATTACAATAACAATAGTTATTAAATTTATTGGCATCTATGTGCATACTTATATTAAAAACAGAGAATTGGTTAGCTCAGTTGGCTGGACAGCTGGTTCATGGTGCAGAATGATACCAGCTGTGCAGCTTTATTTATTTTTTTATTCATTCATGAGATATGGGTGTTGCTGGCTGGCCAGCATTTATTGCCCATCCCTACTTGCCCTTGAGAAGGTGGTAGTGAGCTGCCTTCTTGAATCGCTACAGTCCATGTTCTGTGGGTTGACCCACAATACTGTTAAGAAGGGAATTCCAGGATTTTGACCCAGTGATTGCAAAGGAATGGGTGACATATTTTCAAGTCAGCATGGTGAGTGGCATGGAGGGGAACTTGCAGGTTATGATGTTCTCATCTGTCAGCTGCCCTTGTTCTTCTCAACGAAAGTGGTTGTGGGTTTGGAAGATACTGTCTAAGGATCTTTGGCGAATTGCTGCAGTGCATCTTGTAGATAGTACATACTGCTGCTACTAAATGTCAGTGGTGGAGGGATTGAATGTTTGTAGATGTGGTGCCAATCAAGAGGGCTGCTTTGTCCTAGATCTTGTCAAGATTCTTGAGTGTTGTCAGAACTGGATCTATCCAGGCAAGTGGGGAATATTAGATCACACTCCTGACTTGTGCCTTGTAGATGTTGGATAGGTTCTAGAGACTCAGGATATGAGTTACTCACAACAGTATTCCTAGCCTCTGACCTACTCTTACAGCCACTGTGTTTATGTGGTGAGTCCGGTTGAGTTTCTAATCAATGGTAACCTCAAGGATGTTGACAATGGGGATTCAGTGATAATTATACCATTGAATGTCAAGAGGTGGTGGTTATAGTGTCTCTTATTGGTGATGGTTATTGCCTGGCATTTGTGTGGCGTGAATATTACTTGCCACTTGTCATTGATATTCCCATACCAGTTGAAGTTATTCATGAAGACCTACCTTCTCAACTTTGCCCCTCGCCTGAGATGTGGTGATCCTCAGATTGAAATTACCACCAGTCAGCTTTCTCCCTCAAGGGGGAGAGCAGCATTTGGTCATCTAGGTCTATGATGACTTTACCTTTTTTTTATATTAAGAAGTTCACCAAGAACAGAAGTTCCTGTAACTGCTAGCATTTAAGTGTTAAACTTACCAGAAGTATAATGCTTGGAGGAACGTTTTTCACCTATTGTTGTGACTACTTTGTTAAGGCAAATATTGTGCAATATATGGCTGGAGGACCTGTTGTCCTCAACGTAACTTCATTTGACTTGACCATATTTTTATTCGCAATGAAAACATTTCCAATTTTTTGGTAAATTCTGATCATCTTCATTTTTTTAGATAGAAATTATTTTTAAATTCACAATATGTTCTACCAATCTTATATCAACCTCTGTGACATCCAGAGGTTTGATTATACTTGCAATTGAGGACTACAGAACCTGCTCATGGAATTAGTGAAGAATTGTACATTGAAAGTAACAGGTTGTGACATGAGCCTCTATGTTTGTGAATAAATATTTTGTACAATTACCATAGTGGTATGTTGTTAATCTTGGCCAATAACAAATAGTTGCCAACTTTCTTAGGAAAGATAATTTTAATTTTGGCAAGCAATTCAGATAATTTGACAACATCTATGTTTTCCATTAGATTAGCAGTGTAAAACATGTGTTCACCCTTTTTATCCAATTATGCACATCATTATCATTTTCTGGTTTGTGAATCACCTCCTATATATGTTTCTGACAGGATGCAAGATTGTCATTTCAAGTGCTTGAAGATACCCATTATGTATAGTCTGTTTGGATCATTGCACTGTTTATAGCTGCATTAGCCTTTGCTATATTGCATTGTTAGTGCTACTGGTGTTTTCTGCCACATATTTTGCAGAATTGATGAAAAGTTAGACAGCCTTTGGAAGATCACAACTTCCACATGTCCTGCTAGGTTTAGGTGTTCTACTTAGTGTATCATTTACTAAGTTTATTTGTATAATAATTGGGTTTGCACCTAGGATTGATAAGCTCTGTTGACTTGTGAGGATCGCTTTGTTCTTGCATCCAACTTTGAGTAGCTCTTCAATTTCAGGCTTGTCTAGCAGACCTTTCTGGATGGCTTCATGGAGATGGATGTAACTACTAACTCAAATCTGTCTGCCAGTTTTTTATGTACAAAATTACAATATGTACCTTTTACTGCATCTGCTATGAATGCTAGAAGCTCTTGTTGAAATAACATGAAATTTAGTCAATAAACACAAAAGTTTAACCTAAATTTGAACCAGTTTTCTAATGTACCTTTTGGGGAATAACGTATCTTTTAGGGAGCAATTAGCTTTTCTGCTGTTAATGTTGATTTGTTCAGCTGACGCAGAGTTTCAGTCCCAGCTAAAACTGAAAATGATGATAAAAATGCAACAATCTGGCAGCATCTGTGAAAAGAGAAACAGAGTTAATGCTTCAAATCCATATGGCTCTTCCAGCATTTTCTGTTAGATTTTCAGCATCCATTGCTAGATGAAAATCTGTGGCTTGCTTGTCTAATTCAGATACACCTGAATAAACCATGATGTGGAGATGCCGGCATTGGATTTGGGTAGGCAAAGTAAGAAATCTCACAATACCAGGTTTAAATCCAACAGGTTTATTTGGTATTTCGGAGCGCTGCTCCTTCATCAGGTGAGTGACCAATAAACATGGCTGTTTAGGTGGTTTAAACATTTTGAATTAGGTGAATAAGTCAGTTGGATCTTCAGACTGGAAATTTTGTAGATACTCTGACAATATCTTTTGGACTTTCTTTCTTCTATAGTATCTGACTGAGAGCCACTGTAGCCATATTCACATACTTCTCTGAAAGTCCATCCGTTATAATCTCTGGCCTGATTTTTATGATTTTTTTTGTTTGATTCTCCCTCTCTCATTATTAATCTGATCCATATCCAGGTCACTTGCCTTTCCTCACTGTGCTCACCTTCTGTTGTTCCTCTTGCCATATAATCCCCAATCACTGATCTGGCAGGTTATACATTGCTGTCTCATCATGAGTGATTGTCTGCTTACCGGCTCTTCATTTGAGCACTGTGTCTTCACAGCATCTCTGTACAGTCACCACACTATAGTTTCAACATTTTTCCATGCGGCAACTTTGTGGTGTTCTGACCAGAACATTAAAGGTCATCTTATGTCATGTAGCACGACCTAAGACTGTTCACCGTGTTGCATTTGTGCTTAATTTTACTGCTATGATGAGCATCATGTTGTTTTAAAGGAACAACTGCTGCAAACCATGTTATGTTTTATAATGATATAAAGGCACCAGTCATTAATGGGGAATTGGGTAAATGTATTGTGTGTTCATTTGTTGAGAATAGGCACATGGGATGAGAGTTACAGGGGTATGAATTGTGAAGACATCAGCAACAGAAATGAATCTTTTGTATGTGTTCTGCTCAAAAAATTGTCAATCAAGAACTAGATAATTTCATTTCCAGTGATGTCATTTTGCATTCCCTTAAAGGCACATTACAATAAATGGGTTTAATGTCTCATTTAACATATGGCACTTCTGACTGTGTAGCTCTCCTTCAGGGCTGCACTGAGAGGGCCAGCCTAAACTTTTATGCCCAAGTTCCTGGAGTGGAACTTGCATTGCTGCAATTACAGCCATAGCAATTCCCATTGGAAGGATGGCATTCCATCAACACTGTACTGGAGTGCCAATATGTTTTATGTTCTCTGGACTGGTGCTTGAACCCACAACCTTGTAACGCAGAAGTCAAATGCTTAGCCACAACTGAGAATGATTTTCTGTCTTATTTCACAGTTTCCACTATCCATTAAACACTTAGATTCATTGTATTTACATCTGATTCCAAATTAGAATGCCCAGTTGAATCTGAGGAAACAGCTCAGGACTCCACATTATGTTAAACAAATTATGTAAGTAACTGGCATAAAAGCTGACGAAATTTAATATTGACAAATACAACATGGCACAGGTTTTCCCAAATCTTTTGAGCCATGGAACCTCAAGTGATCTCTGAAGAACATCAGGAACTCCAAGCATTCTCATAATGTTCACACAACTTTTTGCCAAGAAATAAATGTGAACATAGAAAGCAAATATAATCAAGGTTTTTTTAGTTTATTTCTGCATACATGAGGAATAAAAAAAAGGCACACAGTCACAAATAAATTCTCCAACTACATGCCCACCTCTCATTAATCTCTGATCAAATCATCCTCCAATGGCCACTCAATGTTTACCCCAGAAGTAGTATCCAGTTTAGGGTGGGTAATCCAGTAATAATTAAAAAGTTATGAAAAAAGACACCCAAGTCTTACCTTTGGTCATTTTTAGTAGGAAGAACAATGCTGGAAAGCTGATTTTCTTATCAGACACACAACTTCTACCTCCCACAGACACTCACATTTCTCTGTCTCTCACATTCACATACATATCTCTCACTCACCTCTTTCTCTCACACACATGCCTCTCTTTTCAACACACATGCCTTCCTCCCACACACTCATATTTCTTATCCATATTAATACATTGACCCACATCTTCCTCTCTCTCACACACACAGCCCTATCAGCTATTTCAAAGGGCATTCAAGACTGAACCACATTTGTATGGATCTGAAGTCACATATAGGCTAGGCCAAATAAAGGTGGTAAAGCCTTTCCAAAATTGCATCAAAAGTTTTTCAACAATAGACAATGGTTTCACAGTCATTAGGCTTTTAATTCCAGAGTGTTTATTGTATTCAAAATTCAACATTTGCCAGAGTGGGATTCAAATTCAGAGCACTGTCTGAGATTCTGGGCTGCTAGTCCAGTGACAATACTAATAAACCAATACCGACCTTATTACTGATATCCAATTACTGATCTGCTATCAGAATAATTATCCCATCACCTATTATTAAGGGGACAATAATACCTTCAAATAAACAATACACAAGGACAATTATGTATAGGTCATAAATACTGACTCAACCAATAAAGCCCACATCCCAACATTGAATAATAATAACAATAAATTAGCCTTGAATAATTCAGCAATTAAACATCCAAAAACCACAGTAGCAGAGAATTAAAACATATTCCAAGGATTTGAGTAAAATAATTTCATCTGATCTCAGTCTCATTGAATTGACTATCTTCAAGCTGTACAGCAACAATCTCCCCTCACCCTCCCCTTTCTATATTTCAGAACTAGGGGAATAACTACCCAAATCTTTCAATACCTTTCATAGTTGTATATGTAACTATGAAACAACCTCAGAGTTTTCCCTAATTTTGAGATAAATGTAGGCCAATATATTCCACCTTTCGTCAAAGAACACCTCTCTGATCACTGTAAACTGAAATGGTAACCCTATGCTAATAATCCCTCAAAGACAAGTACATCACTGCTTCAAAATATTTTTTAAAAGAGTGTGCACAATTTTCCAGGGGTGGTCACTGAAGCTAAATAAGATTTCAGGAACATTTTGCCAAAGCCCTAGAAATAAGTGTTGACATACCATTTGTCTAGTTGTGCTCAGATGCTCACCTTTTGTGATTTACATGTTTACACTATTACCACTGAACATCAATATTTAGACTTTCTGAAGGAATTGGTTACACTTTCTACTCTTACACCAAAGCGTAATACAATCATAGAATCCCTACAGTTCAGAAGGACGCCATTTGGCCCATTGAGTCTGCACCACCCAGGCCCTATCCCATAACCCCACATACTGATTTCAGGATGGCACAGTGGTTAGCATTGTTGCCTCACAGCACCAAGAATCCAGGTTCAATTCCAGCCTTGGGTCATTTTCTGTGTGGAATTTGCACAAACTCCCCATGTCTGCATGTGTTTACTCAGGGTGCTCTGATTTCCTCCCCCAATCCAAATATGTGCAGGATAGGTTGATTGGCCATGCTAAGTTGCCCCTTAGTGTCAGGGGGAAATAGTAAGGCTAAATATGTGGGTTACGAGAAAAGCGTCTGGTGGGATTGTTGTCAGGGCAGGCTCATGGAATGAATGGCCTCCTTCTGCACTGTAAATCTATGATTTACCCTATTAATTCCCCTGATACTAAGGGGCAATTTAGCATGGTCAATCAACCTAATCCATATACTTTTGGCATATGGGAGAAAAGTGGCGTACCTGGAGGAAATCCATGCAGACTCAGGGAAAATATGCAAACTCCACACTGATAGTCACCCAAGGCAAGAATTAAACCTGGGTCCCTGATATTGGAAGGCAGCAATCTTTTTGTTTCCAGTTCCCCACTATTGGCCAAGGGTTTTTCCACTCCACAACAGCAAGATGGAAATGGACCAATCAGAAAATAGCCTCACTGAATGTTTATATGCTAACTAGTCTACAATCAGCATCCAGTGCTCCAAGAGGTCTTGCTCTGGTTGGCCTTTTCCATTGGTGGAATTATTTTTGAAATTGTTTGGTTATTTCTTTTGAACCATGGATTGCCAGCCATATAGCAGCCACCAGCTCCACTGACCTGCTGAAGACTCTTTAGAAATCCCCAGGGATCCCCAGATTCCAGTTTGGGAACCCCTAACATAGGAAAACAAATGAAGGATATAATTGTGATGGTATTGAATTAGTTTCAAGGGTAACGTTAAAAGAGTTCACAGGGATTTAGTGGACCATATGCCCGGTATGTCCCATCATGCAATTAACAAAGAAAGTAAAATGTTGAACTATGTGACCAAAATAGTGTAGACATTTTAGAGTCTGATATAAATAAAGTTGTCACTGCCTTGGCAAATTTCATTTTGAATATACTGGCAAGTGGTCATCAAGGCAAAAGGAAGACATTCCAGGTGCTTCGGCACTCTGGTTTCCTCCCACAGTCCAAAGATGTGCAGGTTTAGGTTGATTAGCCATGCTGAATTGACTCTAGTGTCAGGGGAATTAGCAAGATAAACATGCAGATTTACAGGAATAGGACCTGGGTGGGATTTGTGATTGGTACAGAATTGATGGGCTGAATGGCTTCCTTCTGTACTGTAGGGATTTTATGAAAAAGCATTTAGACAGTTACATGGGTAAGATGAGCATAGAACAATATGGCCAAATGTGGGCAATTGGGACTAGCTTAAGTGATTAAAAACAGGGCAGCATGGACAAGTTGGGCTGAAGGGCCTGTTTCCATACTGTAAACCTCTATGACATTCACAGTTTACAGATACTTCAGAAAAGGGTCACCTAATGAATTCCCAATTGTTGGGAAACTGATAAAGAAGGACTGGAAACATTTGACATTTCCAGTCTTAAACTGACTGATTCAGATGTGATATTGTAGTAAACAGGAAGATATACTAGTTCAAATTGAATCATGTCAATAGAAGTTCAAGTTCCTGGCATTAAAAAACAACTATGGAATCATAGAACCTTTACAATGTAGAACGAGGCCATTTGGCTGATCAAATCTGCACTGACAGCAATCCCATCCAGGCCTTATCTCCGTTATCCTACATAGTTACCCTGCTAATCCCCTTGACACAAAGATAAAATTTAGCATGGCCAATCAATCAAATGCATTTTTGGAATGTAGAAAGATACTGGGACACCTGGAGGAAACCTATTCAGATAGTGCCAGAGATAATTTCATCTAATGTTGTAAAATATTTAGTTTCTTTCAGTACTGCGAGTTAGATCTGGATATTTTTGAAATGTTATGCTTGCGCTTCTCCTCTATTTATTTTCTGCTTAATTTCTTTCTTTTAATGATTTATAGTTTATATTTGTATTACTTATATTTATTATTTAATTTTTTTCAGCATTAGAAATTAAGTATCAAAGTGATTAACTGTAATTTACATTTAAGAAACGTATTTTAGCTCAGATTATTTTTAGTGAAATGGAGTCGGCTTGTTAATTTGTTTTTGTGATTTCCTTACAAACCTCAAGAGGGAGGCAAAACGTTTCTAGCTTTGATATTCTCTCCTGGTTTGTGGAGCTCTCATTTGTTGAACCAGACCTACTTGAACAAGATTACAGGAAAGCTGCTATGATCATATGGTATTTTAAATCATTTCTCCCACTCCTTTTGCGCATCTGTGTCCTTTAAGATCAAAATTATGTGCCATTTGCCCTCATTACAATGTTTCTGATCTTTCCCTCATGCTGTCAATGATCAATCTGTCTATTTGTCCATCTATCCACAAAAAATTATCCAAGGGCACACAAAAGACTGATTGGCTTAGGAATCATTTTCATTGACTAAAAAGTATCCTAGCCTAGAGTTTCCTCTGGGATGCAATTAGCAGATTGCATCTAGAATGTGCTGAATAGTTTGTTAGTTTTGCCGAGGTGAAATTACGCTTGCACACGAACTCAACAGTAAAAGCCTGAATGATTAGTCTCCCATGAATCAATATAATCAAACAGCCCCAGGAGTAGTCATCATTTGAAAGCAGAGTTTTAGTTTTGACATGTACACTGATGTCACAATTTTCTGCCATCGCCCCCTGCTGAATCCTGCACCATTGCTAGATTATCAGACATCCAGTATGATTGAGTAGAAATTTAGCCAAATTCACTTTTGGGAAGACTGAAGCCTTTGTTTTCAGTTCCTGTGCTGAACTTGATTATCTTGTGACCACTCCACCCCTTTCCCGACAACAGTCTGAGATTAAGGCAATCTAATTGTGACTTCCTGTCAGCATAATCATTTGAGATGAACTTCCAACCTCATGTTTCCAAAATATCTTATTTCCACCTCTGTAACATTGCCCAATTCCACCAGAGTCTCCGTTAATTTGTTGTTGAAACCATCATTTGTGCTTTAGTTACCCCTAGACTTGATTATTTCAATACAGTCCTGGCTGATCTCCTACATTCTACTCTCAGCAAGCATGAGGCCACCTAAAACTATGCCAAACTCACATCAGGTCTTGTTAAACCATCATCACTGTATTCGATGTTCTACACTGGCACACATTTAAGCAATGCCTAATTTTAAAATTCTCTCCATGGTTCTAAATTCCTCCATGGCCTCTTCTCTCTCTATCTCTATAATCTCCTCCAGCACCACTATCCTTTGAGGTATCTGTCATTATGACCTCTTGAACATGCCTGATATTAATTACTCCACTTCTGGTGGTAGCACCTTAAGTTGCCTTAGCACTAAACTGTGGAATACCCCACTACCTTTTGCCATTTTTCTGCTTTAATCTCATATTTTAAAATATTTCTTAAAATCTACCTTTTCGACAAAGCTTTTGTCCATCTGATTTAATATCTCCTTATGTGGCTCCATATCATATTTTGTTTAATAATGTTCCTGTGAAGTATCTTGGAACATTTTATGACAATTAAAGATGATCTGTAAGTAGAAATTGTTGTTGTAGCATAGTAGGAGTGGAATTGTCGTGATATGAGGCATTTTTCAACTTGCTGAAATATGTTTTCCGCACAAGATACAGCTATAGCTTCAATTGATTGCTATTCTTTTATTACCTAATTGATACTTCTGCAGCAGTACAAGACCGTAGCCAGACTGATGTAATACAGTTATATCATTGACATTTACCAATAATGTAGAAAATTGGCCAGGTCTCTCCTGTACACAAAACACTGGACAAACTTAATCTGGCCAATTATAGTGCCATTACTTCACTCCTGAATATCGGTAAATTATGGGATGGATCATCAACATGCTATCAAGTAGCACTTGTTTAGCAATAGCCCGCTCATTAATGCTCAATTTGGGTTCTACCTGATCACTCAGTCTTGGCTCAAACATGGGCAAAAAAGCTAAACTCCAGAAGTGAGATGAGACTGTCCTTGATATCAAGGAAGCATTTGATCAAATATAGCATCAAGGAATCCCAGTAAAACTGGAGTCAATAAAAATTGTGGGGAATCTCTCTGCTGATTGGAGTCATACCTAGCACAAAGAAAGATGATTGTGGTTGTTGGAAGTCAATCATCTTTACTCTAGGACATCACTCTAGGTATTCTTTATTGTAGTGTTCAAGATCCAGCCATCTTCAGCTGGTTCATCAATGACCTTCTTTCCATCATGTCAGGAATGGTGATGTTCACTGATAATTGAATAATGTTCAGCGTCATCTGCGACCCGACAGATATGGAAATAGTACACGTTAAAATATAGCAAGACCTAGACAATATCCCATCTTCAGCTATCAAATGGCAAGTGACATTAGTATCACACAACTGACCATCTCCAGCAAGAAAGAATCTAACCATGTTGAAATTCAATGGCATCATCATTGCTGCCCCACTATCAACATCCTGGGAATTATCATTGATTAGAAACTGAACTGGACTAGCCATATAACTACTGTGACTACAAGAACAAGTCAGAGACTAGGACCTCTACAGTGAGTGATTCAACTCCTGACCTCTCAAAGTGTGTCGACCATTTACAAGGCACAAGTCAACAATGTAATGTAACATCAACTCGGCTGGACGAGTGCAGGTGCAAAAACACTCAAGAAGCTCAACATCATTTAGGATAAAACAGCCAACGTGATTGACATCCCACCCAAAAATATTCACTCCCCCATCACCAATGCACAATTGCAGCAGAGTGTACCATTGCAGTTCAGGAACTCATCAAGATTCCTTAGACAATGTGTTCAAAAACACTCAGAAGGACAAAGACTGCAGATATCTGGGAATACCTACAAGTTCAACTTCAAGCCACACATCATTCTGAATTGGAAATATATTGCTGTTCCTTCACTGTCATGAGATCAAAATCCTGGAATTCTCTCCCTAAAAGTCCTTGTAGTATTTACATTGCATGGATTGCAGCATTTCAAAAAGGCAGCTCACCATCACCTTCTTGAGGGGAATTAGGCTGTGAAGTAAATGTTGGCCTGGTCAGCAATGCACAATCTCATGAAAGAACATATGAAAAAAGATATGTGGCTTGATTTATCTGTTCTGCCCTATAATCTAATGTTGGGTTCATTGGACAATGAGTTTCTGTGTCCTTGATAACCTGGTGGAATGTGACAGCTCTCTTAAATTAGTGCAATTGGCAGAAACCTATCTTTACAATGAGGTAGCAAGACCAGATTTGTGGGCAGGAGCAGGTTTTAGATAAAGGACTGTTTGACCTAGCATTAAAGGTTACAGGTACTCAAGTGTAAAATAGTCATAGATGCAATTTGGTTATACATAAAATTTAGCATTTTTTTTCGCTATTTCATTTGATTTTATACACTGAAGTCATTGCTTGGCTGGAATACATGCAAAAACTTGAGGGCTTTATCTGTATAAGTTTGTCTCTATTTTTCCATCCACTACAAATGTGGTCAACAAGGAATCACTAACTTTGCAAAATCTACCCAATTCTGAAAAAAATCACTAAAAGCTCACTTGAACTTACCTTCTGGTTCAAAGCTATTATTCAGCTTTGTTTAGGGCCCTGATATTTATTGGGTCTCCATCTTGGAGTCCTAATAAATCCAATCTTCAGACTAAGTGGGGCTTGCTACCCAATATACTACATTCCTGTTGCCAGAATATTAAGTGTTATTTCTTGTGTTTTATTCATTTCCTCAAGGGGATAGCCTTGGCATTGCCAGTTTGCCCCTTGGACAGTGTTGGGGGCCAGGCTAGCACCCACCCTTATCTCCAACCTCTTGGAGTGGTCTCCATGGCCTCTGTTCCCTTCAGCAGAATGGTCCACCTGCTCCCCATTCATGAGAGCTGTGCTAAACTCTGTTGGAGCAGAACCACTGCTGGCAGGAGAGGGAGAAGCTAGCTGGCCTGGAGACTTCAATCGTGGGCCCATTAATGGGATGTAAATCCTGGTTTAAATATTTCCGGTTTGGAGCTGCTTACACAAAAAATCTTTGCTGTGAAGACGCGCAGAGGCCATGGTGCCCAGCGGGGAACCTGTGAAAAAACCTCTGCTGATGTCTACTGGCCTCTTGCATGCTAGAGCAGTGAAGCGAACTGGGAGAAATATACCCACGATGGCATCCAGAGTAAAAACACTTTGGGAGATTGAAGAAATTGTGATTAAAATGAGATTAAAAAGATGCTTCTGATAAATGTCAACTGTAGAATGTGATAGAAAATTAAGTAAAATTGGGAATGTGGAAAACTGACCTGAAGAACAAAGTAAGAGCGGGTAAGAGAGCAAAGGACAAAAGATTATTAGATAATACAAAATAGAACACTAAAATCACTTGGTAGAACAGAACTTGAATATTGCTGAGAGCTTTTGTCTTGCACTCAAGACAAATATAAGAATGTCAAATTTCAATCAAAACAATTAACACTACAGGAGAAAAGGGTGCTGGTTATATTTGTTGTGATTGTTTGAAATTTGGCACTCTTGTGTTTGCCCATTTAAGTGCATGACCAAAGGTTTTGGCAACATGTCTCTCATTTTGGCAATGACAAACAAAATATTTCTAAACATGCAGAAAGTAAAAGAATAATCAGTTAACGAAAAATCTTGTGGAGGCAGAAGACATGATGAGGAGACACGAATGAGAACATTGCATCTGTTTTCACAGGAATGGAGGATTCATTCAGAGAAAGGGGATGAGGTGAGGATGAGGGGCTGGCAAAATTAAATAAGATACATATAGATAAAGATGTTACACTAATAATCTGGGTAGTATTCAAAGGCACAAAATTTACTTGGTCTAGCTGGGAGGTAGATGGTGATCTAGTGGCAGAGTAGTTAGTGCTGACTCCTCATAGTGCCAGAGACCTGGGCTCAATTTCAGCCTTGGGTGACTGTCTTTGCAGAATTTGCACATCCTTTTCATGTCTGTGTGGGTTTCCTCCAGATGCCCTGATTTTCTCCCACAGTCCAAAGATGTGCAAGTTAGGTGGATTGACCATGCTGAATTGACCCTTAGTGTCAAAGGGATTTGCAGGCTAAATATGTGGGGTTGTAGAGATACGACCTGGATGAGGGTTATTGTTAGTGCAGGCTCAATGGGCCAAATGGCTTTCTTCTGCACTGAAGGGGATCTATGATTTGAATTGAAAGTGGAATTGATGTAGATTCTGGCCATTATATTTCACTCTTGGAAATAGGAGTGTTGCCAAAACATATTTGGATTGAAAATATAACATTCCTGTTCAAAATTTGTGAGAGGGTTGGGCCTGATAAATATATTCCAGTCAGCTTAACTTTGGTGGTGAAATAATTTTGTAAATATGTAATCTGGGGCAAAATTAAGTTACATAGAGTCAGTAATCAAGGACATGGATCTAAGATGGTCCACAAAAGCACCAAGGGGAAGAAATGAGGATTTTGCCTTTTGGAAGAATATGTGTTAAGTAAAAACAGCAACTTGAATTTGTTAAAGGAAATCATGTATGACAAACTTGATTGTGTTTTTCGACTGAATGATGGAATAGGCTGATGGAAGTTGTTCAGTTGATCTTGTGAAAAAGGACTTTCAGAAGGTGTTAAATAAAGTGCCACATAAACATCTTGTTAACAAAATAGAAGCTAATGATATTAAAGAGGCAGTGGCAATGTGGAAAGGAAATTGGCTGTGAGAGAGGAAGCAAAGTAGGAGTGAAGAATTTTTTTATATCTAATTCAAAGCCTAAAGAGAGTTCTCAATTCTCTTTCTGTAAATGACTTAAGACAAGATTTTCCAGCCCCTCCCATGGGCAGGATCTTCCAGTCCTGATGAAGTCAATGTGGATTTAAATGATTTGATGCTGTGGGTAAATTCACCACAGTGGGCTGGAAAGTCTTCGCATTGGATTTGAACAAAATTTCAAAGTTTAGAGATGCATTAAAGAGCGAGGATGATAGCAGCACATAAACAAACAGGTAAAATGGGCAATCATGTGACAGTAGGAGCTTAATTCAAAGGAATGTAAAATGATGCATTTTGGAAGGGAAAAAGCAAAGCAATATGAAAAAATGGCACAATTTTAAAAGGGTTTAGGAACAGAGAGAATTGGGGATTTACATATAAACCTCCTGAAGGCCAAGTTGATAAAATTGCTGAAAAGAATATGTGGAATTCAAACAGGCCTTTACACATAAAAGCACAGAGTACAAAAACAAGGAAGTTATGCCAAAACCTTTATAATTCACTAATTTGACCCCAGCTGGAATAAAGAGGCCAGTTTTGGGTACCACACAAGAGGAAAAATGTGAAGCCCTTGGAGAAGGTACTGAAGAGATTTACTTGGAATGAGACACTTCAGTTACCTTGAGAGACTAAAAAGACTGAAATTGTTTTCTAAAGCATGAAGGTGACCAAGGGTCTTACCAGAGTCATTCAAAATTATGAAGGGTTTTGATTTGAGTAGATAAGGAAGTTGGAAGAATCAGTAACCAGGAACAATGAGACGAGGAGGAATTTCTTCAGCCAGAGGGTGGTGAATCTATAGAATTCATTGCCGCAGAAGACTATGGTGGCCAGGTCATTGAGTGTATTTAAGACAGGTTCTTGATTGGTAATAGGATCAAAGGTTGCAGGGAAAAGGCAAGAGAATAGAGTTGTGAAATTTATCAGCCATGATTGAATGGTAGAACAGATTCGATAGGTCGAATGGCCTAATTCTGCTCCTATATCTTATTGTCTTATGGTCTAAGGTAATCCGCAATAGTACCAATGGGAGGAAATGAAGATTTTGTTTTACGCAGTGAATTCAATATCTTTCAGAATGGAATTCAATATATTCTGAAGAGGAAACAATTGCAGGGTTCTGGCAAAAGAGTAAAAGTGAGACAAATTGAATAGCTCTTTCAAAGAATTGGCAAAGCCACAATGGGCTCAATGGCCTCCTCTTGTGTTGTACATTTCTAACTTTCTCTGTGGGTCAAAGAAAAAAAAAAGGCTAAGCACATTTTAAGATAAACTTTTTCTATTCCCTGCGGATCTTCTACACTGTATACATATGTTATCACAAATGTGAATACATTAAGAAAATGGTTTAGCTAGAATATACCCCAAGTAGCCTTCTGTTTATTAATATCTGATTTTTCTGTAAAAATACTTGATTATATATAATATCTAAGAAACTAGAAAACTGTTCATTATTAGTCAGTCGGTTATCAGTCAACAATTATTATATCACAATCACTAACTAAGGAAAATAAAATAATCTGTCATCTTGTTCCCATCAGGTTCAAACATCCAAGATATCTGTCACCCAAAAATACCTTTATACCCACTGATAGACTGACTCAAATAAAAAACATCTAGAAAGCAATATTAACTTAATAATGCTGACTATTTGCAATGTGAGTGTATAGGTAAAAATATTAACGATGAATGACTACCAAGCAGTTAAAAAAGGATATCAAGAACAACTATTCAGAGTTAAAAAGCTATTAAGGAGCAACTAGCAAGCATCAGAAAACAATCCAGTGGAATGAGTAGGTAGCAATTTCTAAAGCAATTTTTGCCTGTGTTTTTACCTTAACATTAGACTTGATTTAGATGTGTGAACTCTTGTTCAATCTACCAACCCTGAGACCCATTGAAGGATTTTGTGGCCTTGCTCAAGCGAGACTGGAAATCTCCACCCTAGGTCAACAGAAATTTCCGCTGCCCACCTCTCACCAACCTCTCCACCAACATCACCACCCCCCCCCCCCCCCCCCCCCCCCGCACCCCGCAATTCCATGGTGAGCAGGGCAATAGAATTCCAGCAATTGTTTTTTATGTCACTGAAGTTTCTCCAGGTTCCTTTAATGTTTTATTTCTTTCGAAATAGAATTTTCTTTGCCTGAGAACATGAGTATCTAGGGAACAACTGAAAACAACTGGGCAGTGTCTGACTGCAGGAAAGTTAAAGAGTTGAGAGTATTTTAGTTGACCTATGAATTGCCCCAGTATCACCAGAAGGAAACATTAACATATTAAGGCAGGTGCTTTTCTGGTTATAGAAATATGATCAATAAGAAATACTTAAGTGTAATACAGTGGAATTACACAAGAGATTAATTAATAATATGTTTTATTAAATACTCCTCTATACTGTGTAGTTCCAGGCCAACTAGTTGCAAACTGTCAGTGTATCAAACAGCATAGCCTTTCACAGGTTTGCAACAGGCAAGGCACTGACCACACCCAACAGCTCATACTTGCAAAACTCAAATACAGGGCCAAATTTTAGCATCCTGCCCACCACAGAAATTGTTGCGGGAGGATACTGACGATGGAAAGGTCTGTTGACCTCAGGCAGGATTTTCCAACATTGGGGCGAGTGCAGCCAGAAAATCTTGCCCACAGTGAGTGTCCAACATTAGCTGTGATTCCGTGATTAGACAAATTTGTTAAACAATGTCAAGTGTGCTAAGAATTGCAGTTACAACTAACTTAAGATTATCAGTCAAACTCACAGTGTGGCACACTTGCATGTGCAAGAAATCACATATATTAATACACAGTGCCATGTCCTCTGCAAACAGAAATAACATATACACACATTATGCTTGTTTCAATGAAAAAAGTTACAGCCATTCTCTGGTTCATTCCCCATGGTAATTTCTTGACCAATCAGTGTCAATCTGTTTGGTTTAAATTCAAACAAATCTTGGCAGTTCATTTTCAGTCATCATTTACTGGTGCATTCTCCATGGCACATCTCTATCAATTCGAGTCCACTTGCCACCTAACCAGCACTTTCCTCTTGTGAAGTATAAGTTATCTTTCCCTTTATATTCGATATTCTTGTGAATGTCCTGATGACTGCAGAATGAAAAGCTCTGAAATATGCCTTTTTTCAGTGATTCTCAAAAACTAACATTCACAACTTTCCAGTACAGGGGCACAAGAATGTACTTTGCTATTTGTATGATGGAATGGTTACAGCATGGAAGGAGGCCATTTGGCCCACTTTGTCCATGACGGCTTTCTGCAAGAGTTATTCAGCTGGTTCTACTATCTGGCCAATCCCCAAAGCTTTGCATTATTTTAATCTTAATCTTATCCAATTCTCTTTTGAAAGCCACAATCTTATCTTCCTCTGCCACACATTCAGGCAGTGCATTCCAGATCCTAATCACTTTTTACGCGCAAAAGCTTCTTCTCATGTTGCCATTGGTCTCTTGTCAAATATCTTCAATTGGTGTGCTCTGTTTCTCAATCTTTCTGAGAATGTGAACAATATTTCTCTAGTCCACCTATACTTGTCATAATTTTGAAAGCTTCCAATCAATCTTCTATTCTCTAAGGAAAACTGGCCCAGCTTCTTCAAACCTGAAAACATGCTGGCAAATATTTTCTACACACTGCCTAAAGTCTTTGCAATTTTTATGAAGTGTGATTTTCACACAAATGAAATAATTAAAAGATCAGGTACACTTCTAAATTATTATTAGAAAGCAGTGATTGTAATAAATAATATTGTTACATACTCTTTATCAAACACACCTCAGAAGCAAATATCATTGTGACCTATTGGTGGGCTAACTGTAAAGCAGCATTTCAATTTTCTTACATCCTGAATTATTAAAATAAAATATTATATTTATTTGCATGCATTAATATTTAATGGTTAACTTTCAGGTACCCCATAGCTGGATATCGCTTGCTAATTTTGCAAACAGTATTATTTCCATTTTATTTTTCAAGTCACTGTATTTTCTGCTTTTTTTGTGTGGGGCCATTTTTGCCAATATTGTTCAGTTTTATTTCTGTGGTGCTGAAACTTGAGGAACTTAAGTTATATAGACTGGAGAAGTACATAGAACATAGAACACTACAGCACAAACAGGCCCTTCGGCCCACAAGTTGTGCCGAACACATCAAAACCTACCCAGCCGTAGACCTATCTATAACCCCCAATCCATTGGATCCCATATACTCATCCAGAAGTCTTTTAAAAGACCCCAGCGAGTTCGCCTCGACCACCACCGACGGCAGCCGATTCCATTCACTCACCACCCTCTGAGTGAAAAACTTTCCCCTAGCATCCCCTCTGTACTTGCTTCCCTGCACCTTAAATCTGTGCCCTCTCGTCGCGACCATTTCAGCCCTAGGAAATAGTCTCTGAGAGTCCACCCTATCTATTCCTCTCAACATCTTGTAAACCTGTCGTGACTGTTGTCTTGTAAACATCTTGTGACTGTTTTCTTTGAAGAAGAGAAACTTGAGTGGAGACTTGATAGAGGTAATAAAAATCACGAACAGTATGGACAAAGGTGCCGGGGAGAAACTGAACCCAGTTGCGAAAGTTTCAAGAATGACCGGAAACAGTTTTAAAGTAAATGGCAAAAGAGCAAAGGCCACAAGAGGAAAAAATGTTTTCACACAGGGAGCAGTTAAAATAGGAAATGCACTGCCTGAGATTTTGGTGGAGACACCTTCCATTGAGGCATTCAGAAAATAACTCCACTGTTATCTAAATGGAAGAATGTGCAGGCTTATGTGGGGAAGATTTGGGCCGAATGGTCTCCTACTGCGCGGTCACAACACCATGCAATGTTAAAATAAATAACACATAAACTCTGAAGTAAGTGCGTGCTTTTAAATTGGTCAAAAGTGACAGCAATCTAAACGCGTGCCAGTCACAACAAGCCCAAAGCTTTATATGTAGTTCGGAATGCAATGACTTGATATCGATTCGGTTTTTCCTAATGAATTATTTTAAAGTAGGAATCGGCGTATTTTCATTCTTATCCATTGGATTGTCGTTTACTTTTGTGGTCTAATCGTGTTTGTTATTCTATTCATTTGCACGGACAAACAAATGGAAAACGGATTGTGTACTTCCTAATGGATCTGTCAACTGGCTACGTTTGGATGTTTGCCAGGGCACACAGGGTTGGACAATTCCCACACTTTCTAATCCAGTTTGACCCAAAAAGCATCGCAGGCCTTTTAGACACTATTAATTGTTACTGGGCAAACTGATTGAAATGCACTTTTTCCGGAAGAATAGTTTGCAGTCTCTTTTGGGATCCTTGCAATAAATAGTAGTTTGCTGAAAGGAACTTTGGATGTTTAATTTTAATCGGGAGAGAGGGACAGAACGCAGGGAGAGAGCGATTCGCCAATTAAACGGAGCAGCAAGACAAGGACAAGCCAACCAGTGGGCGAATGAGAGAAGTCCCGCCTCCAGATATAATCTGGTGCCCGGACCGCAAAACAGCAGCAGCGCTCAGAGCCTGAACCGGAACATGGGGAGCGAGCAGCTTCAAGTCCCGCACGCTGTATGTCAATTTAAACGGCCAGGATGGACTTCGAAGGGTTTTGTGTATTTTTGCGGCTGCATGGCAGAAACGTACTTTTGGACGAAAGCTATAATGTCAAAATACCAAAAAAGGTAATAAATGCACACGTGCATTATTATACTTCAGAAGTTATCAGAGACTGCATATGCTCCTTAGCTAACTGCTTCATTTGTTCATTTGGATTTTTTTTTGTAGCAGCAATTGTTTGTAAATTTTCACGACATTAAACTTAATCTAATGAATGTTGCTGTACAGATTTAAGATTATTAATACATTCTACCAGATTCTAGATATCAAAAGTCATAAACAACATCCCCACACCTGTACTGTCGCACGCGTTTAGTGCCTTGGGTTTGCAGTTATAATCTTGATGCATTTCCTACGCTACTTGGTACACACCCATGACTTAATGTATTATACACGCTAGATGGACGGTTTATTTCCTCGGCTTTTTAAAGTAAACCTGAGTACAGTGGACTACATTATCCGGAGCTCATTACATATATATATAATGTAACGCTATCACTTTTGGAACTATTAGAAGTGTTTGGAGATAACATCATGAAAACCCCCATGTTACGTTAATAGTAACTTCGAAGCTCTTCACCGTACTTCCTTTAAATCACTCATTCGAGCGGCACCGTCCGTTTTTCATTAAAATGTCTTTTTCTCCTGAAGCACTATTCCTTTATATTCTAAATTGGTATCTATCTCATATTTGTACATCTTTCGGTACTTCACATTCTCCAGTTTTGGAGGTCGCCTTGTAACTTTGAACACACCAAAATGATCTTGCAGTACAGTTTCTGTATCAACTAAAAAGCCAAAATGTTGACAGTCACTCAGTTGTGAGTCACCTGATGTAAGATTTCAAGTTCAGCTTCGTTTAGTTATTCAGATATTCATACATGCTAAAAACTCAGGTACTGAATGTAAGTGCAACGTAATAATTAGTTAAATCTTGGCGCTTATCCTTTGCCATTGTCCCCTGTCTCGGTTATTGCTAATGTCACAATCTTGGCGAGTTTAGAATAGGTATGAGGAAGTGATCTTGAGACACAACAGTGGAGCATTTGAACTCGCACTCTTTTTCACATCATGTCCACTCAATGTGTCTTTTAATCAGACAGTTCGCTTCGATGTCCGAATGAGCACATGTTTCTTTAGCAACATGACAGAGCAAAAGGAAGTTCATTAATAAACGGGCAATGACCCGTACTATGAGAGATACGCGGAAAGCGAGGTCGTCCGCCCGTTATTATTGTAAAACAATACAAATTTTAAGCAAATGCACTCGATAGGATTTCGAGGTCATGTCATCGAAAGAGACCGGATGGGGCCGAAGTTTGTGATGCTAAATCCTGAGTTTAGTTATTAGACGTTGGTTCATTCGAGCCATTATTTCTATGCGTAGATCCATAGTAAAAGTGGTGTGATGCTTTCAGTGCGAGGGTTATGGGTGTTTATTGATTTTGTTTTCTCTCTGATTTGCCTGTCCACTTTTTTTCCAAGGGAACGCTCAATTTCTGTAACAAACCGCGAAAAATTCCCGTTTTACTCTGGCCACCAAACTATTTAAAACCACGGACAGATCTGCCTCCTTAACATTTAATTTCGAAGCAGCGTTGTTTGTAATCTTGACAGCAGGTATTTCAAGTGATTCGAGGAGAGACAATCTTGCCCCGTTTAAATACTTGGTATCACTACTTATTAAAACTACGCATCAATCTTTGATTTTAATAGCCAATTTTTGATTTTTAATGAGTGCTAATGTTGTGCACGTTCTACCATTATTTTCAGTCAAGAAAGGTAGCCAGATCATTTGGAAAGTATCTGAAGGGTTAATATTGCACAACTTTAGAACGGTGAGTAGTAAGAACTGCCTTCAGTCCATTAATAGCTAATGCTCCAGAATTTGCTGGAAGTACAACCATCAATTCACGGGGCATACCATTATTAGTAGATGAAAATTCCCGCTACCCCAGAAATTTATGCACGGTGGACTGATGCAGTGTGGTACCGATTCACCAGAAATTGCTCTCCAGTTAACGCCACTCTGCCGTTTGCTTTCCAGAAACAGGAGCGCACTATTAGCCATCCCTTAAGTATCGTGCAGTTCCTGGATTTGGGCTGTAAATATGAATTAAATTCATTGCAGAAAGTTAGGGCTGCTTTTTCCATGCGAAATGGGCGTGATTTATGGCTCTGACCGGCCACTGAATCCTGGAGGCCCAGAAAGGGAACACATCAAAGTTCTGAACTCCCATGTTCGCAGGTGGTAAATTTTGTGAACAAGCTTTCACAATTGAAACATTTACATTTTTCCTATCTTCCCCCCTTTTTTGAATGTAACTGTTCTTTCTGTCTATTTTTATCTTTAAATTTGATTAACTCCTTATTTCTCCATCATTTGCTCCTCCTGACCTCACTAACGTAATTAGTTTAGGGAGATACATTGGCGGAACTTTTATTCATCAGGGTTCCCGAAGTCCAGTTCAGTTTAGCTCCCCTTTCTGTTCAGCTCGCACTCCCAGAATAAATAGGAGGGTAAATTGCAGCCCATGGTATTTATCGCCACATAGCGTGCTCCAGCAAATTTTGGGCCAATGAAACAAGTCAGTTCTGACAAAGAGCATTGACTCTAAACTTCTGACTGTTTCTCTCTCCACAGAAGACGCTTGATATGCCGAATATTTCCTTCTCGATTATTTTCTGTTTTATTTCATTAGCATCCCCAGCGTTTTGCTTTGATGTAGCAATGCATAAAATACTGTTGTGACAGAGGTAGATTTCATTGTCTGCGGATCTGCCTGCAAAAGGCACAATGTGTGAACCATATCAAGCAAAATAAATCCCAGAGAATTTTGTGGGCCTTCTAACGATGTTGCTTCAATCTACCACTTTTTAGGATCGGCTACAAAGTGCCAATGCAACCATCGTTTTCTTTTTGTTCTTTTGAATTTTAATTGTTGCCCCAAAAGGAGAGGTTTTGGGAGTTGACAATGCGAGCCAATAGATTTAACTCAGTCAGTAATTCAGACTGTCTCCAATCTGCATGGCTCATTTGTTCACTCACTGAACTTGCCCGGCCAGAGCTTGCCACTGTGATTTCAACTGTGATTCTAAAGCAATAATGATACTCTAGTCATAATGCTACTGGGATGTTAAAGGTGTATTTATCACTGTTACAGTAATATTTTAGAAACACTGAACAAAGAACACAGTTTCTAATAAATGTTTTCTCACATTGTATAATAGCCCTTTTTTGATTTAATTCTGCGCTAGGATAAATGTCGCCAATATTAACCACCAGCTAAAAATTAATGCAAAATTCTAATTAATTAGCCAAACAAGGCATACAACATTGCAGTTTGTCTTGTTTGCTTCAGTGGATCGATCAGGATAAACCCTTGATTATTTTTAAAATAAGAAAATAATTAAAGGCTTTTAAATTCTCAGCACCTCAAGCATCAATGGAAGGAGAAACAGAATTGATGGGTGAAAACTAATGCAATGCTAGCAGTGGGTTTAGGGGGTGTCATTTAATCAGCATGAAGGGGGTGCTGATTGTGGGCTGTTCCTTTATGCAATGAATAGGTCGGGGGGCAACAAAATTGAGTGCCAACTAATGCCTACTTAAGGGCTTCATCCTGCCATCTGGTATTCAACCAGTGGTGAGTGGGTGTGGGGTTTGCTGTGCTGCAAACCTGTTACCTTTACTTAAGGTATCTCAGGGAGGGCCATTGTTTTCAGTGATTTATCAAGAAAAGGGACATGGAGAAGCGAGAGGCCACACTGAAATTCACCCGCATGTCCTTTTCTCTAATCCCCTTTGCCCTCTTCTTCTTCCACAATCCCCAACCTGTGACCCCCTATCCTGACCTCACCTGTGGCCTGGATCCTTTGATGATCCTAGACCACTGGTGGGGGTACATTATCTGCAGCTGCTCTTGTTGGCGTTGTATGCAGTGGAGAGCTGATGTCCTCTAATGCCCAGAATTGTGGCTCTCAGTGGAGGCATTTCCACCCCTTGGGGCTCTTAGTACCATGGAAGGTTTAGTGATGGCCAGTTAGGTGCTTATAGGAATTGACCACATGCAAGGCTTCTGGAGAAGGTGAGAGGGCATTGGATCCAAGGGGCTTTGGCCTCATGGATCCAGAACTGGCTTGCTGGCAGAAGGCAGAGAGTGGTTGTGGATGGGTCTTGTTCTGCATGGAGGTCAGTAACCAGTGGAGTGGCCCAGGGATCTGTTCTGGGACCCCTGCTGTTTGTCATTTTCATAAATGACCTAGATGAGGAGGTGGAGGGATGGGTTAGCAAGTTCACCGACGATACAAAGATCGGTGGTGTTGTGGATGATCTGGAGGGATGCCAAAAGTTGCAGCGGGACATAGACAGGATGCAAGACTGGGCGGAGAAGTGGCAGATGGACTTCAACGCAGGTAAATGTATAGTGGTCCATTTTGGCAGGAATAATGGGATGAAGGAGTACAATATAAGGGGTAGGAGTCTTAGCCGTGTTGTAGAGCAGAAGGATCTCAGGGTCCAGGTCCATAGGACTCTTAAATCGGCCTCGCAGGTGGAGGAAGTGGTTGAGAAGGCATACGGTGTACTGGCCTTCATTAATCGAGGAATAGAGTTTAGGAGTCAGGAGGTAATGATGCAGCTCTGTAAGACTCTTGTCAGACCCCAGTTGGAGTATTGTGCGCATTTCTGGTCGCCTCATTATAGGAAGGATGTAGATGCTATTGAGAGAGTTCAGAGGAGATTTACAAGGATGCTGCCTGGATTGGGAGGCAGGCCTTATGAAGATAGGTTGAGGGAGCTGGGACTCTTCTCACTGGAGAAACATAGGTTGAGAGGCGACCTGATAGAGGTTTATAAAATGTTGAGAGGGATAGATAGGGTGGACTCTCAGAGACTATTTCCCCGAGCTGAAATGGTCACTACGAGAGGACACAGATTTCAGGTGCAGGGAAGCAAATACAAAGGAGATGTCAGGGGTAGGTTTTTCACTCAGAGGGTGGTGAGTGAATGGAACCGACTGCGTCGGAGGTTGTTGAGGCAAACTCACTGGGGTCTTTTAAGAGACTTCTGGATGAGTATATGGAAAAGAATAGGATAGGGGGTTATAGATGTGGATTGGTCTGTGGATTGGTAGATGTGATCGGCGCAACTCGTGGGCCAAAGGGCCTGTTTGTGCTGTATTGTTCTATGTTCTATGTTGACTATGTTGGGCCTCCCCCATGGAGATGATGCAGGTTCTTCAGCTGGTTGGTGAATCCTCTGGTTAATTTCACCCAATATTTGTTTCAGCAGAAGTGTTTAGAATGTCCTTTCATAAAAGATATACTTGCATTTATACGATGCCTTTTAGAAACTCAGGACATCCTAATGCACTTTCAGATCTACTTGTAAGACACTGAAATATTTCCCTGATTTTCATCCACTATGGATGATATAGTGGGAGAACATTAAGTGCCTGAGCAATGAACTTGTCATAATAATTGTCACATTTGAGGATATTTTGAACATTATTTCCCAGAGAGGGTTTAGAAAAGCATTCCAAGTAAAGTGTTCTGAAGTGTAGGATGAGATTTTAACTCACTTACAATTCATTCACCACAAAGGACTGCTGGCTGAGAGAATGGGGAAAGAAGCTGTGGGTGCTTTGGATAGTGTGGGAAGCACAGTATCAAGATCCCAATGTTGGAATGGAAGCATCGATTTATCAAAGCAGGATGGCAGTGGTATGTGGTAGGAAGGTAATTTCAATGGCATTACATGCAATAAATACTCATTAAATTGCAACTTCTAGCAATTAAGTGCTACCTGATCAATTTGAAGATATATGGGAATGATGGGCTTTCACTCATAACTAATTAAAAATGCTGGTGAGCAGGTGAAGCAATCCTCTAGATGGAAGGTGACAATTGGAGATTTTATTTTGGAAGAGGAGGCTGGGAAGCAACATAGAAAAGGTTAAGGATCATTGAGGGGAGGTCCAGGGCCACCTAAAGGAAGACAAGGGCTAGCTCTGTTAATACAAAAGTGAATACGCAATAAGGCGGATGAACTTGCAGCCTGGATTGGTGCTTGGGACTTCGATGTTGTGGCCATTTCAGAGACGTGGATAGAGCAGGGGAAGGAATGGTTGTTGCAGGTTCCGGGGTTCAGATGTTTCATTCAGAGCAGAGGTGGTGGTAGAAGAGGGGGAGGAGTGGCATTGTTAGTTAAGGACAGCATTATGGTGGCAGAAAAGACGTTTGATGTGGACTTGTCTGCTGAGGTAGTGTGGGCTGAGATTAGAAACAAGAAAGGAGAGGTCACACTGTTAGGAGTTTTTTATAGGCCTCCAAAAAGTTCCAGAGAAGTAGAAGAAGGGATTGCAAAGTTGATCCTGGATAGGTGAAAGTAACAGGGTAGTTGTAATGGGGGACTTTAACTTTTCTAATATCGATTGGAAAAGCTATAGTTCAAGTACGTTAGAGGGGTCAGTTTTTGTTCAATGTGTGCAAGAAGGTTTCATGACTCAGTATGTAGATAGGCCAACAAGAGGTGAGGCTATATTGGATTTGGTACTGGGTAATGAACCAGACCAGGTGTTAGACTTGGAGGTGGGTGAGCACTTTGATGATAGTGACCACAATTCGGTTACCTTTATCTCAGTGATGGAAAGGGATGGGCACATACCGAATAACAGTAGTTATAGTTGGGGGAAAGGTAATTATGAAGCTTTTAGGAGAGATTTAGGATGCTTAGGGTGGAGCAGGATATTGCAGGGGCTGGGGACATCTGAAATGTGGAGCATATTTAAGGAACAGCTTCTGCATGTCCGTAATAAATATGTACCTGCCAGGCAGGGAGGAAGTGGTCGAGCGAGGGAACCATGGTGTACTAGGGAAGTTGAATCTCTGGTGAAGAGGAAGAAGGAGGCTTATATAATGATGAGACGTGAAGGCTCAGTTAGGGCAATGGAGAGCTATAAATCAGCCAGGAAGGAGCGAAAGAGGGAGTTGAGAAGAGCTAGAAGAGGACACGAGAAGACTTTGGCGGATAGTATTAAGGAGAATCCTAAAGCTTTTTACAGGTATATAAATAATAAAAGATTGGTTAGGGCAAGATTAGGGCCAGTCAGAGATAGCAGTGGGAAATTGTGCGTGGAGCCTGAGGAGATAGGAGAGACACTGAATGGGTATTTTTCGTCAGTATTTACGCAGGAGAAAGGCAGTGTTGTCGGGGAGAATACTGCGATACCAGGTTGTAGACTGGGTAGGATTGAGGTTCATAAGGAGGAGGTGTTAGCGAATCTTGAGGGTATGAAAATTGATAAGTCCCCTGGGCCAGATGGGATTTACCCTAGGATGCTCTGGGAGGCTAGAGAGGAGATTGCAGAGCCTTTGGCTTTGATCTTCATGTCGTCGTTAGCTACAGGTATAGTGCCGGAAGACTGGAGGATGGCAAATGTTGTCCCTTTGTTCAAAAGGGGAGTAGGGACCATCCTGGAAATTATAGACCGGTGAGCCTGACTTCTGTTGTGGGCAAAGTCTTGGAAAGAATTATAAGGGATCGGATTTATAAGCATCTAGAGAGAAATAAATTGATTAGGGATAGTCAGCACGGTTTTGTGAAGGGTAGGTCGTGTCTCACAAACCTTATTGAGTTTTTTGAGGAGGTGACCAAAGAGGTAGGTAAGGGTAAGGCAGTTGATGTAGTGTATATGGATTTTAGCAAAGCGTTTGATAAGTTTCCCCATGGTAGGCTACTGCAGAAAGTGCAGATGCATGGGATTGAAGCTGATTTAGCAGTTTGGATTAGGAATTGGCTAGCTGATAGAAGACAGAGGGTGGTGGTTGATGGGAAATATTCAACCTGGAGTGCAGTTACAAGTGGTGAACCTCAAGGATCTGTTTTAGGGCCACTGCTGTTTGTCATTTTTATAAATGACCTAGATGAGGGTGTAGAGGGTTGGATTAGTAAATTTGCTGACGATACCAAAGTGGGGGGAGTTGTAGACAGCAAGGATGGATGTTACAGTTTGCAGAGGGACATAGATAGATTGCAGAGCTGGGCCGTGAGGTGGCAAATGGAATTCAATACGGATAAGTGTGAGGGGATTCACTTTGGTAGGAATAACAGGCATATGAAATATAGGGCTAATGGAAGGACCCTTAATAGTGTTGTCGAGCAGAAGGATCTTGGGGTACAAGTACATAGCTCTTTGAAAGTTGGCACCCAGGTTGATAAAGTTGTTAAGAAGGCGTACGGTGTGTTAGCTTTTATTGGTAGAGGGATTGAATTTAGGAGCCGTGAGGTTATGTTACAACTGTACAAAACTCTGGTGCGGCCGCACTTGGAGTATTGCGTACATTTCTGGTCGCCGCATTATAAGAAAGATGTGGAAGCGTTGGAAAGGGTGCAGAGGAGGTTTACCAGGATGTTGCCTGGTATGGTGGGAAGGCCTTATGAGGAAAGGCTGAGGGACCTGAGGTTAGTTTCATTAGAGAGAAGAAGGTTACGTGGTGACCTAATTGAGGCGTATAAGATGATCAAAGGACTGGATAGGGTGGATAGTGACAGCCTTTTTCCTCGGATGGTGATGACCAACACGAGGGGACATAACTTTAAATTAAGAGGTGGTAGTTATAGGACGGATGTCAGAGGCAGGTTCTTTACACAGAGGGTGGTGAGGGCGTGGAATGCCCTGCCTGCAGCAGTTGTGGACTCGCCTACCTTGGGGGCATTCAAATGGTCGGTGGATAGGCATATGGATGATATTGGAGTAGTTTAGGTTAGAGGGTCCACTGGCCGGCGCAACATCGAGGACCGAAGGGCCTGTACTGCGCTGTAGTATTCTATGTTCTATGTTCTAATACAGCTAAGACAAAATTGAATATCATATGATCATTTGTTTGAAGGTCAGGTCACCATTGAAGGCCACCCCCTCATCATGGTTCTGCTCTCTGCTGAATTTCTGCAGCCAAAATGAGTTTCACCCACCCAGTGCTCCTGGAAGCTCGAGTGGAAGAGGAATGGTGCAGAGCAAGACTTGAACTACATATGGTTGAAGAGCAGCCAGAAGATCAGCAAGAGGCACCACTTAATGGCAAAACGAGAGGCTGACGGTGGGCAGGAAGGAAGAACCAAAACTATGTTCGATGCAGAGCAATGAGGAGTCTACTGCTTCTGCCTCGACTACACACTGATGATATCAGAGAGGCAGTGTCTGAGGATGTCAAAGCAGGTAGTTACTGATATGTGCAATCTCCTGTGGGGAAAAACTTGCTGTCAGTGGCTTTAAAAGTTAAGTCAGAATTAAACTTCCATGCCAGTGGCTCCTTTCCTAGCTCCACATGGAATATGTGTGGCATCTTACAATCAGCCCCACATTGCTTCATCAAAAAGGTGATGAATGCTGTCTCTAAAAGGGCCAGATTGTGCACTTCAGCATCGATCCAGTGTCCCTGTTGTTTTTATTTTTTTTGACCAATGTTGATGAAGTGAGACCTGAGACCTGGGTTTCAACCTAGACAGGAATTTTGGGTAGGGGTCACAGCCAAGCTGTGTTCCAAAGAAAGAAATGTTATGCTCTGCCCCTGTGGAATTTTTTGTTTGGATAGAATTCTGACACAACGGTTCTCTCTCGGTGAGGTGGAGGCTTCAGATTCAGAGATAGCATATAGATAGCGTATAAATAGATCCAGGTTGCCTGAGGGAATCTTACTTTCTGTAGAATGATGCTATGTTAGTTGTACTATGCCATTGGTTCAAATGAATCATAGATCATAGAATCCTTGCAGTACAAAAGGAGGCCATTCGGTCCATTGAGTCTGCACTGATAACAATCCCACCCAGATCCTAACCCACAACCCCACATATTTACCTGACCAAATCCTCTAACCTACACATCCTGGGATACTGAGTGTCAATTTCACATGGCCAGTCCACCTAACCTCTACATCTTTGGACTGTGGGAAGAAACACAAGCAAACACAAGCAGAACATGCAAACTCCACACAGGCAGTGACCCAAGCTAGGAATTGAACCCAAGTCTCTGGTGCTGTGAGGTGGCAGCAGCACTAACCACTGTGCCACCGTGCCACCTCAATGAACTACTAGATTTGGTGCAGGGCATATTTGCTTTCTACATTTTGGAAAAAGCCCAGTGCTCTGAGGCAAATCATTGTTGAGCATCTGTGTTTGGCAGGTCTTGTCTTCAAGATAAATACAGAACTTACAGTTACTCATTAGTTTGTTCGTACAGTGAGCATGTAACTCGACTAAAAGTTTATTTAATAGTCACAAGTAACATTGCAATGAAATTATTGTGAAATTCACACTCCAGCGCCTGTTTGGGTCAATGCATCTGACCAGCATATCTTTCAGAATGTGGGAGGAAATCGGAGCACCTGGAGGAAACCCACGTGGACACAGAGGTAACGTGTGAACTCCACACAGACAGTGACCCAAGCCAGGAATTGAACTGGGTCCCTGGAGCTGTGAAGCAGCAGTGCTAACCACTGTGCTACTCTGCTGTCCCGAGCCTGGACTAGTGCTTCAGAAACACACAAATCTCAGTGACTGGTGGAATTTAAATTTGTTTAATTAAATTAGGAATAAAAAGCGAGACTTACAATGGTAACCATGACACTATTGGATTGTTGTGGAAAAAAACCTGTTGCATTAATGTTCTTTAGGGAAGGAAGTCTGGCCTCCATGTTACTACAGACCCACAACAATCTGGTTGATTCTTAACTACTTTTTTGAAAGGTTTCCAAGGTGATTCACCACTACCTTCTCAGTAGTAATTGGAAATGAGAAATAAATGCTGGTCTTGCCAGTGACACCCACAGCTCATAAGTGAGAAAAGGGTGTTGATAAGCCTAAAAATTTGAAGTGTTGATTGTTCAAAACTTTGGTAACAGGCCTTTATGTAAGGCAGTCTTGTATGACATTGGCATGTCTGTGAATGCAACTACAGTCTGCAGCAGCATATGGAACCCTGCCCAATATTGGTACTGAGTCCAAGGACTGATCAGAGCAGCATCTTCCTTCTCTGAAGCCAATTTACTGAATCAGGAGGATAACTTCTAAAGTCAGTTCTAATTGATTTGAGGCTGTGCCATTTGACCATCTTGTAGACTGTTGACAGAAGGCAATGGGACAATGGCCTTTGGTACCATTGGCTGGTTTATGTATGTTTGGAGTGGCAATGATTTTGCAATTGTAGAGAGATCTGGGCTTACCGCAGTGTCAGGGATGCAGGAGGTGAGCATGGCAAGTCACATCTTTAAAGTTGCTGGGTTGTGTAGGAATGATGACAAACTTAAACAGTTAACTACAAGATCTTCAGCAGCTCTGTAGCCAAATTGTTGAGAAGTCCTGCACTACCAACATATCATTTCCTGTGTACAGGTCCTGGTGATATATACATAAATACACATTCTGTAGCTTCCCATGAGTTTTTTCATGGAGAAGCTGCAAGCTGTGTAATTCATACACTGTACCGTTTCTACAAGTTCCATTGGTGAGAGTACTGAATATGCCCATTTTGTCAGAATTTTAATGTTGAGATATATGACGATGATTGTACCAATTCAACGAGTTTCTGGTTAGTGGTGTGAAAAATGTGTCTGTCCATGTTGACATTTTTTTATGGGCACATATAAATGTTCAATTTTTTTTTAATAGCTCAATGTTCTCTTGAGCTTCCTGAGCTCAGAAGGCAGAGGATTCAGATTTTTTTTGACAGCTTCTGGTTCGACAGTTTGTATGTTTGTACTTTGATTAATCAGAGCAACTAGCATGGCAGTATATGTGCCATTTCTTTTTGAATTTTTTCCAATTGTCACCAATGTTCTCATCAAAGATAAGCAGGCTGGAGGCACTAATGTCCTTGTGCCATTTTGGCTAGCTTCTGACATCATGTAAAGTTGCTATGTTGTGTAGAAATTATGACAAAGGACTAAAACAGTTTATTGCAAGATGCTCTGCAGCTCTTACAAGCCATGCCTGTAATCATACTAATCAAACTTCTGCACATGTGTACAGGTCATGGACACATATACATGAATACACATTCTACAACATCCATCCAATTGGATCCGAGTCTTTGAGGAGTTCTGAGTATATACCATCAATTCCAGTGGCCTTGCAGATTTGGTGATGTCAACACTGCGTCCGTTCCTTTAGACGTGAAGTTTGCTGAAAAGATGATTTGCAGGGCAGTCGAATGCAGAGACTATTTGATCAGTTTTTTCTCCTTCTGTGTTTGTTTTCAGGCATTAATTAGAAGGCAGGCCATAATAGCATCTGCGATGATGTTTGGCATCTCATTGGGGCAGTCAGACAGCGCACAGATGTCAACTCGTTCTCTCTTATACGTACTCATTACACGCTGGTTGAGTACTTTGTAGTTAATGTCATCCGCAAGATGACTCAATGACACAGAATGACCTTCTGGTCTGAAAAGCAAGAACAGACAGACATGGCACATGTAAGCTACTTTAATTACACCGCAAGAAATTCCCAAGGCACTTTTCAGGGGCTAAAGCAAAAAAATGGATGCTGGGTGAAAACTGATATTAGGTAGGTGATGAAGGAATGGTCAAAGAGCTGGGTTTTAAAGAGGTATTGGAAGAAATAGCAGGAGATAATTAATATTTTGTCAGAACTTCATTCTGTTCCTCTGTCCACGGATGCTACTAGACTGGCTCTGAGTATTTCCAGCATTTTCTGTCTTTATTTTGGAATTGCAGCATGTGCAGTATTTTGCACCTGTATGAGGAGGTGGCTGGGTTCAGGAAGAGAATTCTAGAATGTGTGCCTGAAAGGCTGAAGTCACTGGTACTGATGATGAGGTTAAAGCAAGATGGATTAAACCAATGGCTTAACCTGCCTAGGTGCTACAGGCACACATCATTGGCTACATATGTTCCCAAAAGTGGAATATTCTCCACAACAATGAGCTGTCTGGAATTATGTGTTCAGCCTTTTTGGTTGTTAAAACCAAAAACATTATGCACATTGTGTATGAAGAGTGGGTTGATTCTCATTAAATGGTGCATGTTGTAATTTCAGCATATTTAAAGTGTTTGAAGACAAATCACTTTTATGAACAATTCAAAAATGATGCTAGAAGAGACTAAATGCTTTTCAAATCAAGCAATATATCCATATTTCCTAGTAGCTGTTTTCTTGACAAAGACAAATCTGATCAATTTCTGTAAAGGGAATCTATCACGTCAAAGGTTAATGGGCTCTGAAATTCCACAGGGACTCCTTTTGTGAAAGCAGCAAAAACCTCAGCAAATTGGTGTAAGTAGTCATTTGCTATTTACGCTGTTTCTCCCAGATTATTCCAATACTCTACTGTGCGCGTGCACGTGTGTGTGTACACGTGGGTAAGATTTAACAAGGTGAGTGCATGGATTTGGTGCAGGTGAAATCCTGAAAAAAAGAATGCATTTTAAAATTGACTTCTCCAGCTTTCATCTGCGTGCATGCAACCTCATCAGTCCAGGAAGGTTGCCAATTTCAATACGAGGAACAGACAGTTAGTTAGTTTGGGTTCTGCAGTTTTGACTTCACAGGTTTCTGGGGCTTCTTGGAATTTGCCAGTGAGAATGTGGAAGAGGGGCAAAAGTCAATTTCCCACTGGTGTATAAAAGTTTGCAGTTGTCCCCTCTCTACATTTATGGTAGCTTTATGGGTTGGCAGGGCAGCCCATCACGTCATGTCAAGAATCACATTTGCATTCATTTAAATACCACATACTCATTTTAAAGGCAGCTTGTCAGAATCACTCCACATCATAGGGCCGCACCAGCAGTTAATTAGATCAGTGAATTCGCAATTGGGTATAAGTGACATAAACTGACATTCATCACTTTACATATGACCTTGAGGTATGTTTACATGCCTTTCATTACACTGCACTTGAGGAAGCAGAGTGATTATTTGGAGGGAAGCCTGAACATGTTGTTCTTCCAGTATGTTGGGATGGATCACGGCGGGTGTGGAAGTGAGCGTTGAAGCTGGCCTGGCATAAAACATTAACACCACCATTTTTCAAGCTGATCTATTGGCTTTATTGAAAAACAAGTATGGAAAAACATGGTCTCAGGATTTGTGGGAGGAATTGACCATTGCATTTGAGCTGTTTTGAAGGGATACTCAAGGGACAGAGGGGTGTAATGGTTGGGATGCTCCATACAGATAGCCTCAATAGTGAATGTAAGGTGATCATTGCAGCCTTATGTTCATTCCCATTTTTGTTAATTGCTTCCACAGAGATGAACACAAGGGATTGGTGGATGGAACAGGAAGCATTGTGTTCATCCTGCCAATGAGGCAACAAAGAAAGTGGAGAAAAAGGGCCTATCACCATCAGGGAGGGAAAAGGCAAGATTCTCCCTCCAATGATCAAGAGCTAGTGAGGCCCACTGAACACTCAGAAGTGGGAGTTGACAGAAGCATGATATATAGGCATCTGGCAAGACCAAGGTGCACAGAGGACGTTTTTAATGCCTCCAGATGATCAAGAGCCGATGCTGTAGAAACTTCTTGCATATCTGGAAGTGTAGTCCCTCATATCTGTCACATTCTGCAGAAGGAGTTGATGCTGCAGGGACTGGGAGGCTATCAATTGCTAACGGCTCTGAATTTCTTTACCAGTAACTCTTTCCAGGGTTCCACTGGGAACCTCTGCTGGATTTTTCCAGCTCCTACACACAAGTGCATCCAAGAGGTTACGGACGTTGTGTAGCAAGGCACACAATTGCATCCAGCTGTCCCTTGAGGCCAGCCAGGCTACAAGAAAAGTGATATTTGCAGCCATCTTCAGATCCCCTCAGGTGTAGGGTGCCAATAGACTGCACTCATGTGGCTCTCTGGCAGCAGCCAGTACAATTTATTACCTGGAAAGGGTTCTCCTCACTAAATGTGCAGTGGGTCTGTAACACTTAGAAGCAAATTATGCAGGTGTGTGCAAGATACCTTGGAAGCTCCCATAGTGTGTACTTCTTGAGCATCCCCAGCTGCTACAGATAATCGAGGGCCCCTCAGTGCATCCAAGGTTGGCTCTTCAGTGACAAAGGCTACTTGCTAAAAGTGTAGCTGATGATGCTCCTTCTGCATCCATGAAGTGCCTTTTGAAGAGGGGTACACACTGCAACACACTTATTGGTTGTGCAGCCTATTAGCATACCAAAAACTGTGTTTCCCAAGATTGGACAGATTAGGTGGCACACTACACTCCACACCACTCCCCAGAGGATCTTGAGCAACATAATGTGTTTTTGCATTATACAGCACCTACCATTCCAAAGGGAGATGACTTTCCAGAAAGCGAGTTGGAGGCTTCGCAAATCTCTGCCACTGAGGAGGATGGCAAGATGGCTGATCTGGAAGAGGATGAGGAAGTGATACCTCCAGAGGAAGAAGCCATAGCACAGGCAGATGAGGCAGACATGCATATGACCTGCTTATGGCTACCAAGTTTTAGGAGGAGGATGATGATTAGTCAGTAATTCTCTTCTGTGTTCTCCATGCTGAGTTCATATAACCAACGTCATTGCAATTTTTATCTTGCAGCTGCAGCACATCAATCTCTGGTTACATGATGGCCTTGTCCTTAGAAGGTAATGCAGCGTTGGGAACATGTGGCCTTCCTTTTTATAAGATAATAACTGCACCATGGTGTTTGGCTAGCAGACTTCAGATAGTGCAAACATCTCAACGACATTCCACAGCGATTGGCAGCCTTTAAGAGGCAGGAGCGGCATTGCAATCTCATTGCTGTCATAGTATTACATTCATGCAAGGTGTCTCAAAGATGACAATCATCACTAGTTATCTACTTCAAGTATTAGGCACATTATGAATCAGCCCAGTGGTTTCTCTGCACAGTCATTTGTTTCAGCGAGACAAGTTTTAGGTCTCTTCACTCTAATCTGTCCCCAGCGCTGCATATATCCTCACTACACAACCACCTGGGTTGGAGATGCCAGTCTTCCCCTTGGCGCAGGTATGGACCTGTTCTTTGCTGACCACCACTGTCTCATATTCAAACTCTGTGAGAGGCCTAAACTTGAACATCCTACCTTTGCTCTGGCATCTCTTCCAGCTGCTGTGGGCAATTCTAGTCTGCATAAAGACGGATGGGCAGGCTCAGTCAACGGTCGGTGAGGCCGATGATAAGAATGCCTGTTTTCTGTTGGTTCTGAGTGAAGCTGTGTAAGAGCTGATAATGTCAACTGCACAAAATGTGAGTAGAGATGAAAATGTCAAATGTGTGAGAGTTGGTGATGATGTGCCTTTTAATGGCTGTGTGTGAGATCCCTGAGATTGTCTGATGGGCTCGTGAGAATTGAGAGTCAAGAAAAAGTTGGCACCCAGGTAGAGTGATGAAATCATTTATCCTTTTCATGTGCAGGATGGCAGCTCTATTGTGGGCTGTGTTGGCATTGACAGCACTGGCGACTTTCTCCCAAGTTTGGTGGATGTCCACCTTGCATTGCTGGGGTAAAGCACATCCTGGCATATCTCCACCAAATCCAGAAGTACCCCTGGTCCTTTATCACTAAATTTGAGAGCAGTCAGCTGCTTTACTTTGAGAGAAGGGGCCATCTCTTGCCGGGACAAATCCTGAGCTGCAGAGAGTGAATGCTGTGTGTGGGTGTGGTTTACATATGGCTCCTGGAAACATGATCCAATGAGGTTGCAGCTTGCCCCACCTTGAAATTTACGTATGTAATGAGCTGAAAAGCAGACAGTTTGTCGCTCAGGTTACATTCCAACTGGTGGCAGATGTGCCATTTTTCCTGTTAGCCAGTGCACTTAGTCTCTGGAGCAGAAAACTCTACCTCACGAGAAAGAAAATATTCCATTTAACACTAAGCTGCTTCCGTTCCTCTCATGTGAAAGAGTTTATTCACAATATTTGGCCTGAGAGGTTAATCTACACACTTTGGAGATGATTTAAAACCCCCACCTTTGAAGATGACTACACACTTGACAGTGTAATCTGCACTTCAGAATTCAGAATTTGTTTGATCAATATGGATCCTGTTTGCACTGTGTGCTCCTGAAATAAGGATCACGATGACCACCAGTAATGTCGTCACCATCAGCTGGAGGACCAATACCACTAATAGGTTATTGGTCACAGACCTCCAGATCTGCAGGGCAGAGGGAGACAGCTGAGAGCTGGAAGTCATGCTGGCATACTGTCTACAAACAAAGGATAATTTTCCTCAGCATCTTTGAACACCAGTGCCCCAAGAGGCTTAGCATGTTGTGTCAGATCATGGCAGGCACTTGCAGCCTGCTAGAGTAAGACATGTTGCCGAGAATTTCACGACCATATTTCACCAGTCATTGTCGAAGTCACACCACCCTCAACTCCTTTGTGCTGGATCCTTCCAGGGTTTGTCCAGTCATATTGCAGCATCTTGTGTTGGGTGGCATGACACATAGATAAGACACGAGATTGGTAGCTTCCTTGTCGGGGTTGGCAATTTATGTGAACTTTGCTTGCAATGACATCTGACAGAATAATTGGGTGCTTGGATTTGTGGCCCTGATTGGCTTCTTATATGTGGCAGTTAAGGCAACTATGGATTGCTAGAGTATTTGTCAATCACAGCGGTCCACTCCATCATTGTGCAGATGGTATACAACTAGAAAAGGATATTTATGTAGGTATGTACAACAATCCAGGATGATTCCTTCATCCTGTTATAAGTTCACTCACTATAATCACTTCACACATCAAAATAGTTTTACCATTGGGTACTTGGAGACAAGGATTGAGGCAAAAGGAAGGCCAAAAAGTGATGCAGTGAAAGTCGTATGACTGCCAACTGAATCCCTGAACAAACAATTGACAAGCTGAATGTGCAGTTCAGGTACTTGGATAGAGCCAGCCAGGAGATTCAGAATAATAATGCTGTACTATGCTCTGTACAACATTGCAGCAGAACAGTGAGGTTTGGATCTGTCAGAGGAAAATGCAGCAGAGCACAGATTCTTATGAGTGATTCTGAGGAAGGAAAGAAATATGAGGAGGAAGAAGTGGTAAGTGATTTGGGCAGCGCATCACCAGTGGCACACATTGCTGCCAGAAATGCTCACATTATCCTGGGGTTTACATGGTCCTACCGATTCAGCCATTTAATAGCCACATGCAGAAGTCACTTTTGTCCTCCTAAGCAATGATTACAAACAACTAAACTTTCTTTTTGCAACACCCTGTCAAAGCACGCTGTAAATTCACATTTTCCTATTCGTCATCGCACAACTGAAAATGCCACTTTCCAGCCAGTAACTTATGCAAAGTGGCATAAGACAATAATATTTATGCGACTCTCATCTAAAACAAAAACTTAACATTCTAACAAGTAAAGGACTCATGCATACTTTTGTACAACTACCAACTTTCACTCTTTTCCTATCACTGGTGCAATCCCTGTGACTTCATGACAGGCAGCTCAGGCCCCTGCTGTGACTGTTGAGATGCTCTGCACTGACATTTGCTGGGTTTTGTATCCCAGCAAAGATTGTTTCACTCACACAGGGGCATGAAGCACCTTGTGGAATACTAGAAAGGGCATTGGGATAGAAATGGAAGAGGCTGTGAAGATTAGCCATATTCAATTCGAACTGTTAGCTCTGTTTCTCTCACACCCCAGTTGCTATGTATTTCTGTTTTTACACTTGAGAAGGCTGGTGTGCTTTATTTGGCTAGCCTAAAATTTTGAAAAATACCCCAATGTACTCTTGAATGCGTAATTCAGGTTTTATTTAGCACCCTCTTAAATTTACTGTGGTTTTCATTCCAAAGACTCCTTTGTCAGTCTGTTCTAACAAATCACCAAGACCTGTGATGAATTCTGAATCTATTGCTACCACAGCTTGATATATATTAACATTATTGTTTTAGAAACTTCAGTTAGTAATATCAGTAGATGAATGCCTGGTGTACTCAATGATATTCCTGAAATTTAACGTCAGTGTTAATTCTGTACAAATCTAATATCTGTTAATTCTGTACTAAAAAAAACAAATTTCAATTGCTAATATAACCAATAATTACTTTTTAAATGCATATTTTATTTTCTCTTGTTGAAATATTGTAAACTATGCTCAAACTTTGGAGCTCTCATTTCCACTGTTCCACAAGATAAACTTTTGAACCTTTTGGACCCTTACCAATTTGTGGGTCTTGATTCATTGGATTCTGGGATATTAATTTGCAGTCTATTTTCATATCATGCATCATAAATAACCAGTGAAAGTAAATGTTTTGAGGGAATTTCAGCAAATACTGTTAAATACATTATGGGTAATTGCTTATGGTATCATGTATGATATAATGCTTATTTTATATTGTGGGTCCTCCATGACCTCTTTTAGAATGATAACAGATATTTCTTGCGATGTTCTTTATGTTCTCAACTGTAAGATGCTAAGTAACAACTGTTGTATTTTAGGTGTAACATGTCAATTACTTGGAGGTATTAAATGGAAGCAACAAAGCGATAAGGATTCGTCGACATGGTTTATGGGCAGATTTTCGAAAGGACAGTGCCTGATCATGAACTTATCAACATAAACGTGGGAGGATTTAAACAGAAAGTCGACCAGGGTACCCTGCTGCGGTTTCCTCATACCAGGTTAGGAAAACTACTGAACTGTGACACTGAGGAAGCTATTTTAGAGCTTTGTGATGATTACAATGTTGTGGATAAAGAATATTACTTTGATCGCAATCCCTGCTTGTTTCGATACATTTTGAACTTCTACTACACTGGGAAACTGCATGTCATGGAAGAGCTTTGTGCATTTTCATTCAGCCAAGAGATCGAGTATTGGGGGATTAATGAACTTTTCATTGATTCCTGCTGCAGCAACAGGTATCAAGAGAGGAAGGTGGATAAAGATTGGGAGCAGAAAAGTGATGAAAGTATCGATTCTTCCTTTGAAGAGCTGTCAGCCTTCGATAAAGACTTGGATAAATTTAACAATATGTGGTGTGGAAAAATAAGAAAGAATGTTTGGATCAGGTTTGAAAATCCTGGACACTCACTCCTGGCCAAAATCTTGGCAATTTTATCTTTAAGTGTGGTCCTTACATCTATTGTGGCTATGTGCATTCACAGCATGCATGAGTTCCAACGATTTGATGAGGATGGCAAAGAGATAATTAATCCTGGACTAGAAGGACTAGAGATCGCATGCATAGTTTGGTTCACTATGGAGTTCATTGCAAGGTTTTCAGTCACGCCAAGTCTAAAAAAATTCTTCAAAAGCCCTTTGAACATAATTGATTTTGTATCAATTCTACCATTCTACTTCACACTGGCTGTGGAGTCAATGGATGAAGACAGCGAGGAGTTAGAAAACATGGGTAAAGTCATTCAAATCCTTCGTCTAATGAGGATATTCCGTATCCTGAAACTGGCCAGGCACTCAGTGGGGCTAAGATCATTGGGAGCCACACTCAGGCATAGCTACCATGAAGTTGGGCTCTTGCTTTTGTTCTTGACAGTTGGGATCTCCATATTCTCTGTCCTTGCTTATTCTGTTGAAAAAGATGAAACTGAGTCAGGGCTTCATAGTATTCCCATGAGCTGGTGGTGGGCAACCATCAGCATGACCACAGTTGGGTATGGGGACACTTACCCGGTCACTTTATTAGGAAAACTCATAGGAAGCATCTGCATTATATGTGGGATTTTGGTTGTTGCTCTCCCCATTACTATAATTTTCAATAAATTTTCCAAGTACTATAGAAAGCACAAAATGGTGGACATTGACCATTGCAATGCAGACCTTGTAGAAGATTGTTCTGATTTACCTTACATGAATATTCGAGACATTTATGCCAAAAATATGCACTCCCTCATAGCTAGTATCTCTTCCATGGTTAGCACCAATGCCAGTGACCATAGCACCATAGATGCCTCCAGCATCCAAGATCTAGAAATTGTTCAGAATACCACAAAATTTGAGAACTGTTCAGCAAAATAAAACATCATTTTGTTGGCTAGTCTCACTGCTTTTTAATCAAAATTCTGTTCTATGATTTATTTATTTGTTGCATTTTAAATACTCAGGGTATTGTTTGACATACAATAGCTATTTAAATGATTGTAGTATCAAAATGGGAATGAAAGAAGCATGTGAATTAATTTCCTGACTTCTACTTTATGCAATATATATGTTAGTGTTTTGTCTGTTTCTAAAGTAAATGACAATGCAATAATAAACTCAGTAAAATGAAAACATATGACACCGATTGTATGCCTGCAGGAATATATGATTTATTTTTCATTTTAGGAACGAGATGCAAACCAGCAGAAACTATAACTGCATCAGTTTAGAAATAGTTTCCATTTCTTACATGTGTGCAGATGAAACTGCATGAAAAGAGAGAATATAGGATTTTAAAATATACGTATATTCTGTACAATGGTTAAAATAATAAAGCACTTAATAAATATTGATTTTAGAGTGTTTTTACTAGAATAATATTTTTTATAATTAAAATGAGATTATTCAAAATGCAGACTCTAAATTGGCAGTTAAAATGAACAAAAGTAATCATCACAATTTAAAAATTAACTCAGGAAATTTTACATTTATTTGAAATTTGCAGCTGATTTCATCTTAACTGATGATTTTGTCTTTAGAGTCAACTCACCTAAAGTTTGACTTTGGATTTGGAATGTAATTGGAGAAAACTGATTACCATTGTTGGCTCAATAGTAAGCAGAAGCCAAGAGCTCAAATCCTATGGACTTGAACAGATAATTAGGGTAACACTTCAGTACAGTGCAAAGAACATCATCCTTCTACTGATGCATTACACCAATGTAACAATGACCTCCTGGATGGATGTAAAACATCCCAAGAGACTATTTGAAAAAGAACGGAGGAATCATCCTGATGTCCAGGCCAATATTTGTTGCTCATCAATATCAATGTAACAATTCTCTTATCATTATCTCTGCTGCTTGTGAGACTTCACTCTATATAAATTGGCTACTGCAGTTTCCTACATTACAACGGTGAACTACTTTAGGTCTGTAAAGTATTTGGAGTGTCACAAAAGATACTAGAGAATTGCATTTTTTAATATGAATTTCCTAGAGATTCAGGAAGAAATTAAAAACTTAGTTCATATCTGGAGCAAGCAATTGAGAATTGGGAATATATATATCAACTTTCCCTATCTTCTCAGTATAATGCATTGGGGATTCACTTAAAATTCAGATTATTCTAAGAGAATTGGAACTCAGTATCTGGAAGCATGCAAGTGTGAATTAAGCTTAATCCTTATAAAATAAGTTTGATCCAGTTGGGAGATATTTCATTTTTAATTATGCAATTAAAAATAGGGATTTCTTAGCCAATTTGTCTCAATGGTTTGACCCTGGTTAACAGCTATTAGATTGATAGAACTAAGGTCAAAGACTGAGATTAGTATGTCATTTATTAGTTCAATCTCAGCAGTTTAAAACATTAATTAATAAATTGGATTTGAAAAAGAGGTTTTACAACATCTGAGCTTTTATGACCTCATCTTTCACACCTAAACAAATGTATTGTGATATGCAGCAACTTATGTGCCTGAGTAGCTGTTTAAACTACTAATGAGCAGCTACAGAAGCATGCAAGTGGAAAGTAGGATTAACTACAAGCAGATTATAACCTATTCTAAACAAGGATTATAATTTCTTTTCATGAAAAGATGAAAATGCAAATGCTATTTGATCCAGCACATTATAATAAAACTAAATAAGTAGTTTATTTTTAAATGGAAAATTGAAAATGAAGAATAGTGTCATATTGCATACATGCAGTACATCATAATATTTTCCAGGTTAGAAGTAGGTAATAATGCAAAAACAAAACAATTATCTCAAAATAAAACTGAGAATTCTGTGACCAACAGTCTAAAACTGTTAGGTTGGGTTAGGTAGAATGGCCATGCTAGTGTCAGGGGAATTAGCAGGGTAAATGTGTGGGGTTAAAGGAATAGAACTTGGGTAGAATTGTGGTTGATACAGATTTGAAGAGCTGAATGGCCCCTTTCTGTACCGAATTAACTTCAAATTTGAGTAGCTACACAAATAGTTTTAAACAGGAAATTCTTTGACCTTGAGAACCAAAAGCAACAAGTAGAATGGGAATAGTAGTGCAAAACATAGATAACTTATAAGGAAGATTTTTCATATCCTCCACTTGGCAGTATTGTGACCAAAAGATTGATATAGCAATATCTCCCCATTCCTAGCCAATAGTTAGGCCTCCATCATTTAGACCGGGACCTTGAAGTGGGTGATCCTAGTGTTTGTGCAAAATTAATAGTGCATTAGCAAATAGATATTGGGATCCTTTGATGTAAATAGGACCCAAATGTAATTTTGAAGTACCAATGATTGAAATGTGTGCCCCACATATTAAGAAAATAAGATATAGGGGCAGAAATAGGCCCATTAAGTCTGCTCCACCATTCAATGAACGATCTGATGTTTCATGTTTCATTCACATACATTAAAGGACCCGTGGCCCACTTAGGAAAAAAAAATGCGGGGGAGTAGTTTGTAAAAAATGTGGGATTAGGAAGTCCTAAAAAAGTCCTCCATTTCCACTGCCACTGAGTTGAAGCTCAATTCATAGAATCATGGAATGGATACAGCACAGAAAGATACACTTTGCCCCATTGTGTCTGTGCTAATTCTCTGCCAGTGCTGGCAGAGAATTAGCTGGGGTGAGTTTCTTCTTTCTGCTTTTTTGGTTGATAGAAACAATTAGGTGAAAATTTACCCCTCAATAACAATTAAATATGGATGGGATGGCAATGGAACAAACTGTAACATTTTAAAAATCAGAACCTTGATTGCAATCTGCTTGCTTCTGTATTTATTGAAAGCAGGACAAAGGGTGAGCTGCCAAAAGCTTCCAGGAGGCGGGCTGGCAATTCAAATATTTTAATTAGACTGGTAGCCTCTGATTTAAAATAGGAACAGAAAAGTTTGATAACACAGTTGGTCCAGCAGCATCTGTGGAGAGAGAAATAGAGTTGATGTTTTGAACTTGTATGACTTTCCTGGTACAGCATCAGATAGATTTGAAACCTTGGCCAGAATTTTACCTCCTCATTCGCCCCTGAATCGTGGCATGCATGGCTTGCAGATTGGAATTCTCCGTTGGCCTCAGGTAGGATTTAACAAGTTCTCTTCAGAGTTCAGTCATAAAATCCCACCTGTTAACTCTATTTGTCTCACCATTGATACTGCCAAACAAGCTGAACTTGTTCAGATTCACAGCATCTACAGATTTCACTCATATTTTAGCAGCGATTTAACTTTGCAGGTTTTATAGCGAATAGTCACATTTCCTATGCTTCATGAACTTTGGCATCTGAAGGAAGATGAGGAGAAATTTGAGTAAAAGATATGTGCCTTTAATGCAGGATTATTTCCTTAATCCTTTCCAAATTCCTCTAAACTACCAGATCTGTCGCCCCAACACCAAGATGCCACGACTATCAAGGTCTGGGATTTGACCATCTTTTTTTGGATCAAACTCACTCTGGGGGCCAGTGATTGTATTCACCAACAGTTGAGGATCAGAGCCCAGCCAGATCCATTCTACTCCAGGGCTGGAGACTGGAACCACCCTCCTTTCTCCTTCCCCAGCACCATAAAGCCAAATGTGCCGCCATGCCGTCGGGATCAAAAAACTCTATCCCTGTTGAACTAGGCATCAAATCCCACCCTCAGCGAGGAATAGCCTCACCTCGTGGTGAATTGGACATACCTTCCTGTATGCTTTGCTTTGGTGTCCTCTCTATTCAATTGAAATGAGGGCTCCTAATCAGGCTGACTTCTGGGTGAGGAACCTGTGGGTGACAAAAGATGCACACTCTTGCAGTTAATACCCTTTGAAGTCCTATCCAAAAGTAAATTACTTCTTCCATCAATACCCCCACTCTTCCTACATAATTCTCCCCTTCTAATATTGAGTAATTTTCTGTAATTCTTTTACTGATATAATTTAATCACAGTATCTAAGAAATTGGTATCGATTTTTATCTTTATTTTACAATGTTAAATGTTATAATGAATGCATCCGTTAAGTAATATTTATGTTATTCTAATGTACAATTGTGGAGAGAATTGTAAACTCTCTTCAATATAAAGATTGGATTGTCAGGCAACAATTATACCATCATCAAATATTTTAGCTTTTCACAATTCAGTATTTTGGCTGTTCTCGATAGGTTAACTGAAAATTCATAATGGAATACTACATGATATTTTAAAGTATTTTGAAATATTCAATGTAAAGAATAGCTGACAGAAGGCCGGGTGCTGAATCCCAGCTGGCACATGGTATGCCTTTGTAATGATTATGCAGCTCGGTTAGGTGTAACCACTCAGACTAACACCAGAGAAGCATGAAGTGGACAGTTGATACAGCTGGCAGGGGGTATGGTTCATGTAGATCCAAGGGGATGATTTCCACTACTCAATATATTTGGCAGAAACTGCATTGTTGAAGTACATGACATTCATCATAGTGGACACTGTGATAGACACAAATGGCTTACTAGCATAAATTAAGTAGATACCCTGAAATAACACCACATTCCTCTTAAAGCAAAATCAACTGCACAGAAGAAGATAAAATAGAATTATATCAAGTGTTTGAATATTACCTAAGCATGTACATAAAAAGTCTATTCCTTCTACAGCCTTTATAGAAAAAGAACTGTTCTTTTTGCTCATCCTTGTTATAATGCTTTCTTTAATATAAAAGTTATAAAATTATGCTATGGGGAGGCAGTGACATTGCGGTATTGTTGCTGGACTAGTAATTCGGAGCCACAGGTAAGGCTCTGGGATCTGGATTTGAATTCCACCATGGCATGTGATGAAATTTGAATTCAATAGTAATCTGGAAATAAAAACCTAATGATGAAACCATTGTCAATTGTTGTAAAAACCCTTCTATTTCACTAACACCCAAAGGAAGGAAATTTGCCATCCTTACCTAGTCTGATATTTAAGTGACTTAAGATACGCAGTGAACTTTTTACTGCCCATCCCTAAAGGTATTTAATGCCCATAACTGAGCGCCTAGTGTTAGTCTCTCTCACAAGTCTTCTCAACAACTGTCCTGTAAAATCCACTTAGGATATGTTTCAATCGATCATCTCATTCTAGAACATAGAACACAGAACATTACAGCGCAGTACAGGCCCTTCGGCCCTCGATGTTGCGCCGGCCAGTGGACCCTCTAACCTAAACTATTCCAATATCATCCATATGCCTATCCACCGAACATTTGAATGCCCCCAAAGTAGGCGAGTCCACAACTGCTGCAGGCAGGGCATTCCACGCCCTCACCACCCTCTGTGTAAAGAACCTGCCTCTGACATCCGTCCTATAACTACCACCTCTTAATTTAAAGTTATGTCCCCTCGTGTTGGTCATCACCATCCGAGGAAAAAGGCTCTCACTATCCACCCTATCCAATCCCTTGATCATCTTATACGCCTCAATTAGGTCACCGCGTAACCTTCTTCTCTCTAATGAAAATAACCTCAGGTCCCTCAGCCTTTCCTCATAAGGCCTTCCCACCATACCAGGCAACATCCTGGTAAACCTCCTCTGCACCCTTTCCAATGCTTCCACATCTTTCTTATAATGCGGCGACCAGAACTGTACGCAATACTCCAAGTGCGGCCGCACCAGAGTTTTGTACAGTTGTAACATAACCTCACGGCTCCTAAATTCAATCCCTCTACCAATAAAAGCTAACACACCGTACGCCTTCTTAACAACTTTATCAACCTGGGTGCCAACTTTCAAAGAGCTATGTACTTGTACCCCAAGATCCCTCTGCTCGACAACACTATTAAGGGTCCTTCCATTAGCCCTATATTTCATATGCCTGTTATTCCTACCAAAGTGAATCACCTCACACTTATCCGTATTGAATTCCATTTGCCACCTCACGGCCCAGCTCTGCAACCTATCTATGTCCCTCTGCAAACTGTAACATCCATCCTCGCTGTCTACAACTCCCCCCACTTTGGTATCGTCAGCAAATTTACTAATCCAACCCTCTACACCCTCATCTAGGTCATTTATAAAAATGACAAACAGCAGTGGCCCTAAAACAGATCCTTGAGGTACACCACTTGTAACTGCACTCCAGGTTGAATATTTCCCATCAACCACCACCCTCTGTCTTCTATCAGCTAGCCAATTCCTAATCCAAACTGCTAAATCACCTTCAATCCCATGCATCTGCACTTTCTGCAGTAGCCTACCAATGGGGAACCTTATCAAACGCAAATAAACTCAATAAACTTCTAATAAACTCAAATGGGTATAAGCTTAACCTTTTCAACGTTTCTTCATGTAATAAGCTCTTCATCTCAGGAATTAGTCACATGAACCTTCCCTGAACTGTTCTAAAGCAATTTTTTTTTATTTTGCAAATAAGGAAACCAAAACTGTGTATAGTACTCTAGATATGTGGTGGAATCTTACCAAAAAATCAAAGTGATAGAGTCTGATTGAAAATTAGCATGAATGGGCCAGTTTTTCTCTAAGGATCTTATGGCAGTTTGTCAAAAAATGAGCACTTGTTTCATGATGTAGTGTTGAGAGGTGGAGTCTAAACACATCAGCAAAGCCCAAATGCACTGAGACCAAAGGAAAAAAAACTCCACTCCACTACTCCCAAACAATCATCGCCAGCATCCCCATTCCATTTACCTTCTTATTCACTTGCTATATCTGCACACTAACCTTTTGTGAGTCATGTACCAGGACACCCCAATTCATCTGTACCACAAAGTTCTGCAATCTCATAACTTAATGAGTATTTTGCTTTCCTATTCTTCTTGCCAAAATGGACAAGTTCATATTTTTCCACAGTATAATTCATCTGCCAAATTCTAGCCCACCTGCTAACCTATCCATTTCATTTGCAAACTCTCTACCTCCTCTTGACAATTTACTTTCCTACCTATCTTGGTGTCATCAGCAAATTAACCTACCATACATTTGGTCCCTTTATCCAATTTATTGATGCAGATTATAAATAATTGTGACTCCAGCACTGAACCCTGTGCAGCTTGCCAACCTGAAAAACAAATTTATCCTTTTCTGCCTCCTGTTACCAATCCTTTCTCCATGCTAATATGTTATGTCTGACACCATGTAATTTGATCTTGTGTGGTTGCCTTTGATATGGCACTTTATGAAATACTTTCTGGAAATTTACCTTGTTTGTTACTTCTGCAGAAAATAAATGAGTTAAACATAATTTCTCTTTCACAAACCTATGTTTACTCTGACTGATTAAACTGTAATTTTCTAAGGATCCTGCTTTTACCTCCTTGATAATGGATTCCAGCAATTTCCCTATAACAGATGATAGGCTGGCCTGGAGTTTGCTGACGACTGTCTCCCTCCCTTCTTGAATTCAAGCGTTACTTTAGCTATTTTCCAATCTAAGGAACTTTAGAAAATTATAAACAATGAATCTGCTATCTCAACAGCCATACTTTTTAAAATCCTAAGACGAAGGCTAGAAACTATTTGGAAACTATTTTGTTGAACTGATGTATTCAGTCCTCGTACTTACCACCATAATCTCCATGCACGACCAACTCAATATTTACCTGTCTCTTCATTCATTTGTATGACTATTGATTTACAAAACCTCAAGTGTTTTTCCTGGGGCGATATCCCATACATATATATTACTCTTCTGGAAAAAAAATCTAACTTCATTTTATTTGAGGTTTGTTCACTTCATACTTACATCTAATAATGCATTTGCAGGCAATATTCCACATTAGCTGTTTTTCCAGAATAATAAAAATCTGCAATATATTGCCTCTACTTTTCTTTTTCAATGAAACCAGTTCAACTTCAAATTTCTTTTTATAATTTAGAGACCAAAATGTCAATTTCATCTTTGCCACTCTTATCTCAACCCTTTCCAAGTCATCAGTGTTCTTTCAAGAAGTTCTGGAAACTGTGAACTTTAGTTCAGATTGACTACTCCATTGAGCTATGTAAGCTTAAAATAGCTTGATTTGGTCTACAACCAAATGTTCTTGAGATGTATTCTGAACTATCTTTGTACATATAGGTAGCTGTACATTGAATCATGGAATCCTACATTGTAGAAGAAGGCCAGTTGGCCCATTGAGTGCACCAGCTACATTTCCATGTAGGTTCTACCCCCATAACCCCGTGCATTTACCCTAGCTAATCCCTTTGACATTAGGAGGGAATTTAGTATGGCCAATGCACCTTACCCACACTTTTTTTGGACAATGGCAACCAGAGCACTTGAAGGAAACCCACACAGACATGGGTAGAACGTGCAAACTCCACACAGACAGTGACCCAAGCCGGGAATCAAACCTTGATGCTTGGCTCTGTGAGGCAACAGTGTACCACTGTGCTGCCCATTGATGGAGACTTAACAGGAAATGGTCAGTAATGAATTCCAAATTTCTGCTTCCATTCTAACTAATGAACACTTTTACTCTTTCAAGATATCTCAGGAAGCTAATTTCTTTATTTGTTTGAACTAATTGCTGATGTATGCAACTCATTGGTCCAAGCGGCAGAACAAGCAAACAAGAACAGAAATACAGCACAGTTTGAAACTGCCACTCACCTTCTCAGCTTAGTCGCATTACCTCCTTATATTTCCACACCCAGTTACACTTACGTGCCTCTGTCTCTGACAAGTCAGTGCATTGGCACCCTGGATCCACAGGGTACTCTCTGCTAAAAGTGTTTCCTAAGACTAAAGAACACTTTGGGCTCACCAACTGCCTCTTAGCTGTTTGGCCCCTTCGATCCATTGGATCCAGAGTCTCCCTCAATCATCATTATTGATCAGAGAACGGAATGACTACAACCCAAATGCTATTTCTGCATTTTGGAATCTGCTGCTGTGAGCTATGCTCCAACAAGTATGACTGTGTGGCAGCTTTCCCAATGTTTGCAAAATTCCCAGATATTAGTGAGGAGGATTTTGTAGGATCTACTGAACAGGATGTGCCTTTGTCATTTCCAATATGTTAATGCCAGGTAATCGATCAATATCATTTGTTTGGTTATTCAATTTTTAGTAGTGATTTGATTCAACTGAAGGGTTTGCAATGCAAGATTTATTAATTGAATTTAAATCCCACAAGCTGTTGTGGTGAGACGTGAACTCATGTCTCTAGTGCACTAGCATGCGCCTCTGGATTACCAGTCCAGTAACATTAACACAATGCTTTTCATAATTATGATTTTTCATGTGAAACACCATATATTTCATAGAAACTATGGTCATATTGCATTATGATAATTTTAAGGTATCCTTACAATTTTCAGTACCATGTTTAATCAAAACATTTCAGCCTGTAATTATCCTCTGATATTACTTTTTGTAGTTCCTGTGCCTTATTATTTTAGCTTTAATATTAGACCGTTAAATAGACAATGACAATATTGAAGATCTTTGATTAGATGTACGAGTTTAAATCATAAAATCATATGGGCATCATTCAATAGGCCTGAAATCAGGTTAAATTATTATGAGAGTTTGGCTGTTAAATATTCATATTGGTCACAGTAAAACTCCACAGTATGTTTGGAATGATATTGGGTCAAAAACACAATGAAGTTTCAGTGCCTCGGTTTGTGCAATTTTACAGAGTCACCTCACTTAACATTATTTCTGGATTTGGCATTGAATGTACAGCAGAAGGCATTGTGCAGGCTTGCAAGAAGCAATCTCAGCTTCAGCATTTAAAGAGTCAATCCAAGGAAGGAATTTGGTGGAGCTGGGTGTTGCAACAAAATGTGGGAGAAATATTGTGATGAATTCAGAGTGGTCACGGGCCACACCAATGTTTAATAATGTATTCTTTCATACACTACTGAGCACAGTGATGAGTCAAAGAAAGATCATCTTCCCCCACAACGAATGAAGAAACCTGCTGCTGCAACAAAGAGGATGTGGCGGCACATGCCAGAAGGGACTAGCAGCAGGAACATTGTGTTACTTTTCTGGATTTAGCAGACTAACCAGATCAGGAATGGTGAGTATTTTTGCACCTTCACGTACATCCTGTTGTGCATATCACCTCACCTTCTCACTCTGCCTTTTCGATCCTTCTCCACCACACTTGCAAGTGCATGCATTTAGTCTCTTTAGATACACTTCCATTTATCTAACAGTGGGAAAAGAAATAGTAAAGCTTTGTAGTTCATTAAGTGTACAGTCATAGGTGACATTCTACCTCCCCCCAACCCACCACCATCCCCTCCCACCCTCCAGCCTCCCCCATGGCTGACCCTGTGGACACTGCTAATAGCTTAACCACCCATCTCCACATCCCCCTCCAGAAAGGGGGAAAGGTTCATTATGATTGACACAATCTGATCAACTGCCTCCACTGGGGTCTTTTAAGAGACTTCTGGATGAGTACATGGGATTTAATGGGATTGAGGGTTATAGATAGGCCTGGTAGATATGGATATGATCGGTGCAACTTGTGGGCCGAAGGGCCTGTTTGTGCTGTAGTGTTCAATGTTCTATGTTCTATCACTTCCTTCCCTTGCCTTAGCTGCAGTCAAAGGGAGCAGAACCCAGGAAGTATCCAAGACAATGCAGGAGCAGTGCGCAAGGCATGATCCTAATCCCCCTGCAAGTGATGATGCATTCAGAGCTCCTGGGGAGGTCACTTTGCCAGATGCACACCTTTGGAGACCAGTCATGATTTACATTGTTCCGCCCTCACGCCAATGTAATGGATTTGCTGATGGTGGTGGGGAGGAGGGTAGGGGGTGGAGGGTGGGGAGGGATGGGGGAAGGCCTCTAGGATATAGAGGCCTGATAATTAGATGCTAATAAATTCAAATATTGTATCAATGTTGACATTGGCATGAAATGAGATTTGGGATTTCTCGAGATTTTCCATTCCCATTACCGAACCCGCCCAATGCGATCAGGGGAAAATCCAGGCCCATAACTTCATAATTAAATAATATTGTTTGGGGAAGATGAATTAGTAAATTCAGAACATTGACAAAATCATGCATTGCAATACAATCTGTTCAATCAATGAATGAAATAGCTTGCCAAAGATGATTTCATGAAAGAATGCCTCTTTAAATGAAGAATTGGCGAGAAAATTGACCTCAGTGTAAATAATACAAAACAGGACTTTAATATTTAGGGTTTAATTGTCTTCTGTACTTTGAAAGCTTAATGCAGCAGCATTGAAAATCTATTGATAGCATAACTGGAAGTACAGTGAAAACAGCATGAAAGGTACTTTGATATATTTCAGATCTATTGGTCTGTCTGTTCCAATCTGTGATGTGGAGATGCCGGTGTTGGACTGGGGTAAACACAGTAAGAAGTCTCACAACACTAGGTTAAAGTCCAACCAATCTATTTGATAGTAAACTCACAAGCTTTTGCCTCTTTGTCGGGTAAATGGAGAGAATATAACAGCACACAGTTTACAGAATACTGATTAGAATGCCAGTCTTTATAACTAACCTGCTATTCAAGTCTTAAAGATGCAGACAATGTGAGTGGAAAGAGCATTAGGCACAGGTAAAAGAGATGTGTATTGTCTCCAGATAATACAGTAAGTGAGGTTTCTGAAACCCAGGCAAGTCATGGAGGTTACAGATAGTGTGACATGAACCCAAGATGCCGGTTGAGACCGTTCCAGGCAAAACTGTTCCCTTCCTGTTGGTGAACACTTCAGTGGTCATGGGCATTCGGCCTCTGACCTTCGGGTAAGCATTCACCAAGGCAGCCTTCACAACATGCGACAGCGCAAGAATCGCTGACCAGAGACTGAAAGCCAAGTTCCGCACACGTGAGGATGGTCATGCCACAAGAGGACTATTGACTTCATGGGGGTGCCCAAAGTCTGTGTGTGCATTTCCATGTGACGTCTCTCGCTCAGTGCAACACCAATCTCTCACACCTCCATTATTCACTCATTGTCACTCGGGACCCATATTTAATACACAGATGCCCCACCTCACCATTATGCACTGAAAAATTCTTCCAGCCACTCACTTGCCTCTTGCTGCCTCTAGACGTCTCCAGCTATTCAGCTGTGGCAGGCACATCATCCAAACACCATGCTACTGAATCACTAACATCATGCCTGCTGTCTTGTGGGACATGATACCAGAGAATAGATGAAATAGAGCTAAACCAGCAGGGTTCAATTTAATAAAGTCTGCATCTTCTGAATTCTATGGATATTAAGTGTTTATATCACAGCCATCTGTACTAGAGTCCTTGGCATTTGACATCACTGAGGACATTGAGAATGATTTTTCTACGTTATGCTCCTTGTCAATTTCCAGTTTTTGTTAATCAATTGCCAGGTGTGATAATAGCAAATTGCCATGCAGACACTACGACAGCGGATGAATGAACATCGCTCAACAATCACTAGGCAAAACAGTTCCCTTCCTGTGGGCGAACACTTCAACAGTCACGGGCATTCGGCCTCCAACCTTCGGGTAAATGTTCTTCAAGGGGGCCTTCATGACACATGACAGTGCAGAGTCGCTGAGCAGAGACTGATAGCCAAGTTCTGCACACATGAGGACGGTCTTAACAGGGATCTTAGCTTCATGTCACACTGTCTGTAACGCCCATGACTTGCCTGGGTTAGCAAAAAAACCTCACTTACTGTGCTGTCTGGAGACAATACACATCTCTCTAACCAATGCTTCACTCACATTGTTAGCCACTTTAAGACTTGAATAGCAGGTTAGGTGTGAGGATTCGCATTCTAATCAGCAATCTGTGACTGTCTGTGCTGATATGTGTGCTATTGCAGACCAGAACACTGCATTTGCCTGACGAAGACAAAAGTCGAAAGCTCGCAGATTTACTATCAAATAAATCGGTCGGATTTAAAATTGGTGTTGCCAGATTCTTACACGGATCATGATATGACCAGTTTAGTTTCTTCTGGTGCCTCCTGCTGCTCTCAAACTGGTGCACCACACTATCTGCAGACGAATTGACAAATAACACAATGTGCACCTTCAGTGTGTGTTTATCTTCTTTAGCACTGGCTCAGTGGTACAATGTATCTGAATTTCATAATCTTCGTTAATAAGGGTAAAAAATTCAGAATTATACTGATGCACTACATTATCTAGAAAAAGCTCTTGCTAATATCAAAAACTGTAGATTAAACTTCTTTATATATTTTAGCAGAAGATTTCACAGTCTTAATTATTAATGTTCAAAATTATTTTTGAATGAACCTGGAACATAAAGGTTCAATTATGTAATGGTCTCTATTTTGAATGCTAGGTTGAGTGTTAGTAGAAAGCTTTTGGAGCGGTTTTTATTGACTATACTATGATCAATGCTCATTTTCATTTTAAGCAAAGTGAAGAACCTTTTAGGGATAAGTATATTCAGACAAGCAAGTTAATAGCTTAGTGAAAACTCCAAAATCATTCATCTAATCTGAAAGGAAAGTTTTAATCTTGATAAGTTATTGTATTAAAGAGGAGAGTTTTCACTTTAGATTGTCTAAGTCAGAGGAAGTTTGAAGGTGATAGAACTCTGACAATAGAAATTTGTATGTATAAGAATGTTTGGAATTTTAGTAGCACCAGGTTTGGCAACTGATCCTTTGGGACTTGGTCCAGTTTTAGAAGCCAGCTGTTTGGAATTTGTGCCTACTCTGTTTGAAATGAGCTGAACGAACTGGTATTTCTGACATCACTATGATAACTATTATAAAATAAAGGAGTCCCCAGTTTTTATTGGGAATGACAACATGAGTTCCGTAATTGAGGGAATCAGAATCCTTACAAATTTTGCTTGTCATTAAAAGGGTTGTATGTATTTCTTATGTATACTTACACAAAAGTTTTCATTCTTTCATGGAATGTAGATGTTACCGGCAAGGCCAGCAACTGTTGCCCATCCCCCAACTGGCCAGTTAAGAATGGGAGGTTTCCTTCCCTGGAGGACATTAGTGAGCCAGATGGGTTTTTATGACAATCAGTTATAATTCCATAGTCACCATCACTGAGACTAGCTTTCAGTTTCAGATTATATGCAACTTAAATTCCACAAGCTGCGATGGTGGAATTTGAACCCGTGCCACAAAGTATTGGCCTGTGCCTCTCGATTAGTAGCCCAGTATATTACCGCTACTCTCTCTTTTCTTTCCACCCCAGCTTGTCTTTCCTAAAGGGTAATTGAGACAGAAAAGAGTCTGGCAGGATAATTGACCTTTTTCTGGCAGGATAATTGACCATTTATTCTAGATCTTTATTTTGTGGAAACAGTTTGCTTCTATCTACATTGTCCCCTCATTCTAAATTTTAAACATTTCTGTCACATCACGCTCCCTGTAATCTGTATGCATTTAATGAAAATAGTCCAAGACTTTAATTCAATTAGTCTGGAGGATCAGAGGCTCTTAGGCCTTAAGCTCTGTTGCATGATTAATGCTAACATACCTTAAAATACCTTTGTGTTATAGTAAGATCTGAACTTTTGCTTGTCCTTCTTTATCATACATGCCAGAAAATCTTTATTCTTATAAAAACTGTCTCCAAAAAGAAAAAAAAAACTGTTTTCCTCTAATTTTTATAGTAGACCAAATGCTAAGCACGATCACTTCTGTAATATTTCTTCAGTTTAGCTATGACAAGTGAGACAATGTTGTATAGAAAAGAAATAGTCATAGGATGAGAAAATGCTGCTAAATGCCAAGCCCTTGCCTTTGAGGCAGCATGTAGGGAGTAAGATTGTGTTGAGATATTTAAATTTTTTGCCACATCACTATTATTCCCCTTCAGTTTCTAAAGCATACCATGAGACCTGGGGAGAAGTATGATGGAACGTATTTTCACATTTGCACAGGCATGGATGTATGATTACTTCTACTGCCATTCACCAAGGATTATATGGTCATTTACGTGGCATTTGCAACACAGGGTCCAATGGTGTCGGTAATAAGAAGACTCAAGTACAACTAAGGTTGCCAACTGTGATTAAATGGAGGTTTCATCACATGACTTTCCCCCAAGCTTCAACCATTAGTCAGCTAACACATGTATTCCTTTTGACATACAGAAAATACTATACCAACTGGAAAGCAATGACACCTTATTACCCGTTTGGATGATATTTGACTATTAGCCAAACAGTTTTTTCTCTTCTCATTTTCAATATTCTTATGCCTGGTAAATAAAGAAATAAAGAAAATGACAAAAATATCTTTTTTAATGTCCCAGCAATTTTTCACCAGGATTGCACACAGCAATGACTTGGAGACTGATCTTCAATTCTCAGAGACTCCATGCTAATCATGGAGGGTTGAAAACCCTAGGTACAACTTTATAAAGATATATGAAACACATTAGAAATTACCATGGTAAAGTGTATAGCTTTATGAAATTATTGACCATTTTTTACTTTTAATAAGGAATAATATGCAACCTGCAAGGATAAAAAAGGAATAGATCAGTTGTAGGGAAGTTTGGGAAGGATGAGGTTGAGGGTGAGTAAATTGGGAAAGAATGCCTGTTACTGTCTTGTTGGTTGCTGCACATTAATGCAGTGCCATGAATGAGTGGACCTCATTTGTTTTAAACTGTATATCTAATTGACCACAGTGTCCTGAGCCTGCTTCACCATCTTAGAATATATCAAAAGACTGCTTAGCTGCAAAGTCATACATTAGTCATGGCTGAGATGGCTGATGTGTTCTATGAATCATCAACACCCCATGGCAACTGTTATTAATGGTATCAGAAAACAAGCAGGACAAGGCTGACACCAGTTCAGGACACAGCTGATTCTGCACACGGCTGACTCTAATACAAGGCCTTGTTACAAAGAGGTCTAAGGGCACCAGAGTCCTCTCCCCCAGGGTATCATGCAACCCTATAACCTGCCAGCACACTTGCTCCTTTAAATGGAATCAAATAGAAAGATTAAGAAGTTTTAGATATCATGTGCAGTCGGCCAACACAAAGGAGAAGCCTTTTTGTAATACATACCAACATATTCATATACCACACATCAAATAGAATAAAGCCACTGCAGTTAAATTGGCAGTTGTGTTAAATGTATCAATGGTGAAAAATAAAGAAAAACAGCAAAATGTGGTACTTGAGCGATTACGTGAACAATGGAAAGTGTAGATGGAAATGGTTTTGGGTGGGTTTATTTGCAGATCTAGTTTGCAGCTCTAAGAAATAGACTGATTTTGGCACTTGTTTGAAGACACATGCCTGGTATTTCTGTCTTCCTCACTGAAGGCTGGTTCCTCGTCACTTGTAGTATTGTATTGTGCCATGGGTTCATCATCCAATTCTTCAATCTCTGAGCTGAGGTCCCTTTACAGGGTGGATTTATGTAGAATGCAGCAGATGACAATTTTTGTGAGATTCTTGTAGGAAGGTAATACATGAAGGATGCTACCACGAGGTAGAGACATAGCGAAGCTGCTTTTGGTACGTTTGCTTATCATTCTGCTTGAGTTTAGTTACACTTGCACTCTGGCTGTTCTGTAGTTGGCACCAGGGTGTGCCCAGCTGTTGTTGCCAAGGGCAGTCTTAATTTTCTATGAGCATTCTTTCAAACTTCCTTCCCTATCGGATAAAGGAGTCAGAGCTGAATGTATTCAAGCAGTTTGATCTCCAAGGAAGGTGGCATTCAGAAAGATTATTTTATTCTGATAATTGCATAACAGATGGCTGTTGAGGAAACATTTTCTTTCCAGGTTTTAGTAGAGTAGAACTTCTGTTTTGAATGGCAACCTGGGAGCAATGAATAACTCTCTGAACTTAATAAATACCGGTTAATTTGTAGGATTGTACTGCCTTATCATGCTGCTCATGCTAGTCAATGATGAAAGAGATTTGTCCATGTCCTTGCTTAATAATGTTTGTGATATTTCTGTTGCTCCGATGACCTTCTTGATAGCCAACATGCTGATGCTGCAGTGGTTCACAGTAGAAGGATTCAAGGAACCAGTTGCATAATAATTGAGTTCTGTAGTGACATTGGCAGTTTCTGACAGTACTATACAAATAACTGATCTCATCTGCTGTGCTTTGTAAGTTGCTGGCATTGCTTTCCTGCCTAGTCTCAGGCTCATTAGGTAAATTACTTTTGCCATTTCTTCATAGTTATGCCTGAATTGGTAGGCTGTATTGCACATCATAATGATGCAGATAGTGCCAATAGGAATGCACCAGCAGTCTTTCTTTTCATGTTCTGGCTGCTCCTGTTTTTTGTTCAGCACTGATTATGATCACCAAAGATCAAGACAAATAAAAATTTTCACCTCAAGTAGATTTGATTAGGTGCATTGACCATAGGTTAGGTGCATTGGCCATGCTAAATTCTCCCTCAGTGTATCTGAACAGGCACCAGTGTGTGGCAACTAGGGAACTTTCACAGTAACTTCATTGCATTGTTAATATAAGTGTATTTGTGACATTAATAAATAATAAATAAATTATTAAATTTCACCTGTTAGTAAATAGACTATTTTCTTTGCAGCAGTCATTGGCTCTGCAGAGTGTGTAATGTGATAGGTTTGTATATGAGGGTTGATTCACCTTCAGTGACCCTATATTTCAGCATTAGTTTACATAGCAAGTCTACCCACCAGGTTGCCTCATTTAAATATTTTGCATATGCTATCAGTGCATTTCCTCTGTGAAGAAGAAGTGCTGGATCAATGAGGAGATGGACTAGGAGAATTTGGCTCCTAGGAGAAGGCGCATGGGATACAGGGTCGGGTATGTAGATGGGTCGAGAACTGGCTCGGGAGGAGGAGACAGAGGGTAGTAGTGGAAGGCTCTTTTTCCGGCTGGAAGCCTGTCACTAGTGGAGTGCCACAAGGCTCAGTACTAGGTCCTCTTCTATTTGTGGTCTACATAAACGACTTGGAAGTTGGGGTAGGTGGTGAGATCAGCAAATTTGCTGATGACACCAAGATGCTTGGATTGGCGGGTACAGAAGAGCAGTGTCAGGCAATACAACAGGACATAGACAGGTTGGTAGACTGGGCAGATAGATGGCAAATGGAATTTAATCCGGATAAATGCGAGGTGATGCATTTTGGCCGTAAAAATGTAGAAGAGAGTTATAGGATAAAAGGTAAAACTATACGGAGCATAGAGACACAGAGAGACTTGGGGGTGCAGGTTCACAAGTCTCTGAAGGTGTCCTCACAGGTGGAGAAGGTGATAAAGAAGGCGTATAGTATGTTAGCTTTCATAGAAAAGGGTATAGAATACAAGAGTAGGAGTTTGATGTTGCAGTTGTATAGAACGTTGGTTAGGCCTCACTTGGAATACTGCGTCCAGTTCTGGTCGCCGTACTATCGGAAGGATGTGGAGTCCTTGGAGAGAGTGCAGAGGAGGTTTACCAGGATGCTGCCTGGTATGGAAGGACTGTCTTATGAGGAACGATTAGATAGACTGGGGTTGTTTTCCCTTGAAAGACGTCGGCTTAGAGGGGATCTCATAGAGGTGTATAAGATTATAAGGGGTATAGATAGAGTAAATGGAGGTAAACTTTTTCCACCTTTAGAAATGGATAGGACGAGGGGTCATGGCCATAGGGTGAGGGGGGCTATGTATAGGACGAATATTAGAGGGCAGTTTTTCACACAAAGGGTAGTGGGGGTGTGGAATGCACTGCCGAGTAAGGTGGTGGGAGCAGGCATGCTGGGGCTGTTTAAGGGTCTCTTGGACAGCCACATGAGCGGTATGCAGATAGAGGGATATAGTAGGACTGTTTAACTACGGCTTTTTTCCACAGGTAATTCGGTCCATACTTGACCAACATTGAGCATGCATTCGGCAGGTGGTGCGGGTACAGCTCTTGGATGTTGATTCATGGGTTGCCTGGTACCTCATGTCGTAAATGAGTGCTTTATGTGGACCATCTGAAGGGCACCATGACAGCTCAGAGACTATCGATGTGGCTGTGCAGACACTTGGAATTGGGCCGGTGTCTGCGGGAGTTTGCGCGTTCTCCCCGTGGTTGCGTGGGTTTTCTCCGGGCACTCCGGTTTCCTCCCACAACCCAAAAATTCGCTCTTAGGCTGATTGGGAAACAAATTGTCCCTATAGTGAGAATTTTCCATATTAGGAATAATATATATATTATTATATAGGAATAATATAATAGGATAATGGATTTGCTACTATATAGTTATGACGGCGGCGCGGGCTCGTTGGGCCGAAGGGCCTGTTTCCCGTGCTGTGTTGCTCTTAATAAAAAAATTTGAAATGCAGTTTCAAGGGACTCAGCACTTAAAGAAAGGCACACATTTATTTGAGCTAGGAGACTGACTTCACTTTCTGGTGAGTTTTCTCAGTGTCTGTAGTTTCAGTTGGCAGTTAGATTTGGTGGAGAAGTCATTGAAAGCGCCCTTAGTTTCTCAGCATTACTGTGAAAATCGGGTTTTAAATCCTGAGACTGCCACCATAAAGTGGTTGGGCCACCGTGAAATGGGCTTCCAGGTTGGAGTATGTTAACAGCAAGTCTTTATCAACAATTCATGACTATATACATAATTACAGTAGAAGGTACAGAATTGGAGCTGACTCAGTTTTATTTCTTAACTTTGTCTGACTCCAGACTGACTGTAGCTCTAGATCAAGTGTCTTCCTACACTACTGGATGCTCAGTTTCAGTCCCGCATTAACCCTTTATGTACCAGATCCCTCAACAACAGTAACAATGTTTGCACTAAGCAATTAGTCCACATCAATAATGCAGCCTGAAAGCACAGAAAACATCTCCACATTTTACAATCTCTTGGAATTATAATCAGTGAAGCATCCATTTGGTAGCAGATGGAAATTAAGCCTTCCAATTGACTCCTGCACCTGTTACACCTTACTCAACAATAATTTATAGCTCCTTAAATGATTTTCTTGCTATTCAATCTTTTTTAATTCAGGTTGCAATGCAGGCCAGACATAAGCTTCCACTTAATCTCCCATTTCAGTGCCTTTCTCAACCTTCCTATTGCTTTGTGTTGACTTTCTGCTTTGCAGACATCTATCCCTGAATGAGCCAGAATTTTCTTCTTTTAAAAGCAGGAAGATCAGAGCTGTCCTTTTTTTGGCTTGTCACATGTTCTCTTTCCTTCCTCCCTGGGCTACTGCCTCAGGTTGAAGCCAACTGTTTGCAAACTTGTTATTGTATTCAACTTGGGGTTAGAAGTGCAACCACATGCCCTCATATCTCTACTTACTTCTACTTCCCTAACATCACCTGTCTCTATCACTGCTTCAGCCTATCGGTTACTGAAACCCTCACATGTGCCTTCATCACCTCCAGATTCATATAATTCCAGTACTCTGGGATTTCTAAACTCTCCTCCTCTCCACCTCCAAGTCATCCTTGATTATACCACATCTCAAGTACTGGGTTCAATTCTGGACACCAAGTCTTTGAAGAATTGAGAATGCTGTATGAGGAGATTCCATTAACTTGGGATCTATTCCCTGGAATTTAGAGGGTTAATGAGTCAATCGATGAAATAGTTCAAGATATTAAGGGAACCAATAGGGTGCATGGAAAGGGAGAAGCAATTTCCATGGTTGAGGAATCTAGGATGAGGACAGTGGTTCTCAAACCAGAGTTTGCATGAAGAGATTTTTTTGATTTGATTTATTAAAGTCACATGTTAAAGGGCTCTGTCATTGGTCTCCCTGTCTCTATCATTAAAGCAAAATTATTACTGATCCCTAAATGTTACTGTATCCAGTAACAGCATTTTACCTTCTGGACCCAACCTCCAGTCAATACTAGTGTTGTGTCATTTTAGACCCCAGGCCAAACACTGCACATGACATGAAGAACTGGATACTACTGTTTGGCTCAAGGGGCTTATGGTCCTTCTGCTTGGTTCATTCGTAACATAGATGAAGAATAATAAAGGAGGGGGAAGGGGAGATTCTTCCAGCCTGCTGCAGCCATTTTACGGGCTTCCCACTGGGCGTCCTTGCAGACCTGGCATCTTGGGGGAGGAGAGGATCTCCGCTCCCAGTAGAAGTCAAGGTAACAGTGGCCCTTGGCTTCTATGCCACAGGATCATTCCAGACACCCAGTGGGGACATCTGTGGATTTGACAGACTTTCACACAGGTCAGAGGTCCTTGTGCACCAGTACAGGACAGCACATACACTTTGATGTTGTTCAGGCACAGCAAGAGGCCCAAACTGTGGACTTTACTGCCATAGCTGAAATGTCCCATGTGCAGGGATTTGTGGATGGGACATACTCTGTGAAAGGCAAACTTTTGTAAAGAGGTAGGGTTTCCACTCCCTCAATGTCCAGATCATCTGTGACCATCAGCAGGTCTGTGCACGGCACCCAGGGAGTGTCCAGGACAGCTATGCCCTGAAGTGGTTGGACATCCTTGGACTATTTGAAGACAAACCCAGGTTGCTGAGATATGTTGTGGAGGGCAAGGGCTGTCCACTGAGGTCATGGCTGATGAAGCCAGTACGGAGCCCTGAGACTAAGGCAGAGAGTAATTACAATGAGGCCCACTTTGCCATATGATCTGTTATTGAGCAGTGCGTAGGCCTGCTTAAAATGCAGTTCCAGTGCCTGTATCGCTCTGGGGGTGCCCTAGAATATAACCCTGTGTGGGCCTCCTGCATCATCATTGTGTGCTGCACTCTGCAGAACATAGCGGAGCAGCAGGGAGACCAGCTGGAGGAGGAGGAAGGTCGTCACCTGCGGTTGGGAGGGGGCGCTGCACGAGGAGCCAGAGGATGGTTAGCAGGTGGCAATGGCAAGGGTCTGGCAGTGCAGGGCAGCAAGGGATGCTTTAATTGCAGCATGATCATCTAGTTGGTGCCATGCAGTATGGTGGTTGCTATCATTACTCTCCCACAAAACCTAGGAGACACTGCAGCTACACCCTTCTTCCAATCCCAAGCTGCCTCCTTGTCTGGGGCAATGGATGAGGGATTAGGGATGTGGGCGTTTGGGGGGGGGGGAGGTGGGGGGGAGATGGGTGGAAGGTGCCAGGGGGTGGTGCTTGACAAAGGGTCCAGTGGATGCCGAAGTAAGCAGGTTAGGCGGTGTGTAACTTTTGGCTGAGGGGCTAGTGTTGCGCAGCTCAGCAGTCTGCGTCTCGATGCGTGGGATTGGAATGCACTCAGCTCTGTGGGGGTGAATCAGAGACAGATTAGTCACAGCTGTAAGGTGCAAAAAACATTTAATTGTGACCTTTACAGTGACAAAAATCTTTAGCCTGACTACTGTTTACCTTCACCTCTGCCCTCATAGTGACCCTACAATTTTCTAATCTTGTGCGGCCTACTACTTCTTCTAGATGCTCCCCTGGATTGCACATTGGAGATGTCCAGCTATGATTCACACCCCATTATTTGTGAGCCCGTGGTAGGCATCCCCTGGGGAGCTGAGACTTGGAGGGCCCCGACTGACTTGCAGAGTACATTGATGTTTGTGCCACCTTGTTTATCGAGCTGGCCCTGAAATGCCCCAGTGTGACTAAGCAATGATTTGGAAGGTCAGGGTATGTCCAGGGTCTTCTGTGTGCACGAACCCAGCATGGGTTCTAGCCCCTCCTCCTCCCACAGGGTCCCAGAGATGCCAGGGTAGTTGGACGGAGTTCCAGAACTTGGCATCATCTGACCCTGCCCAGATGCATCAGCCTCAGGGTTTGTGATTCCTCATCACTGGCCCTCTGAGACTTGATAAAGCTGGACCCTCTCAGCAACAGCATTCTGTGAGTGAACCAGGCTCTGGAATCCCCCAGCATTAGTCCTTTGAGACTGGGCTAAGTTGTCAGTAGACCACTGAATTAATAGAGTGCGGATGAGACCGATGGTGTTGAAAGCCATTTCATATCTTGGGGGCAATTCTCTCAAAAAAAATTCCAAGTGTTGAATTCGTGTAAGAACTGGAGTGAATTCCACTTTTTTTTCAGTGGGATTTTCAAAATGAATTTCTCACACTTAAAACAAAGTTGTCGGTGTGAGGAGCTATAGGAGATGGGGGAGATCCTAAATGAATATCTCTCCTCAGTATTTACTGTGGAGAAAGACTCGGAAGTGAGGGAACACAGGAAAGTAAACAGTGTTGTATTGAAAAGCATCCACGTTACAGAAAAGGAGGTGCTGGTGGTCTTAAAACTCATAAAGGTAGATAAATCCATGGGATCTGATCAAATGTAAATCAAGACATTGTGGGAAGAAATCCCCTCCCCACCTCAATGGAGATATTTGTATTATTGACAGCTATGGTGTGGAAGATTGGAGAGAGGCAAATGTGCTGTTATTTAAGAAAGGCAACAGGGAAAAGCCAGAGAACTAGAGACCAGTGAATCTAGTATCCGTGGTGGCTAAGTTGTTGGAGGGGATTCTGAGAGACAGGGTCTGCATGTATTTGGAAAGGCAAAGACTGATTAGGGATAGTCAGCATGGCTTTGTGCGTGGGAAATTGTGTCTCACAAATTTGATACAAAATTGTCTTGTTGGTAGGAGACAGGGGATGGTGGTCAAGGGTTGTTTTTCAGGTTGGAACCCTGGGATCAGCGGTTCAGTGCTGGGTCCGTTGTTGTTTATTGTTTATATTAACAATTTTGATGAGAATATAGGAGGCGTACCAAATATAGGAGGCGTGAATATAGGAGGCGTGGTTATTAAGTTTGTGGATGCCACCAAAATTGGTGAAAGTGAAGAAGGCTATCTAAGACTACAACAGGGTCTTCTTGATCAACTAGACCAATAGGCTGAGGAATGGCAGATGGAGTTTAATTCTGATAAATTTAAGGTGTTGCATTTCGATAAAACAAACTAGAGCAGGACTTACACAGTTGGTAGTAGGCGCCTGTGGATTGTTGTCAAACAGAGAGACTTAGAGATGCGGGTATATAGTTATTTGAAAATGGTGTTGTAGGTAAATAGGGTGTTGAATGAGATGTTTGGCACACTTGCCTTCAATGGTCAGAGCATTGGATACAGGAGTTGGGGCGTTATATTACAACTGTATAAGATATTAGTAAGGCCACATTTGAAGTACTGCACACATTTCTGATCACTCTCCTATAGCAAAAACGCTATTAAACTGGAAAGGGTGCATACGAGGATGTTACAGGGACTGGAAGGTTTGAATTATAAGAAGAGATTGGATAGACTGGGACTATTTTCCCTGGAGCATAGGAGGATGAGGGATGACCTTACAGACGTTTATAAAATAGTGAAGGGTATAACAACAAGATGGCACAGTCATTAATCTTGCTGCCTCACAGTGCCAAGAACCCAGATTCAATTCTGGCCTTGGGCCATGGTCTTTGTAGAATTTGCACATTCTTCTCATGTCTGTGTGGGTTTCTTCTGGGTATTACAGGGATAAGGCCTAGGTGGAATTGTGGTTAGTGCAGACAAAATGGGCCAAAAAGCTTTCTTCTGCATTGTAGAGATTCTATGATTCTATAAGATGAATAGCCAAGGTCATATCCCCAGCATAGTAGAGCTCAAAACTAGCAGGTTTAGGTTTAATGTGAGAGAGGAAAGACTTAAAAAGGATCTGATGGGCAACTTTTCCACACAGAAGTGATGTATATATGGTTTGAGCTGCCAGAGGAAATGATAGAGGCGGGTACAATTACAACACTTAAAAGTTATTGGACAGGTACATGGATAGGGAAGGCTTAGAGGGATATGGGTCAAATGCAGACAAATAGGGTTAGTTCAGTTTGTGATACCTGGTCAGCATGAATAAGTTGGGCCAAAGGGACCTGCTTCCATCTCTCATATTCTGTGACCTTAACCTCAGAGTGACAACCTTCCAATCTCAGAGTGACATCTACTAACCTTGGCAAGCGTTACCTAGTTAAACATAACTGAATCAAACTGAGCATTGAGCATTTGAATTTGTGCTTGTTATTGGTATCTCTATATCTTGGTAGAATTATTAAGGAAGCAAAAGATTTGAGAACTCCTGAACTAGGAAACATGGACTCAGGACCTCAGAACTGAAATTGGAAATATTTCTACATGTAAACAATGGTAAAGGGGTGGAACTGTGTCCAGGAAATGTCAGTTGATTCTGGGCCCATTGTTAATTTTAAATCTCAGATTGATAGATTTCTGTTAGCCAAGATATGAAAGGATATGTCAATGGCAGGAATATGGAGTCAGGTCGCAATTCAGTTGTGATCTGATTGAAAGGTGCAAAAGACCTATAGAGGGGTTTTGAGTTAAATAGTATAGTCCTGTTCCTACAAGTTGTTAGGATCACACTTAAAGCTTGGTCAAAATATCCTGTCACCCCATCTAATGTCTCCTTCTTTGGCTTGATGTCAAAGTGCTTTGAAGTGCTTTGGGACAATTTCGATAATAAAATTGCATTATAATTACAAGTCATAATACTGTTTGGCAACTTAGACTCCTTACATGCAGAAGGAGGCCATTTGGCTTATCATGTCTGTAATGACAACAATCCCACCTACATCTTATCCCCGTACCCCCACATATATACCCCATTAATCCCTCTAACCTACGCATCTTGGGACACTAAGGGGCATTTGGCATGGCCAATGCACTTATCCCACACATCTGTGGGAGGAAACCTGAGTATCTGGAGAAAACGCACGTGAACACACAGAGAACGTGCAAACTCCACACAGACAGTGACCCAAGCCAGGAATCAAACCCAGGTCCCTGGATCTATGAGGCAGCAATGCTAACCACTCTTAAAAACAACTGATAAATTTAACCTCAAAAAATGGTCCCCAGTTTCAAGGAGCTCCGAGCAAGTGGGTGGTTTTCCTGCCCTCAATTTATGTAGGAACATCCATCTCAAATACCGTCTCAGTTTAACATATCACCAGAAAAACAGCTCTTCTGGAAGTGGATGGTCTTTTGGTACTGCACTGGAACATTAACCTAGAGAGAGTCTTGAACACACAGGCTCCTGACTTTGCGGCACAATTGCTGCCCACTGAACCACAGCAATTGCAGGAATTCAGGCAATGAGCAGCTGTGCTGCAAAAGGCTAATTTACTTTAATTATAATAATTTTTTTGAGTTAATGAGGCTGGTGATGCCTGTGGTGTGCCTTCCAAAATTTGAAAATGTTATCCTCCCACTGTTGGAGCCTACTTTCCTGGTTCTGTTGGCCTTGTGCACTCCAATCAGGGTACTTCTCCCTTAACACAGCATTAGAGAATTGGCCTTTCAGTACACTTTGAAATAAAGCATCTATTATATGAGTAATACTGAGCTTAATGACTTAATGCATGTCTCCAGTGCATTGGCACATGGAAATCAGTTCCACTGAATAGCAATTTGGCAGCAAATGATAACTAGTCAAGAATTGTAAGCCATAACATATTTCAGAAATACTAATCTATGGCCATTTATCATTACAGTAGTTGCAGTAACTAATGTTACTAATTTGCAAACTGAAAAACCTGTAGCTGGCTTTTAGGCAAGATATTGTCGATTGCTATGCAACCCCATACTTTGTCTACTGCTATGCAACTCCATACTTCATAACTCCAACATCAAATCTGTAAGATGTTAAAAGACATTCTAGGAACAATATTTGGTCACCGGAGCTTTATTGAGATTCACAGCAGGAACATACTGTATACACGTACTGAATTAACAGTGTTACATAGCTAACTCATGATTTATTAAATGCATTATCTACACAAGACAATGAGTAGTGATGGATGCATGAAGCCTTAGATTAATTCACTAAAAATATGCCTGGATGTCAAAATATATTCATTGATATTTGGGGTAAAGCAAATATCACATCAAGCACTTTGGCACTATGTTGAGAATGATTTCAAAAGCTAAGTTATTACCATTTATTTCCCACCATATAAATAATCTTATCCAATTATCATACAAATCCAGGGCTCTTCAGAAATTTGTACCAATCGGATGAGAAGAGTTTTTAATGTCGTAAATCTTTTTTAGTATTACTTTTAACATAATGTATAAAATACTTTGATATACTGCTATGTTAGCTATTTTACAAACCCTTTAATCACTCATGATGTCGCAGTAATTCATCCTACTACCTGGGCGGTCAATGTGTAATTACTGCTGATTTCTGATTTGGGTATGCCAACTTACTGCTATAAATCTGGCATGCCTTATTGGTGTAAGTGGGTGGATATTCATTATTTTGGATTCTTGCCCAGTTTTTGTCTTGTGTTCATTTCCATAAGACAGAGGGGAATATGAATTGTCTGCCTATAATAGGCAGTCACTTGATTTAACTATTAACTTTGTCTTTTCCGAGATATGCCGAAGTGATTACATACTTGAATTGTGTAGTTTCCCAGTACAATTTGCCAATCTGTGAAGTTTTACATTTATACCATTGTCCAACTCAATAATAGAACTCGTCAGCTTAACGAAAGGTCATCGAGACTTGAACCATTGGGTCTATTCCCTCTCCCCAGATGCTGTCAGACCTGCTGAGCTTTTCCAGCGTTTTCTGTTTTTGTGTCAAACATAGGCTTGTCTGTGATCATAATTAATTTTGGTAATAAAACCCTGAGAGATGTAAAAGGTTCTTCTAGTTTTATACCATTGTACAAAGTCAAGACCTACTTCCACTTAACTAAGGACAACAATTCTCCTATTCTCTACAAGCTTTATCAATTCTACTGAATTTGGCCTGATTACCCTCTGAAATGGGTAGCAACTTCCCAGCCTTTTGGCTATGATTCGTCATTGGATCAACCAAAATTGGAGTGTAATGTCTTATCTTGTCAGCTTGGATCTTGTTTGTCTGTCTTTCAGAGACCCTGAATTGGAATTTGAATTTAGGTTTTGGAGCAAGCAATGAATGGATTTGGATCAGTCTGGTCCACTCTGTAGCTTTGTAACTTTAAGAATAGAGTAAAAAAAATTAAAAACTGACATCAATTTCTGGAGTCACATATGCACAATTAAATGTAGAAACAAAGTTACTGTTGAAGTTGACCCAGATGCAATCATGTAGAAAACATTGAACTGATGAAAACTTCCCTCTTTATGATCTTAGCCTGACAGTAAAAAGCTTTAAAAACATTGCATCTTGTTAAATGAGGTGTAACTGGGATTTTAACTGTGTACTATAATTACTGTTAAACAGAATCATTAGCTGTGAAACAGTAATCATTAATTTGTTGAATGCAACTTTCCCTATTATGATAAAAATTACACATTTTTAATTTTTCTTTTCAAAGTTTATGATTTTTTATCTCCTATCTTAATTCCATGTTTTTCTCCAATTATTTATTTCGCTATCTGTAAAAAAAAGAAGTTAAAGATGGAAGGGATTCAATAGTTTTCACTGAATGGTTTGCTGTCTTTGAGAATATTTCAGTCAGCTGGTGATTTTGCTTAACGGCATCACTGTTGTGGCATGCCCAGAGATCCATTATCCTTGTGCCAGACACAAGCTGAGTTCTGGGAAACGGGAAATCCATACTTGAGCAATCGATAGATCTTTGTGGGCAGCTTCCTTCAAAGTCAATGACTTCACCACAAACTACAAAATCCAGCCCATATTTTCTTTCATGTTTGAATCACATGGTCAGAGCTCTGACAGAGCTGTTTTCCCATACTGTGGTTTAACTATTCTCAAGGTCTCTGTTTATTTCCTGCCTCTTATTTCCTTTTATTTTAGCAATTTTTCATATGTACGTAATGTTGTCTCATATTTAACTACTTACATGTGTTCATGTAAGGTGACAATTTACTCTACGCATTAAAATGTTTTCTTTTCTGTCAGCAATATTCTCACTTCAATCTCATTGGAGGCTGTTACATCAGCACAACTAGCATGGGAAACTTGACTTTCTAATTTCACGTGGGAATCTGACCTTTTTCTCAAATAGTTCAATCTTTTACAGAAGCTTAATTTTAGTTAGTATAGCACAATTCATAATAAACGCAAATTTCCAGGGATTAAAACCATGCCGGGGTTTTTCATAATATGTCTTGAAGGGATATTGTGTCTTGCACAGTAAGACAACTGTAGCAATGGAGTGTGTTGAGAATGCAGCATTGACTGCAAAGAATAACTATAGAGACACAGGAACCGATTTTACCATTTTTCATTCTAAGTGCTAGACAGACTTGAACCTGGAAGTGTTTCAGATCCGACTTTTAGACTTGTTTTCAGGTGTCCCCATATACACTCTACCTGAAAAAAGTATCAGCGAGTCTGAATCATGTTGCACAAACCTGTGGGGGTGGAGGCTTATCTCACCTGAAATCCTACTGCTCACATGCTCACACAAAAAATGATAGAATGCTGCTTCCCAGCCACACTGCATCTGATCCAGATAATACCTCCCTCAGGCCCCACAGACATTACCCCATCCCCAGAACATTACTGAGACCCTTATCCTCCATCCATCCACCACCCAGACTGATTGTTACTCCCCCTCCCATCCTTCCCCACAATAATATCAGGTGGAGTGGCAGCGGACCACCCACCTTTCCCATTCACTCATCTCGGACAAAGTGGCAGAGAGATGCATCCTCCCATCTCCATCGTCCAGAGATGAGACAGGGTAATCCTCCTCATCCCCACCCCGGATCCTCCTACACAAGGCCCCCATCTCCTCCGGACTCCGATGGCTGTGTGACACCTCCCTCTCTCTCCCTGTCCCCAATCATTCAGGCGCACTGTTCCACCAGCTCACCAACCCCCTTCCCAGTGGCACACCTGCAAGCATTCACTTGCCTTCCCCTCAATGCTAACAAGCAAACTGCATGGAACTTGCTGGAATGCTCTGTCAAACTGCCTGCAGCTGATCTGCTCTAACAAGGGGCAGCTCCATAAAAAACTTAGGAATGAGCAGGCAGGCAAACATCCCTGCATAAGATGTGTGCACAATCAGTTCCCTGATTCTCTGAAGGCAACAGCGAAGCTGTTAGTTGCAGCTGAGGCGAGGCAGGACGCCCCCTTCCCTCCAGGAGGATGCAGACCTGGGAGGGGTGGCTGATGGAAGCGTGGCCTGGGAGGCAGTCGTTGCCTTGGTCAGAGCACTGGCCTCTTGAATCGGGAAGCAGTGCTGGAAGTAAGTCAATGACCTCATCTGTGCAGCAAGGGTGAGTGCGAATTCTCCTGAATTTCCCCCAGATCCTCCAATCCCCAGCACCCTGCATGTTTCCAGAACCTGACCCCCAAGTACCCTCCTCTCCCTCTCCCAGGTACCACAGCACTTGCCTCTGAAGGCCACTACCTAATATTCTGCAGGAGTCACACCATCATTTCTTTCATGGCTTCTTCTATCTCCACAGGAGAAGACTGAGGATAACACCAGAGAGAGGCAAAGACTAGGGGTGATGAGCCAGACCTCCAGATCCTCACACCCTTTGAGCAGCGGGTGCTGGAGCTGTCCAGAGAAAGGGAGATGTGGGCTGTCAGTGACAGCAGGGTTGGGCTATCATCAAGATGTGAGCACCTGTCATTTCTCCACTCACTTTGAGGCAACTTCTCGGAGGCATGAGTTTTGGATGCGAGGGGTGAGGTTTAAAGGAGATATACAAGGCACAGAGATAGTATATTTGCACAGAGAGAGTAGTGGGTGCCTGAAATTCACTGCTGGGGAAGGTCTTGGATGCAGATATGATAATGATCTTTAAAGGGCATCTCTACAGCAATGTGAATAGGATGAGAATAGAGGCATATGGCCCCTGGAAGGGTAGGGTGTTAAAAATCAGATGGACAGCTTGGTCACTACAGACTTGGAGACTCGAAGGGCTTGTTCCTATGATATAATTTTGATGCTTCTTTGATGTGAATCACATGTTTGGCATCCCAGATTCCTCTTCTTCCCTTCCATTTAACCTTGTGTCCTGTGTTGCATGGACAAATCCGGACACCCCAGGACCTTCTGGACTTGAAGCCCACACTGCAACTCCAGCCTCTCCTGGTCCAGACAGCTTGGATGAATCCTTGGAGGATTGCACCATTTTGGTGTCAGCTTCCACCTCACAATTGACCATCCCAGACACTGACATGTCGGTGGTCCAGTTAGTGTTGAGGCTTCTGGGTCACTTTCTGGTGAGCAACACATCTAATAATATATATCAGGTAGAGGAGGGAACATCCAAGGCTCTGGCATACGAGCGCGAGGATCACCTGGCCCCAGGCTACGTGCTGGGTGTCTGAGATCACTTCTCCCTCAGTTGCTGGAAATGCAGCAACAGAGCCAGGGAATGCAGGAGGGACTGACAGCCAAACTGGACCGACTGTGAGGCTGTTGGGAGGATTCCCAAAACTTTCAGGTGGACGAGCTATTCTTTGCCTTGCTCCCTAGGCCAACACTGCAGTGGAAAGCCTGGGGCAGAGGACCCTCATGAGTGGCAGGCTCCAAACGATGGCCAAGTCACAGCAGGTCACAGCTGAAGGACTAAGCAGGTTCCTCAAGATTCTGTGGTCTATGGCCAGGAGGCTTAAGAGGAGACCCAGTGCCACAGTGCTCAGACGCAGTGGGCAATGGCAGCAGTCCTTATGAACACAGCCTAGTCATGGCTGAGAGCTTGTGGAGCACAGCCCAGTCTCAGAGGGCCATGGTTGAGGGGTTGCAGAGCGTGGCCCAGACTCAGAGGGCACTTGTGCATCTTTTGAGAGGTGGTCTGTGACTCAAGTGGTCATCGCAGAGGACTCGACCACCATGGATAGGACGCAAGTGTTCTTCAGGACTGGCAGCGCCAGGTGACACCGGAGCTTCTGGAGTTCACTGCAGAAGAACTGCCGTCCCATGGAGTGACCCAGGAGCCCACATGAATCCCAAGGAAGAGGAAGGGCTTCAGCCCCTGCCAGGGCCTTGCAGCTAGGATGCTGTGGCTGTGACCACATCTTTTGACTCCCCACTTCCTGACACCGGGGCATCTCAGCAGCAGTGGAATGAAAAGGGTGTCATGAAAACATCCCAGACACCTGGAAGCAGACCAGGGCCCTCAAAGTCCAGGGCTCCCAAAGGACACCTACTACGCACATCACACAGGGCAAGGTAGGCAGTTGGCCTCCTCCACTTCCGATGTACATCTTGGGGAATCACTGAGACGTAGTATTCGGCATCGTAAGGTTAGGAAGTTGTAGTTGCACTGAGATGGTACAGGTGAAGGATTTTAAGCATTTTAACATTTTCTGTTGACAAGCTTTTATGCTAGAACATCTTATTTAAATTTATTGCAAGTGAATGATTTTTCATCACCCACCTGTGAGGAATTTTCTCGATTATCAATGCATTTCCATTGATGATTTCTGGAGGGATTTTCATGTTGATGTCAGTTGGGGAGGCCCCTCAATGCTGTGTCACTGAGAAAAGGAAGGCATTTGATCCCAAGACACCATAAACGATTCCCATCTGTCCCCCACCACACCTGCCCTGGGGGCCTGTATTGGGAGTTTCTTCCCCACTACTCAGACATGGGCCCACATGCCAGTGTGCATATCGAGCTCAGGTAGGAGTCAGATTAGTTTGCACCAGGGCATCATCAGAATGGTGCTTAGTGAGTCCTCATCACCCTCCTGCCTGACTCAGAAACTCGTTAACATGAGAATTGCAGGGTATAGAAGGAATTTTTTTTTGGTGGGGGAAATGGAACCTACAGATACAAGCCCCTAGTGACTGAACCACTTGCCCTCACATCCTCATTTGGGCTGCCAGCCCTCCAGTGCCTGTTTGGTGTTCCTCGGTGCATTCAAATGCAGACAGAATTGTTGATTTGGTGATCATATCCAGTCCTATGGAAGCATTAATTTCTTCAGTTGTATTTATTGTTGTGCTGTCATATATCTCAATCCATATAAAACAGAGTACATTAAAGCCATGCCAACTCCTCAAGATAAGGATGATATTAGGAGATGTCTAAGTCACATTAATTTTTGACTCCATATATTCCCAACTTTGCTCAAAGACCTTCACTATGGAAATTGTTGAGAAACGATGTACGTTTCCTGTGGCATGACCACCCCCAATAACTCTTTGAAACACTGAAGCAGCCATGTGTTGTGTAGTATTACCACTGTACTCAATGGGATAGATTTAGAACAGATCTTGATGCTCAAAACTGGGCATCCAGGAGGCTCCACAATGATCTCCATCCCCAATGATTGAGCAGCCCAAGACATCTGTGCAAAAGATAAGGCTGAAACATTTGCAATAATCTTCAGCCACATGTCCAGAGTCTCCATGTCCTTCCAGTAGTAAGGCAACAAAAACTGGATGCAGTATTCCAAATGGGGTCTAACCAACGTTTTATACAACTGCAACATTAAAGGCCAGCTCTTGTACTCTATACCCCTTCCAATAAAGGCTAGCATACTATATGCTTTCTTCACAACCTTCTCCACCTGCTCTGCCATCTTCAGAGATTTGTGCACCTGCACCCCTAGGTCCCTCTGCAGTTCTAATAGGTCTACCCTTTATCATATACCTCCCCCCTACATTCTTTCTCCCGAAATGCATCACCTTACATTTATCAGGATTAAATTCCATCTGCTATCTATCTGCCCAAGCTACCAGCCTATCTATGTCCTGCTGCATTGCCTGACAATGCTCCTCACTATCCGCAAGTCCAGCCATCGTTGTATCGTCTGCAAACTTGCTGATCACACCACTCACTCCCTACTCCAAGCCATTTATATATACTACAAATAGAAGAGGTCCCAGTACTAAGCCCTGCAGCACATCACTAGTGACCGACTTCCACCTAGAAAAACACCCTTCCACATTTACTCTCTGTCTCCTATTACCAAGCCAGTTACTTATCCATCTAGATACCTATCCTTGTATTCCATTAGCCTTAACCTTTTCAACTAACCTCCCATGAGGGACTTTGTCAAACGCCTTACTGAAATCCATATAGACGACATCAATGGCTCACCCTTCGTCAACTGTTTTCATCACCTCCTCAAAAAATTCTACCAGATTTGTAAAGCATGACCTCCCCTTAACAAAGCCATGCTGCATACCTCTAATCAGATCACAACGCTCTAAGTGCATATATATCCTATCTCTAAGAATCCCCTCCAACAGCTTCCCCACCATTGACATCAAACTCACCGGCTTATAATTTCCAGAGTTTTTAAATCAACTGATTTTTATATCAAGGAGGATCTGCAAACTCCATACAGATAGTGACCCAGGCCAGGAATTGAACCCAGGTCCCTGGAATTATGAAGCAGCGCTGCTAGCTACTGTGCCACCGTACCATTCTAAACTTGTGCTCCAGAACTTGCTGCGCCCCTGGCTGAATTCTTCCAGTACAACACTGACATCTACCCAGAAATGTGGACAATTGTCTTGTACACAAATAGACAACAAGAAAAATCCAACTTGGCCTATTACTGCCCATCAATCATCAGTATAAGGATCATCAATGTTATCAAATCGTACTTACTCAGCAATAGCTTGCTCATGGGTGCTCAGTTTGGCTTTTGCCAAGGTCATCCAGCTCCTGACCTCATTACAACTTTGATTCAAACATGGAAAAAAGCTGAATTCCAGAAGTGAGGTCAGAGTGATTGCTTAAGCATCAAGGCAGCATTGACTGAGTGTGGCATTAAGGACCCCTCTAAGAACTGGAACCATTGGGCATTTGGGGGAATATTCTCCGCGGGTTGAAGCGGGTTGAAAAGAAGATGGCTATGGTAATTGAAAGTTAATCATCTCAGCTCCATGATATCACTGCAGGAGTTGCCTAGAGTAGTGTCTGGGCCCAACCATCTTCAGCTGCTTCATCAAGGACCTTTCTTCCATCATATGATCAGAAGTTGGGATGCTCATCAATATCCGGGGCTTGAACTGAAAGGTGGCATGCAACATTTGTGCTATACAAGTGCTAGGAAATAACTATCTCCAAAAATGAAGGATCTGACCTTCGCACCTTGCCATTCAATGGCACTACCATTGCTAACATCCCACAACAACCTGAGAGTGGCTACCATTGACCAGAAACTGAACTGGACTAGCCATATAAATACCATGGCAACTAGAGCAGGCCAAAGGTTAGGAATCCTGCTACAAGTAACTCACCTCCTGACTCCTCAAAGCCTGTCCATCATCTACAAGGCACAAGTCAGGAATGTAATAGAATAGTCTTCATTTGTCCGGATGAGCGCATCTCCAACAACATTCAAGAAACTTAACAACATCCAGGACAAAGCAACCTACCTGATTGCCATCCCTTCCACACCATTCATTCTCTCCACTACTGACTGGGAGTGGCAGTTTGTATACCATCTACAAGATGCAGGAACTCACCAAGGTTTCTTAGGCAGCACTTCCCAAACCCACAACCACTACCACCTAGAAGAAGAAGAGCAACAGATACCTGGGAATACCACCACCTGAAGGTTCACTTTCAAGTCAATCACCATCCTGACTTGGAAATATATTGCCATTGCTTCACTGTGGCTTTGGCAAATTCCTGGAACTCCCTTCTTAACAACACTGAGTGCACCTACACATCAGGGACTGCAGCAGTTCAAGAAGCCAGCTCACCACTATCTTCTCAAGGGCAACTAGGGATGGATAATAAATGCCAATGACAGTCATATCCCAAAAATGAATAAAAGCCATTATCAGAAGCATAGACATTGCAATTTTACAGTCCCAGAGAGATAACTATTCTGGAGATTGATGCCTCACAAAAAGATCTTGGAACATGCATACTCCAAAAAGGCAAACCAATTGCATTTGCTTCAAAATTTTGTCTCTAATGCAATTCAACACTGAGTGGGAAACATTAGTTTTAGTGTTTGGAATAAATATAAGCCAGAAGTAGTATGTCATTATAGCAACATAACAGGGTTAGTCATTACTGGTTGTATCTGGAAATTAAGTTAATGGGAAAGGTTATGTGTATTTCAGCCATTTCATCATTGTTTTTCCTAAGATTTTAATATTTTCTGGAATTGGTCTCTGTTTCCAGTCACAAATCTCTGTTAAAAGGCAGCATGAATGTAACTAGATCATGCAAATATACAATTCACCACATGCTATTACTCTGAACTTCGGACAGATGCAGAGCACTTTGAGCCTGCCGTGTGTGTGTGTGTGTGATCAACTTGGGCACAGAGTTGGGGATTTTTTTCAGAAACTAGCCCAATATTTCAATTCCTCAGATTGCATTAATTACACATTTAAATACCAGCTTGATGACAGCAGCCTTTTCTGTTTTTCTTATGTTCACACTTTCCATACCTTTATAACTATTCAATTGAGGACATCCATTTCATGAAGACTATCACTACGACACTAACCAATGAAAATTCTGATGTATTTTCTATTGCACCAGTTCGCCAGCCTCAAAACAGAAATCATGGGCTACCCGATTCTGCGTTATCAAGAATGAAGCAAACATGTGGTTTAATCTGACAGAAAGCAGATTTTCTCCTTCCTTGCTTTTGTGGGTAGCTAATTAGCTGGAAAGATTTCAACAAGGAATTTGAGGCTTGACTTTTTTCTATATGCTCTGCATAGCCAATTACTTTTGCCCAAGTTGAAAGTTTTCATGACTGACAAAGAATAATAACTACAGAAGGTAAATCGTGGTCTGCCATGGTGAAAGGAAAGGTGAATACTGTGATGTCCTGCACCCATGGGCAGACTTCATGGCTGCTATTACAGCTCACTGGGACTTACTACCTGTTCCCCATGCTGGCCCAAGAAAGCAGTTATAATGTGGATGGATTGGGAAGAAATCTGCCAGGGATCCAGACTGTGACCCTGGCCCATCATTCTGCATGTGCCAGATGGATAAGGACTTAACAGAAATAGTCCTGGCAGAAATTAGGCAAGTGAAATACAAGCTGTAGTCATTGGAAAATGCTTTGCCGAATTGCTGTCATATGAAGAATTTGATCAAATCTAAAAATATCATCCTTAGTTAAAAGCTTGAACTTCCTTGATATTTTCTAACTTTCCTCTTGGGGGGCAGTTGGTGGTAGAGGCTATGATCAAATGGCTATGGACAATTTTTCTAGATACATAAATACTTGAGCTTTGCATTAGATTAGTGAAGAATGGGATTCATGGCATCAGTGGTGATGGGGAATCTCCTGATTGATGAAATCCATATCAGCGTGTTTAAGATTTCTGTGCTGCATTTCCTCTGAGTGGGGGGGAAAGGTAATTGGATGTGCACCTCAAAAAGAAAAAAATTGCAGGGCTATGGGGAAATGGTGAGTAAGTGGGACTAGCTGAGTTGATTTTGCAGTGAACTGACACGGATGTGATGGGTTGATTGGTCTCCTGTGCTGTAACTGCTTCATAATTGTATAAATCTATAAATGTATGATATTTTTACTCAGGTGTTAATCTGCTTGTTTATGGTAGTTTATGCACAAATATGGTCGTGTGAATAAATGATTGTTAGTGCATTTCACTGATTGGGAAGGATGTGCAGAATGAAGTGTAGGTAGATTCAGTTTAACAGTGGGCATTTTGGGACCTGTAATTATCAAGATATATGGTATTTAGTTAAAACATTACACCTAAATGGAGAATGCATGAAGGATATGGAAATGATTTGTATTAGACTAGCATCTTTGAATATAATTGATTTTCTTCACGGTGTAATATAGTACAGAAATATTACCCCTGAATAAATAGACTTACACTTCATAAGGCTAAAATATGTATAATTAAATAAATATTCCTGTAGGTGCTACAATAAAACACATATAAAATATTTGGCAAAACAAATACAAATAATGTACCTCTCGTGGAATGGTCTTGTTTTACATTTTTATTGTTAGATTGAAGTCAACATGCTGACATTGAAGGTAATTCTAAGCTGTAACATAAACAGTGCCTGGTTTTATGGCTGATAAAATTGGATGTCCTAAATTAAAGAATTGGATGTATTAAAAATCAAACACAGTCAAACCTCAGGCAGGCCAGTTGTACAAATCATAAACCTGTCTGTGGCTGACTCATCAGCCTCCGATCAAAGGTCGTTGCACCCTCCTGGTACTTAGCAGGAGATCATTGCACCCTATTGAAATACATCCGCCTATTGTTAGGAGCAGTCAAACCTCAGGCAGGACAGTTGTACAACTCACAAACCTGTCTGTGGCTGATTCATCAACCTCCTATCAAAAGTTGTTGCACCCTACTGGTACTTAGCAGGAGATCATTGCACCCCGTTGAAATACGTCAGCCTATTGTTAGAAGCCCAGCTAGGGCCAGACTTTCGGTCACCGAGAGTTCCTGCAGTTGGCTTAATCTGATAACAGGTCACATGTAAGCAGCAGCATGGAAATGGACACCTGAGGGTGGACCCTGGTGTCCTGTCAGGCAGACATCAAGAAACTCACTGGGTATTGGAACCCCCTCCCGTGACTTCATTGACCGGAAGCCGGAGACGTTTCTGGAAAGGTAAGCAGGCAGGGGATAAAGGAACACATTTTCAGACTCCAAAAAGAGGAGACTCCAGAAGACTCGGAAGATTCGATTCGGAAGACTGACCAGAGAAGGAAGGAAGAAGAAGCTGCATCGAGATTCACCTTTGTAATGACTGACCAGAGGGACTCAGAGAATCGAGCCTGCAGTTTGACCCAAACCATCTTTGCGGGTAGTATATCTGATTTTGGGGTATTCTCTTGTTTTATGTGGGTAATTTAAGGTTAATTGTGTTATTGTTAATAAACTTGTTGAACCTTTACTTGTGTTTGTCCTTTGTCCACCTTGCAAATAAAGGCACCGGGGTAAAACATTGGAATAAGGAAACTGGTCGAAAAGGATCAGAGATTTTAAAACACAACAAAGCTTTCTGTTTCGAATCCTGTTGTTGTAAGGTCAAAAATTAAATGGATGTATATCCAATCCAGGAAGTACATTAAAATAATGAATGCAGTGTTTATTCATTTATCTATATTACTTTAATAATTTGTTAGTCCAAGTGTAATTCTTAGAATCGCAAAACCATTTTGGCCTGAATAGTTTTAGAAAAAGAAATGATGCCTAACCGAATGAACTGCTGAATAGATTTAATGCCACAGCTCAAGTCATAGAACCATAGAATCATAGAAAATTACAGCTCAGAAACAGGCCTTTTCTTTTACCAGAACTAAGCAAACAATGAAGGAGAGATGTTAGAAGGCACCATTATCTAGGGAGGAACTCATTTCACATATCATCATATAAATGGGTTACTCAACTTTCCCGGAGGCATTTGTGATGTTTTAGAAATTTAAGATATTACATTTGCTTTGACAAAAATATTAGAAGATAATGGCGAAATAGTGCTCTGTATTGGATATTATGTTTTGTTTATTTTTGTTCGTATGTCAACTGGAACAGAAACAGAAGTGGGAGGCTCTTTAAGGCCTTGCTGAAACAGAAAAAGATAATAAAAAAACCATGCATAAATTCTTTAAGATCTGTGTGGATAATACTGGTCTTTTTATTACTGGACTCATTTCATGTTCTCAGAATCATTGAGACTTGCAGTCATTCCAGTCAATTTAAAAGAAGGGAGACATCCCTGAGATAATTTCCCTCTCTTCCCTCCATAGCCACCAGTCATGTGGAACATGCCATGAATTCAACTGAATTCAATCCACCCATACTTGTAGATTCGTATCTTAAATCTAAAGCCAATCACCTCAGACTGTTACACACTGCATAAAGTCTAATAGCATTTAAAAATAAGTTCAAACTTATTGTTAATAGTTGAAAGAATGGCATGTTAAAGATTGTTAATTTAAATTATTTTACAATCTTTTACTGTAACAAGTAACTAAAAGCACTATTGACAAGACACAGTTTTTTAGGGAACGTATACTTAAAAAAGGATCATTTCCCTTTTATATTTATTACAGATCAGACTCTCCATGGATTTACAGTCCTCTTAGCAAACAACCCAGAGCTGCTGCCCACTTCCAATGGCTGCCCTATCTCTGCTTTGTCAATTAATAACCTCAACTGACTATACAGGTTCTTTCCCCAGTTTTCAGGATATTCCTTAAATCCACCATCAATCCATTTCAGTGATTCTCCTTCCTCTGGTGTTGCTAGAATAGATCTCTTGGATCCTTAGATAGTTGTAGTATGTGCCTCTATGATGAGAGACATCTCTCTCTCCCACAACTGGTTTTCATCCTTGGGGGCACATTTGATCCTGAGGTGAGCTTCTTATTTGTTACAGTCAAGTCACATGACTAAAACTGATTTTGAGATGGGTACTTTATTTTTAAAAAGCAATATGCACTTTCACAAAATGGACTCCGGAAAGTTATGCGACTTATTTTGTGTTTTCTGGACAGACAGAACATTTCTGAACATGGGAAGTTATTTAAACTTGAAAATGGCTTTCCCAGATTGACTTTCAACATTTCAATGAAGCAATTTAAATTGACAATGGTTGATAGACCTACTGGCCCCGTGAAGATGGGATTTCAAGTAAAGTCATTCAGGAGGATAATTATTGCTGAAATGGGATAGCAAATGCTCCTCCATTGTATGTCAATTATATTGCCTTCAACACATTGTATGGACAATAGAATGCATTGATATTGCCATCATGTGACTGGAACCGGTTGGAAAAAGCACCCATACTTTATTAGTACATAAGGACAGCCTAATTGGTCATGCTAGGATATGATAGCTGGAGTAGCACAAAGAAGGATCTACCTCTAAAACCACCTTTGGAACTAAAGAGGGGTTCAGTAGTTTTATCTACAAGGTTATATTTATTATAGGAGCATGGCCATAATTTCATCTGAAACAGACAAAAACTTCCAACTTCCATTGACTGCAGTGAATCAAGTCTGCAACTTTTCAACCACCATTTTAAGAACTGTATGAATAAATAATTGACCTATTTTCTTTTAATTCTGTTAGTAATCTAAGTTCATGTTATATCAATTCCTGTGTGTGAGTGTCTGTATGTTTGGAAAGTTTGTTGTGCTTACATTTCAGGTGTTATCAAAAATATTCTTTGATTTAAACTTGGAAGAAAGCTTGTTTTTTCGTCTTGTTTTCATCTTAAAGTTCCAGCACATAAAGGGGAAAAATACTCCTTAAAAATACATATTATCGTGATCAGCTAAGAGGTGAGAAAAGGGAAAATTCTTCTTCCGCATCTTTCCCCCTCCATAACAAACCTTATACTCTTGCCACCACTAAGACCTCCTATTTGAACCATTACAACATTCTCGACATTGTACCTACCTCAGCTCATTTGCTGTTTCATTTGCTTTAGAATTGATTGTTCCAATGGCCTCCTGGCTAGTCATCTACATTTTACCCTCTGTAAAAACATTTGGCCCATATCCCATCTTACCCATGTAACTATCTAAATGCTTTTTGAAAGACAAAATGGTACCCGACTCTACTACTACCTCTGATAGCTCATTCCAGGCACTCATCATCTTTTATGTGAAAAGAATTGTCTCTGGATCCTTTTGTACTTCTCCCCTCCCCTTACCTATGCCCTCTGGTTTTAGATTGGGAAAAGATATTGATTTTCTACCTGATTTGTGCCCCTCATTATTTTATAGACCTCTATAAGATCAGCCCTAAGCCTCCTATGCTGCAGGGAAAAAAGTCCCAGTCTACCCAGCCTCTCCTTATAACTTAAACCATCAAGTCCCAGTAGCATTCTAGTACATTTTTTCTGTGTTCTTTCTACTTTAATAATATCTTTTCTATAATAGGGCATGATATCTGTGATCCTTTTTTAGTCTTTCGTGCATCCCCAAATATAATTGCTTCACCATTGGTGGTCACACCTTCTGTTGCTTCAGCTGTTACTCTGGAATTTCCTTCAATACCTTTCCATCTTTCAATCTCACTTTTTCCTTTAAGACAGTTCTTCAAACTTACTCTGTGACCAAGTCTTTGGTCAGCAGACCTAATATTTCCATATGTGTCTCTGTGTGATGCTTTGATTTATGATCCTTCTGTCAAGCACCTTGACACACTGCATTACATTCAAGGCACTGCACAAATATAAATTGCAGTTTTTTTACTGCTCTAAGACAGCTCACTGGTTATGGAAGAGTAGGAAATCAGCCAGATCCAGTGATGGATCTGCCAGCACCTGGTCCGACATATGTAAAGATGACTACATAGAGGCAGATTAAGAACCTCTGGTTAAGCCTAACACATATGTTCTTTTTGTACTTCAGAATTTCAGTTTGGAAACAGTGCAGGACTCAGAATTACTATTTTGAAACATAGGAACAAGAGTAAGTCATTCAGCCTTTTGAGCTTGTTCCATTTTTTTGTATTTTAACTCCACCTTCAAAGACAATGTAGATGATGTTTGACCACAGTGGCAGTGCAAGGTGGGTGAGAATAAACTGGCAAACCATTTTTCAATCTGTTTAATTTTCTGCACTGTGGGAGTTGATTTTGCCAGTTTGCATAATATCCCATTAGGAATTTATACCACCCATGTGTCCTTGATATTCCATGAAATAACCTATCATAGCATATGTGCCAGCACTGTTATTAGTTACCCTCAAAAACCTTCTGAATAACAGGCTTGAAGCTAACTCTCTTCAGGCCAAGTTTCACTAATAATGAATCAGTTGGATATTGCTTATGTCAGGCTACAAATATGGGCTGTGCATGTGGTTTAGCTTATTGGCCTTTACTTGTGCTGTCTTACGACTTGATGTTGTGGGGTGTTGGCCACAGTTTGGTAAGTCTCAAGAAGTCTCCACAGTCATACTTAGGTTAATTATAAATCTTTATTGACTCTTGGAACTAGTTACAAATATACAATAAAGGGTTCAAGTTAGCAGCTGTTTCCATCCTTGCTAATGCTTTGTCCAATGCTAGCTAACCCTTGGTAGAGGGTATATGCTCTCTTACATCAATCTGTGGACAGTACTATGCTTAGTCCCACATTAACTCTATATGTGCCAGACCCTTGTACTACAGATAAGGTTTCTCTTAATCTATAAATGACAAAAAAGTGGCACATAAGATAGTCAGTGTTAAGTTTTTCTTAAAACAATTTATTTACAACTTCTGATATGCAAGACCATATAGTAAGTGTATTATCCTCTGGATGCAGATGGTTCTTGCTTCCTTGAAATCCTTAATCATCTGATCATGATGTTATGATTACATTCTCATTAACATCATCATTTAATTGACCCTTTACTCTAGACATTGCAGCTCCTCCTAGCTCTATGTTGAGTTAAGCTGTGATTGATTTTTTTTTGTTGATGACCTCCAATAGTCTCTTTAATTACTGTTGGCAAGGCTGCAGCAATGATCTCAGAAGCCAATGGGAGTGTGTCTGGTCCATGCTGGTGGATATTTGAAAAGAGTTTTGAGATAAACATTTAGGCTCCTCAATAGCATGGGCAAAGAGCTTAATGCCTGTTTCAGGTGAAACAGGGTCTAATTTTCCTCCCTTTCTTCTCCTGTTAGAAGATACCCTGCAGCCAGACTTAGAAACTATTTCTGGGACTGAATTGAGCAATGTCCTGGGGTTCCAGGCTTGAATACCACCATGGTAGATGAACAATTGTCTTGTGGTAGGCATGGCTGAGCTGAAAATAGGGTCATGCTGTTGTGGTACTGGTTTTTATTGAAAGGTAGTCATTTATCCAAAGGAAAAGATTACCTCTCTTTGAAGTATCTCTTTTAGTAGCAGTTCTTAAATCATTTAATTGAAATGAATAGTTTAATGTATGTTTTCTCTGTAGTCAGTTATTCTCAAGGAACCAGTTTTAAGGAAAACTATTGGCCCTTCAAGAGGTCCAAATGCTGCATACATGTTTCTTGAGCCTAGTACAGCCCTATAGCAGTAATACCATCTGTGCTTGACCTACTCAATAGTTTCATGCCACAGGGTATATCTGGCAAATGGAACTGAAAGGATAAGTTTTGGAAGTCATAGCATAGTTATAGCACAGAGTAGGCCCTTCAGTCCATTGTGCTTGTACCAGATCTCTGCCAGGCCAATCCAGAAAGTTCCACTCCCCTGCCCTTTTGTATAGTATTACAGCATTTTTGCTTCATCTGTTTAACAAATCCCCTTTATAAAGCCACAATTGATCCTGCCTCTATCAAAGATTATATTCCAAGCATAACCATTGTGCAAATATATTATCCCCAAGTTTGTCTTTTCTGGTTTTTGACTTTTTTGCTATTGCAAATAGCTATTTGCAAATCCATTTGTAGGAGACTTCTTAATCAAATCTTTTCTCAAATATATGTTTTCTAACAATAAGCTTAACTTCTTCACCCTATTGACATAGTTAAATTCATTCATCCCTAGAACCATTGTATTATATGTTTTGCAAACCCTCTCTAAAGCCATTACACCCTTCCTAAAGTTAAGGTGCCCAGAATTGAACACTATTCTAGTTGAGGCTTGAGTCAGCAATCCATCATAACATCCTGCCTTTTGTACTAGATGGGCTGAGGGGCAGAGGGCTAGATAAGTGGTGGGGGAAGGCATTAGGAGGGGTGCCCAATGACTTCCTCCTACCATGTGTGAAACATAGTGGTATGGTTTTCTGCTTGCTAGCCAGTTAAGGCACTTACATAGCCGATTAAGATTTACTTCCTGCCCCCCAGGGCACCTTGCTCCCGTTGCATGGCCCTGTGGCTGGGTGAAATTTGGTGACGTTACAGTGAGTTCTGGAGGGAAACTCTTCCTTTACGTGTACTCTAAGACACGTGGTTTGGTGCCAGCAGCGTGGCAATGACACTCCACTGCATGGAATTTACCCAATGCCAGCAAATTTCGCCCCTAATATAAAATCGTGCAGGATGCTTTTTTTAAAACTGTTTTCTCTACTTACTCTGCCACTGTCAATAATGTATGAACAAATATTTCTAGGCCATTCAGTTTCTGCATTTCCTTTGGAAATTTGAATTTCCAAATTTGAATTTCCTTAATTTGAATGCCTCCCCTGGTCCTTCAACAAAATTGGGTCAATTTGCACTTCTCTGCATTAAATTTCATCTGTCACCCATTCCACCAGTCTTCTGTATTCTCTTGCACCCTATCACCGTCCTCCTCACAGTTCATTATTCTTCCAAGTTTTGTGTCACCTGCAAATTTTCAAACTTGTCCTTTACACTGAAATCCAAGCAAAGATTACTAATTCTTGGAGAATACCACTGCATGACTCTTTCCAGTCTGAAAAACAATCCTTCCTGTCACTTAGCCAATTTCATATCCATTCTTCTCCTTTTATTCCATGGGCTCCAATTTTGCTGAAATCACATTCAGTTCCTGGTCTTAGCAAACAGTAACAAAATTAGCCACCACACCAAAACACAGAAGTTATTGAAGAAGGCTAGTAATGAGGAGATTCATTAAGATCTTTGTTTTTGAGCATTTATAACATTTTACCCATAAGTTAGAAATGGGCAAGGTCCAGGTGGATTGCAGGTTAAAGATATAAAGGAGCATATTTGCAAAGCAGTGCGGTGGATGAACTTCCTAAGCACTTAAATGATGTATAATTTCATTGATTCAATGTGCCATGTATTTTGAGGGGAGAGGAGGTTTCTGTGCTGTCCATATTGTCTTAAAGTATCTCAATAAGAAAGTTCTCAAAGCTTCTGTGAGCCACTGGAATTAGCCTAAGTGCACATTAATTATACATGATGCAACTCTCCAAGGTGTACAGAACAGTAAATAAGGAAGTGGAGGAAGGTCTGGATTAGTATTGTCTGCAGGAAAACCTCTCATCGCGCTTTCACATGCTTTTAACATATTTTCCTTTTCTAATTATGTGGTAATATCTACTTACCACCCATTGAACTGATTTGCTAATTTGGCGCTCATCAGTGTTCACAGGAAACTCTTTGCAAATTTAGGGGCCCTGATATTTATGGAAAGGTTTCAAGGCTGAAAACTAATTCAACAGCAGGAGCTTATTATCATTTTTTAATTCCATTTCTAGCCTGGCAAATAGCTAGAGTGACAGGTTGGCTCACTGTCAGATTGAAAATCCAGCAGAAAATTCAATCAATGGGAAGGTGATTATGGGACAATGATAGCAAATTACAGTAAAAAAAGATACCCTTATGCAATAGAGATTACCAATACTTGGCGTAGAAATTGTATCTGAAACTAACTGTGCTGAAGATGTTCAGTAGTGTAAATTAGTATCTCATTTTGTGCACAGTAAAACAATGCCAGAGGTATGTGGGATGGCAAAGAGAGCGGATGTCAAACAGGAGATAGTGGGCTTGTGACCCCTGGGGGAAACTGTTTGAAGTTAATATTTTCAATTGAATGAGTCCTTAATTTGCAGAGAGATGAGCTCCTTGATCAATAGCCAGTGGCATGCGGGCTTTCAATGCTGGTGGGCCAATGAGCAACCTTTCAGCTTCAGAAGAGATGCAGTATAAGATAACTAACTGGGAGGGTTCCCAAACAAAAAGATACCTTCTTTTACTTTTTAAAGATTTCAGTTGAAAAAAAAACACACACAAAATGAAGCAGCCAGGCCTTCATTCTGGAGGTAGAGAGATGGTGTGTGTGTGCGCGCGCGCGCGTGTGTGTGCGCGTGTGTGTGTGTGTGTGTGTGTTGTGATGATGGTGGCAGTGGGGGAATTCCTCTATAGGATGGTCTTTGGCTGTAGTCTCAGGCATGCAGGAAGGGTTTGTGCCCCTGCCAAGGACACTGGTACTTCAGCCTGCAGCTGTATGCCCACCTCTAGATAATTGATGTTTCCCCACCCTTTTTGGAAGCTTGAGGTGGACAAGAAAATCCTAAACATACCTTTCCTAATGAGCTTAATTCCTGCTTGTCTCGTGGGTGCCATCAGTTTTCTGAGATCAAGAACCAGCTGTCTAAAGTGGGCTTCATTGTCATCTCAAGATTGACACATTGGTCAGTGATGACATTTTCAGTCCGCCTTTCTCCCACCTCCATTCTTGACTTTGGGAAAATACAGCCTTGGTCCCCAACACCAGCAGCAGCCAGGGCTTGATGGTTTGTTATTGCTGTCCCAGTTATAACAGCTATTATCCCCTTCAACAGGAGCAACAAAAGTACACTGAGGTTTGGCTGATGAAGACCTGGACATTCCAGCTGGAATCCATTTTGCCTGCAGCTCCCCTTGTTCAATGGCTGACTTCTCTCATGGTAGCTTTCGGTGCCTCACACCTCTTATGCTGCTGTCCCATCCTGGGTCAAGTCACAAACCTGTTTGCCTTTTGCAAAAATGGAAACCTCAGCAGCCCCAGCCTCTCCCTCCTCACCTTGTCGACTTTCTTTGGTGGCACATGGTTAGCACTGCTATCTCGGTGTCAGGAACCCAGATTCAATTCTCAGCTTTGGTCACTGTCTGTACAGACACTGCAAGTTCTCCTCGTGTCTGTGTGGGTTTCCTCCAGGTTCTCTGATTTCCTCCCACAGTCCGAAAGATGTGCAAGTTAGGTGCATTGGCCTAAATTCTCCCTCAATGTATCTGAACAGGCACCAGGGTGTGGCAGCTAGAGGACTTTCACAGTAACTGCATTGCACTGTTAATGTAAGCCTCCTTGTGACAAATAAATCAGAATGATAAATCTTTTCTTGTGTATGCGCACTTCAAATTAACCGTTTTTACAGTATTAGACTCGTAGGTCAGTCTGATTTTACTCTGCATTGCCTGCTGAGCCTATCAGGCTCTGAATGGATGCGCAGTGCACCAGCCGGCTGGGGCCCTGTGCTTAGACACTGTGTGTTTTATTGTAAACTGTCTTTGGCAATTGGTCATTATGTTTTCTCATTATTATAACATATAAATATAGATTTCTCACGATTGTCAAATAATCCTTATATAGTGAGGATTCTCACTTTGACCATAATTCAGTTTTCAATGTTCTTCTCAAGTAGGTTGTTCTCTTGTAGGAATCACTGTGGGTCCTGTTCCATTTTGTTTTGGGGTCCTCTTCATATTAAATTAAGGAAAACCAATTGAAATTGAATGTGTGTGAGAGAGAAACAGACAAATACGCCATCGAGGCTGTTATCTTTGGCTTGCTCAAAACTTACCATAAGCTCCAAGATCCTGACTTTTTGTGCATCCTTCCTGATACTCTTTAACTGTTTCCAATTGTTCTGGTAACAAATATCTTCTGACATCACCAGAGCATTGAACATCTTGTATCAAACAAAGAAGAAAGATTGGGGCTAGACTATGGAGAGTAGCATTCAATTTTCTTATTTGGAGCTAGGTGGTGTGTGTTAGTGGGTGGGAAACCTGGAAGTTGGAGTTCAGTTGCATGCTGCAGTAGTTTAACTCCATAGCACGTATGTGACATCACTGACACATACATGCAAGTTATCTGCCCTGAAACTAGCCTGATTGTTTGGGTAGGGAGATAGGGGTTTCCTTAGCTAAGGTGGGAGGGGGAAACCAAATCTGCCTCTGCAGGATGGTCCACTTTCTTGACAGAGAGGAGCTGGTTCAGAGGACTCAGTGCAGAATCAGAGGCTTTGAGGGTGTTGAGGCAATTGGAGGCCTCATGGTTGGCATGGGAGGCACATTGAATCATTATGTCAGAATACTTATCTTGTGATGGAGCCATAGAGGTTTACAGCATGGAAATAGGCCCTTCGGCCCAACTTGTTCATGCTGCCCCTTTTTTTCAAACCACTATGCTAGTCCCAAATTCCCGCATTTAGTCCATATCCTTCTATGCCTGTCTACCCATGTAACTGGATAATGCTTTTTAAAAGACAAAATTGTACCTGCCTTTACTACTACCTCTGGCAGCTTGTTCCAGACACTCACCACCCTCTGCGTGAAAAAATTACCCCTCTGGACCTTTTTGTATCTCTCCCCTCTCACCTAAAATCTATGTCCACTAGTTTAGAGTCCTACTTTTGAAAAAAGATGTTGACTATCTAGCTGATCTTTGCCCCTCATTATCTTATAGACCTCTATAAGATTATCCCTAAGCCTCCTTCACTCCAAGGAAAAAAAGGCACAGTTTATCCTGCCTCTCCTCATAACTCAAACCATCAAGTTCCAGTAACATCCAAGTAATTCTTTTCTATACACTTTCTACTTTAATAATATCCTTTCTATAATAGTGACCAGAATTATACATAGTGTTCCAAGTGTGGCCTTACCAATGTCTTTACAACTTCAATAAGATGTCCCAACTTCTGTATTCAATGAAACCAAACATGCTGAATGCCTTCTTCATCATCCTCTCCACATGTGACTCCACTTTCATGGAGCTATGAACCTGCAGTCTCTTGCCCAGTTTAGCCATTGGGTTTACCAAGACCTGGAAAACCTGATTGACCAGAGTTAAGTTACAAATGAGACACATACAGCCTCATTATAATATTTAAAATGCCAATCTGTCTTCTTGGAGTGGGTTAATCACTCACCCTTCGCGTATTTAATCTCTAATAAAATCAGGAGTGAACAGATTGGGGTTGAAATTCAGACTTTTAACACATGAACACTTACTGCTCCACCAAACTAAAATCCATAATATTTGTGAAGTTAAAATTCTCCCTTTACTAGTGTGTTACTGAAACTAATTGATGCTTCTTGAACCAAGATTTGCAAATTGAAAGTAAATGTGAAATACTGAATGCTGATATAAAGATATCAATTTTAACTCCCCTTATGTGACAATCATTCCTTGCCAAATACCTGGCCATTGGACAGGACAGTCCTGGACAGTGATAGCCTTTTTCCTAGGATGGAGAAAGCTAGCACGAGGGGACACAGCTTTAAATTAAGGGGTATGAGTTATAGGACGGATATCAGAGGTAGGTTCTTTACTCAAAGAGTGATTAGGGAGTGGAATGCCCTGCCTGCAGCTGTCGTAGATGCGCCAAGTTTGGTGGCGTTTAAGAGGTTAATTGATAAGTATATGGAAGAGAAGGGAATGGTTTAGTTTGGAGGGGCATTGCTTTTTATTTTGGTCGGCACAACATCGAAGGCCGAAGGGCCTGTTCTGTGCTGTAATGTTCTATGTTCTATTTGTGCTTGGAAACTTCACAAGTGGCATATTAATCGTTATTAAAAATATCTGAGTCTGGCCACTTCTGCTCCCAGATGGACAGACAAATGTGTTGACTTCCTTCTGGAAGTTAAAGTAGAAATCTCTCATATTATTATGTAACGGCTAGCCTGTAAGTTCTCATGGTCATCAAGTGGCCATTACATACACTAATGCTGTAATTACACGTGACATGACTACAATCCAACACCTGAACTGTGACATTGCTTTATTTCCTCCTCACACAAAATACTATTCAAAAACTCATGAATCAGTTAACTAGTGTATCAACTATAGAATCAATAGTATATTTGTTACTCATTATTTGAGAGTTTCAGAACTACCAGCTCATTGAGTGGCTGATGGACTAAGTCTGCATGACAAAGACGGAAGCGATTAAACTTGATGATACTTGAAACCAATGAAAGTTTGAATGCATTTAAATCTGGTAGTTGTTTTCTTGACAAGGTCAAGATTTTTATTCAAGCCAAAGAAGCCAAACAATCATTTGGAAATTGTATTTACCGATTTATTTATTTCTTTGTCTGAGAAAAACCAATTTCATGCAGAAACTCAGAAGTAAACCTCAACTTGAAATATTAGTTCGTATCAGTAAATACAATTTCCAAATTAATGTTTAGCTTCTTTGGCTTAAATAAAAAATCTCAACCTTGTCAATTGCCACATTTAAATGCATTCACATTTTCATTGGTTTCAAGTATCATCGAGTTCAATCGCTTCCATCTCTATCCTGCGGGACTTAACCCATCAGCCACTCAATGAGCTGGTAGCTCTGAAACTTTCAAATAATGAGTAACAAATATGCTGTTGATTCTACAGTTGACACACTAGTTAACTGATTCATGAGTTTTCGAATAGTATTTTATTTTGTGTGAGGAGGAAATAAAGTAATGTCACAGTTCAGGTGTTGGGTTGTAGTCATGTCACGTGTAATTACAGCATTAGTGTATGTAATGGCCACTTGATGACCATGAGAATTTACAGGCTAGCCGTTATGTAATAATATGAGAGGGTTCTACTTCCAGAAGGAACTCAACATGTTTGTCTGGGAGCAGAAGTGGCCAGGCTCAGATAATTTTAAGTATTAGCTTGGTTTTCCAGATGACAAGCCAACTGGGAATATTCGGCACTTTTTTTATTGTTAATTTACAATCCCTGTAGTGCAGAAAGTGGCCGTTCAGCTAATCGAGTCTGCACCAACTACAATCCCATCCAAGCCTTAGCCCTGTAATCCCATATATTTACCCCACTAATCCCCCTACACTAAAGGGACAATTTAGCATAGCCAATCAACCTAACCCACACATTTTTGGGCTGTGGGAAGAAACTGGAGAACTGGAGGAAACCCACACAGATATGGGGACAATGTGCAAACTCTACACAGTGATCCGAAGCTGGAATTGAACCCTGGTCCCTGGCACTGTGAGGCAGCAATGCTAACTACTGTGCCATCATATCTAAACATATTAGACTCACAATGATATGAAATGTAACAGTATTGTAGCAAAATTATATGGTTATTTCCCTTGACTAATGCAATGTAGGCTAAGCAGATAGTTCTATACAACATGCATTTTAAATTCAGTATAACTTGCAGGAAGGTACCACAGTAATGAAGGCTTTCACACATGGATCAAGAAAATCAGGTTAATTAATTTAGCAATCTAAACCATTAGAAAAGCAAGAGACTGCAAATATCATTTTCAGATAATGGACTGAGGGGTATGATACAAACCGCTTTGCAGTCATGGTTATGCTTCTAATACTCAAAGATGCACAGAATTTTTAAACTCGTGCTAGATTTGATACCCTGCCTACAAGGAACATTGGTCAGCTTGCTTACCATAGAAAACCATAGAAAATTACATTCAGAAACAGGTCTTTTGGTCCTTCTTGTCTGGACTGAACCATTTTTAACTGGTCCTACTGACTTGCACTTGGACCATATCCCTCCACACCTCTCTCATCCGTGAACCCTCCCAAGTTTTTCTTAAATGTTAAAAGTGACCCTGCATTTACCACTTTATTCAGCAATTCATTCCACAGTCCCACCACTCTCTGTGTGAACCAGAAGAAACTTGATTAATTTAAGTTAAAGTTTATTTATTAATCACAAGTAAGGCTTGTACTAAGGCTGCAATGAAGTTCCTGTGAAGTTACTAGAAATTAGGCTTAGCTATGAAAATGATATAGCCCACTCTGTTTCCTTCGGGTTGTGCATACTTCATCTACCACCCACCCAATTTACAATGTCACAATGATGAGAAGCAGTGACTGAACGAGGTTCACCTAAAACCTCACCAGCTCACGACAGATATATTGAACTGTCCAAAGAAGGCATTTTCTTTTAAAATATACAAGAAAAGACACTGATCAAACTGGTTAGACAATCACCTGATGCCTAGTATTGTAAGTCGAACGCTTTTTTGGAAAATTACTACATGAATTGCACTGCAGAGTTGTTGCATGGAATTTCATAAATTTGGGGTGTCAAAGCCCATTTCAAACTCTTAGAATTAATTTTAAAGCCCTTCTTTCTAAAGTGCTGGACTTGGGTCAGCTGTAATTCTATCAAGATGATCTGAATTGCTAACCAGCTGGATACTTATCAAACATTCAAAACTCTGCAAGGTTTGAAATAATCAAATTCCCTGTTGAGTTCTATCATGAAATGTGTCAAAAATTTCAGAGATGAAAAGACCAAAACGTATGATTACTTGATCTACAACAATGACTGGTAAATATGCCAATCAAATTCCTTTCTGAGAATATACAGACAGGAATTTTAGAAACTGATTCTGCCAAATAAAACCAGAAGAAAGAGGGAAAAAAAACACTACTGGAAGAGAATAGTAAAGAGTTGCTTCTCTATCCAGCCCTCTGAAGCTAAAAGAGTTCCTTCAACATAGTGCAGACCTGCACATAAGTCAACTTCAGAATTTTACAAGGAACTGACTAACTTTTATTAGCTGCAATGTTCCACAACCTCTTTTTCAAAGACAAACAAAGGACTTAATCATACATTCCTTTTACTTTGTATCAGACTTATTTTGACATGTGTGTGTACGTCTCTACTATTTTTTCCTTGTGTTAGTAACTAATAAACATATTCCTTCACTGACTCAAGAAAGCTTGATTTAATTGACTCTTTATTAACAAATAAATGCCATTTCCAATCTAAATGTTTTTACGGAAAATAAATTTTAAAAATATTGTTGCAATCAACCGAGTGAACCTAATAGAAGAGGAGCCAGACAGTCGCAACAATGTTCAACAACTTACATAAAATAAAAAATAGTCCAAGATGTTTCAAAGGAGCATTATGAAACAAAGTATGATGCTGAGCCATTATGGATATATTGGGTCAGATGAACAAAAGTTGTTCAAAGAGGTAAGCTTTAAGGAGTATCTTAAAGTATCTTTACAATTGAAGTAAAGAAGGTTTAAGGAGGGCATTCCAGAGATTTGGTAGCTGAAGATGAAAACTGTCCAAAGTGATTTCCAGACGTGTATCTGTTTGCTTTTAAGTGAAGGAGGCTAAAATGATGGAGTGGGATCTTTTGTCTGTGTTCGCCCTAAAACAGGGTAATCTCGCCCAAAGTCAATGGACCTTTTCATGGTCTGCTCCACACGCACCCCCCACCCCCACCCCGCCCCCACCCTTCTCCTGCTACGATTCCTGTGGTGGGCAAGGTGGGAAAATTCACCCCATGGAATTACTGATGATACATTGCAGTAAGTCAGTGTAAAGCCCCTCTTGTCTGCGCTAGCTCTCCAAAAGAACATCATGACTTAGTGCCATTCCCCTGCCTTTTTCCCATATTTCTGCACAGTAATTATAGAGTAGAATTAAAGAATCCCTACAGAGCAGAAGGAGGCCATTCGGCTCTTTGAACCTGCACCAACAACAATCCCACCCAGACTCTATCTTTGTAACCCCCTGTATTTACTCTGCTAATCCCCCTGACACTAAAGGGCAATTTAGCATTGCTAATCAACCTAACCCACACATCTTTGGACTGAGAGGAAACTGCAACACCTGGAGGAAACCCACACAAACAAAGGGAGAACATGTAGACTCCACACAGAGTCATCCAAGGCAAGAATTGAATCTGGGTCCCTGGCACTGTGAGGTTGCGTGCTAACCACTGTGCCACCATTATCTAGGTGCCTTCTTGAATGTCATGATTGAATCTACCTCTACCACACTTCCACGCAGTGCATTCCAACCTGAACCACTCATTGTGCAGAAAAGATTTTCTCACATCATGTTTTGCAAATCACCTTAAATCTATTCCCTCTTATTTTGAACATTTAATGGGCAGGAACAGTTTCTCCCTATCTAGTAGTTCGAGCCTCCTCATGATTTTGAACATTTTTGATTTGATTTATTGTTACATGCTGGGATACAGTGAAAAATATTGTTTTTTGCATGCTATATGGACAAAGTGTACCGTACATAGGGAAGGAAAGGACACAGTGCAAAATGAAGTGTTAGCCAGGGTATAGAGAAAGATCAACTTAATGTGAATTAAGTCCATTCAAAAGTCTGGTGGTGGCCGAGAAGAAGCTGTTTTGAGTCGGTTGGTATGTGACTTCAGACTTTTGTATCTTTTTCCCAATGGAAGAAAGTGGAAAAGAGATTGCCCAAGGTGTATGGGGTCCTTGATAATGCTGGTGGCTTTGCCAGGGCAGTGAGAAGTGTAGACAGTGTCAATAGATGGGCCGTTGGTTTGAGAAATGGATTGGGCTTCATGCACGACTCTTTGTCGCTTATTGTGGTCATGGACAGAGCAGGAACATTTGCAACCAAAAAGATACATCTGAAGAAGTTGGTAAGAGTTGTAATGGCTATGCCAAATTTCCTTAGTCTCGTGAGAAAATATAGATATTGGTGAATGTTCTTAACTAGGGTGTCGGCATGGCGGGACCAGGACCATTGGGGTTCTGGACACCTAACAACCATTTCTACTTCATCCTCACTGATGTAGATAGGGGCATGTTCTCCACTATGCTTCCTGAAGTTGATGACCATGTCCTTCGACTATCTCTATCAACGCTTTTCTTCATATTCTTCTCTCAAGGGGAGTAGTTCCAATCTCTCCAATTCATTGTCATAACTGAAGGTTATCATTCCTGGAACCACTTTGTGAACCTCTTCTGCACTCTTTCCAATATTTCATACCCTTCTTATACTGTGTCATCTAAACTGTTGTGAAGTGAAAAAAAAGTGGGTAAATGTATCCTGACTAACCTTGGCCAGTTTGCAGTAACCTCTTTTAACTCAGGTGTGTTATGCAATGAGATAAACAAAGGGGACGAGTCAGGTGAAGGTCAAACACAACTTTATTACACTTAGTGAGAAAAACATATTTATCAGACTCTAATACTGACTTTAATTAAACTCTATCAACCTCTTCAAAGGGCATTTCAGTAAATGGTTTTGCATTTCTAAGTAAATATTCTCAAATTTCACAGAATCATGGAACCCTACAGTGTAGAAAGAGGCGCTTCAGCCCATTGAGTCTACACCAAGCACAATCCCATCCAGGCCCTGCCCTCATACACCTACATATTTTACACACTAATCCCTCTAACCTAAGCATCCTAGTACACTAAGGGGTAATTTTTAGATTGACCAATCAACCTAATCCGTACATCTTTGGACTGTGGGAGGAAACCAGAGCACCTGGAGGAAACCCACTCAGACACAAGGAGAATTCTGAGCCAGGAATTGAACCCGCATCCCTGGAGCTGTGAAGCAGCAGTGCTAACCACTGTGCTACCATGCCGCCCATTTACACTCTCTACTTCTAACGCACATTTCTGAGGATTCCCTATTCCCTCTTCACAGGTCCTATCACTGTATTGAATCGTTTGTCTGAAAAAAACTGGTAATAGCCTTTTGATAAGGCTGGGATAGGCTCTTCTTGGTCTTTGAGGGTTAACTGAAGTTTCAGGATTTGTTGTCATTGCTTTGGGCTTCTACGGCTGGTTCTTGTCTTTAGGTCATCTTACCAGGGTGGGCTTTTTGATCTGGTGATGCTCATCACGAAGTACAAAGAGCTGGAAATGCTGTGTTGCTTGGCTGCCAGTTGAAGGTCTCTCTGGAGATGCCGTTAAAGAAGGTGCAAAAGAAGAGAGCACTGGCAGTTGTCCCTTTTATTCCTGTTTTCTCACCCTAGTCGAATATGTTGTGGCCTGTGGTCTATGTCCAATACCAGCATCAGGCAGGGATAGGAAGATCCAATGGGTTGACTACTTTCCATATTGGGAAATTATGGAACAAGATTTGAATCTTCAAGTGTCGAATGCTGTCCTTATGCTATATCGACTGAGTTAGGTGCCACCAAGTCTGCCGAGCATCTTCTAACAAATAAGTTTCACTGCAGGTGAAAACATTGATTCATTCTGAAACACTGGCTGTTGGACTTGGCCAGGCAGTTCCAGGCATGCCTGGAAAATAATTGTCCAAGGCCTGACTGTATGAAAACTCTGTAGTTTGCAAATTGCAGATTCTGGCTAGGTTTAAACTTGGCTTCTGCATTTTGAGTTTTTATCCAAGCTCATTGTTGTGTGAAAATTTGAAGATGGCCAATTGTGTCTTAATTAGACAATTCAAAACTCGCAAGGCAAGTATCTCTGTGCAATGACGTAACAAGTCTCAGCACCTTCCCTGTAGTTTGTCCATCCACCTGATGCAGGATCAGCCAGTTCTGAAAACTAGTGCAGTTTGTTACAAATAAACCTGTTGGACTTTAACTTGATGTTGTGAAACTTCTTATTGTATAAATTCAGCATAAGCTCCTTGTTCTTGTACTCTCAATCCATGTACTGAGAAGAAATTGAACAGCAAGGGGAGGCAGTGGTGTAGCGTTAACATTACTGGACTAGAAATCCAGAAGCTCAGGCTATTAATGTGGAGAAAGGGATTCAAAATCCCACCTTAGCAGTGAATTGTTTTGTATGCTATTCATATAAATCATACCATACACAAATACATCAGGATAATAGAACAGAGTGCAGAATGTAATGTTACAGCTGCACGGAAAGTGCAGAGAAGATCAGTTTAGTATCGAGAGCTACATTGACAAGGTGTCACAAAGGAGATTTTAAAGCAAATAAATTCACATTGGGATACAGGGTAATTTGATAAAGTGGATTCAAAATTGTCTCAGTTGTAGGAGACAGAGGTTGAAGACAGAAGGTGATTTAGTAACTGTAAGCCAATGTCCAGTGGTGTACCATAGGGGTCTGTGCTGGGCCCCCATTTATATAAATAATATAAATGAATATGTGGAAGGTAGAATTTGTAAGTTTGCGGACGACACAAAGATTTGTCACATGGTTAACTGAGACGGAGTGTCATGGGCTATAAGAAGATATAGATGGAATGATCCAATGGGCAGATGGAATTTAACTCTGAAAAATGCGATATGATAGACATTGGAAGGAGTAATTTGACAAGACAGCACTCAAACAATGATGGGACATTAGCAAGTTCTGTGGAGCAAAGGGATCTTGGCATGTTTGTCCACAGATCTCTGAAAGCAGAACAGCATGTTAGTAGGGTGGTGCAAAAGACACATGGGATATTTATCTTGATTAATCAAGTCATAGAGTACAAAAGCAGGGAAGTTATATTGGAGTTATATAGAACTTTGGTGAGGCCACAGCTGGAGTACTGTGCACAGTTCTAGTCACCACATTATAGGAAGGATGTGATTGCACTGGAGGGGGTTGCAGAGGAGATCAATCAGGATGCTGCTTGAGATGGAACATTTCAGTTATAAACAGAAATTAGGTAGGCTTAGGTTATTTTCATTGGAGCAGAGAAGACTCGGGCGGGGAGGGGAACAGGCAACCTGATCAAGGTGTACAAGATCATGAGAGACATGGACAGGATGGATAAGCAGCTTCTCCTTAGTTAAAGGGTCAGTCATAAAGGGACATAGGTTCAAGGTGAGGGGCAGAAGGTTTGGGGGGATATGAGGAAAAACCTTGTTACCCAGAGGATGGTGATGGACTTGAATGTCTTGCCTGGGAGAGTGGTAGAGACAGGTGGCCTCACATCCTTTAAAAAGTAACTGGATGAATACTTGGCACATCATAACATTCAGGGCTATGGGCCAAGAGCTGGCAGATGGGATTAGGCGGGGGTTCTAATGTGTTGGTGCAGACTTGATGGGCTAAAGGGACTTTTCTGTACTGTATGATTCTATGAAAAGTTTGATAACAGTGGGAAAGAAACTGTTCTTAAACAAGAGCTGTTCTTAATAAACCTAGATTAAAAGTTAGCCTGATTGTGATCATGAGGTTATTGTCAATTGACATAAAAATCCTTCTGGTTCACAAATGCTTCTTAGGGAAGTAAACCTACCATCCATATCTTGTTTGGCCTACATGTGAGCCACAATGTGGTTGATTCTGAGGTACCCCTTGAAATGACCTACCAAGCCATTCTGTTGTATCAAAACCATTACAAAGTCTAAAAGAAATGAAACTGGTAACTGAAAAATAAAACAACCTTATCCTGGGCATTGGAAATGACAATGGCATATCCAACTCCGTCAACCCTACAATGTCTTCCTTACTAACATCTGGAGGCTTATGCCAACATTGGGAGAGGTGTCCTACAGATTTGTTAAATAATAGCCTGACATAGTCATAATCTCAGAATCATACCTTACGTAAAAATTTCCAGAAACCACCATCATTATCACTGATCTTTCTCTATACCCTAGATATGACTGTAACATTATTCTGCACCATCTTCTTTCCTTCTCTATGAATGGTATGTTTTGAGTGTGTAGCAACATAAGAAACAATACTTTTCCCTGTATATCAATACATGTGACAATAAATCAAATCATTATCACTGGACATGTCTGGTTAGGATGAGGGAGAGAAAACACAAGCCTTTGTTCTTCTCCTCCAGGTCCCTTATGTCTCACACCCCCCTCCACTTAACCCTTCCCTCTCAATCAGGCATGATATTTTTTTCCCCCCTTTCAATGTTTTTCAATTTTTACCAAAGGTAGTACTTTTCAAATATACAACCATTACCATCAAGAAGGGCAGTAGACACTTGGGTTCAATACTACTTGGAAGCTCCCCTCCAAGTCACTCAGTATCCTGATATGTTGCTGTTCCTTCACTGTTGGTGGGTCAAAATCCTGGAACACTCTCCCAAAGAGTGCAGTGGGTATACCTGCACCATATTGACTGCAGCAGTCCTAGAAGGCAGCTCACCACCACAGCAACTAGTGATCAGAAATGTCTAGGGCAATTAGGAGTGAGTAATAAATAGTGACATGGCCAGCAATATTCACATCCTGTAAATGAATAAATAAAAAAAAACACCATTCACAGAATTGTAAAATGATGACATCCATTGCAGGCATCTGACTACAAATATTGTCTGAAATAAATACAACATGGCTTGTTAATATTAAGAGCAGCAATGATATCATGTAGTATTAGTTCATGTGAACCGTTTAATTGATCCCAGCAAGACTATTAAACAAACCAGAGAGTACACATTTTACTACATCAGCGCCATTCAATATACTTAATGTGATAGGTTATTTATAACACTGTACAAATGATAACATTGATTTCAGTGACTGCCTTAGCCCTCATTAACATGTTTTGCACGTTGCACCATATGGATAGTGACAGTAAGCTCCTATTGGGAGAAAATTGAAAACTAGCAACCCAGTTAAACCACACAAGATATTTTCCACTCTGTAGAGGAGTTAAAATAATTTTGCCTCCCTGCACACATTGTAGCATTCAACAGAATTATTTCATAGCTGATGTGTAATTAGATTCTATTTTATCAGTAATCCAACAGCGAAGAAAGAGCAAATCATTTTTGGACAATAAAATGGAATGATTGAACAGCAATACATCTTCACTGTTAGTGAGAAGCATTGGAGTTCTCTGGTATCTCTGTGCAACACAGTTTCAAAAAGGCCAAAGAACCAATACTGAATGGTTCACAATTGTATGTGTTTTCTTTGTCAGAATGTCTGAAGATTCTCCTGATTGCTGCTTCTCACTAGAATATATTTTCAATATCTCCTCAGCAAGACAACTTTATCACAGTATTTCAATACCAAAATTTCAGAAAAGCACCATGATAACGCGGGATAATACGTAAGTAGACAAAAAGACAAAATTGAAGTTTGTAGAAAGATTTTTGAGTTTACTGATTGACTATGATACCATTACATTCTCCTGTACTGGTAGTTTCACTCCACAAAGACTGCTCACAACAAACATCATTAGAAGCAAAATAAATAGAACAATAGTCATGATTCCATCTTCCGTTCGCATGATAATTATGGATGACAAAGGCCATCTAACTCAGCTCATGTCATCCATTCAAGGTGACATACGAATGTACAAGTTAGGAACAAGGGTAATCCATTCAGTTCCTTAAACTTGCCCCGAATTTAATAACATTGTCTACATTATACCAGTGACTGCAACTCAGAAGTACTTGATTACTTGTTAAGCAATTTGAGATGCAATGACAGGTGTTGTATAAACACAGGTTTTGTCTTTCTTTTATTACATTTCCATGCAATAGGCCAACTGTGATAATAGTGAAATTTGAGGCCCAATGTTGTTTTCTAATGACGACTAATCACAGACAAATCAACTGATGTTAGCAAAATAGCTGCATAGAGATCACTACATTTACAAAACAATTCAACTCTGTAGCTAACACAATCTGCCACTCTAACATCTCTGGCACCAACCCACAATATAACATAAATGGCATCTGTTCCTTTTACATTGATAAATCTGTGGATTGTGTGTTAATCAGACATCTGCCAGTAGCTGTGGGAAAATGTATTGTAGGTTGAGTTACTGATCAAAACATTTTAGAGAAGAATGATACAAAGTACATCAGTTCTATACAACTTTAACTTAAAAATTAATGAGATTGTTTCCCCTTCTCTTGGAACCTGTCATTCCAATTGTGTTGTACACTGAATTTACAGCCTAAAATAGAGAATTGCAATTAATAAATAAGAAATTCCATCAGCAAAGCAAGAAAGACAATCCAACTCCAGGCCCCCAACTAATTACCATTTACAGCTTCCCACTCAATTGATGAATCAATACTCCTCCATGTTGAACACCAGATTCACATTCCAACCATTATTTTGTAAGTTGAGTTTGTGTCTTTATATGCTCTGTTTGTGAAAGAACTCCAACTTACCTGATGAAGGGGCAGTGCTCTGAAAGCTAGTGGATTTTGCTATCAAATAAACCTGTTGGACTTTAACCTGGTGTTGCGAGACTTCTTACTGAACTTTCTGCTCCCAGACCTAGAATACCTGACACTAAAATGCAGCTCTACCACCTTCTGCAGGAGTTTACCTCCATTATCCTGATGGCAAATTTACATTCCACCCCATGCAGACGTGAAGATTGTGCTGGAGGAAATATACACCACTGTGAATACCCTTGAGTTGAAACATCCTGAGGCCTTGCTCATTGTGGCTGGGGACTTCAATCAGGCCAAGTTCAAGAGTGTACTACCAAGTTACCATCAACATGTCTCCTGCTCCACTAGAGATCCAAATATCCTAGACCATTGCTACACAAATATCAAACATGCCTCTTGCTCTATTGCCTGCCCACAAGGCTGTGCTCCATGCTCCTTCTCCCAGCTTACAGCAAAAACTAAAGTGGGAGAATGTATCATAGAGAGTCATGCAATAATGGTCTGAGGAATTGGATGATCTCCTATGGGACTGCTTCGTGTCAGTGGGCTGGTCAGTATTTAAAAACCCTCGACCAGCTTGAACAAGTACGCCACTACAATAACAGACTTATTAAGCATGTAGAAGACTGTGTGCCAAAGAAGCAAATCTGTGTGTTCCCCAACTGGAAATCATGGATGAACAGGGCTATCCACTGCTTGCTAAAGTCCAGGTCACAGATGTTCAAGTCAGGCACCACTGTCCTATACAAGAAAACCAGATATGATGTAAGGAGGTCCGTCAAAGATGCCGAAAGACAATACTGGACCAAGCTAGAGTCCTAGGCTAGCCACATCTATGGCAAGGTCTGCAAGACATAATAAGCTACAAGATGAAAGCATATAAAATCATCAGCTCCAATGCACTCCTCCCTGATGAGCTCAATGCATTCTATGCCCATTTTGAGCAAGACGTCAGCGAGAGCTGGTGTCAGTGGGCTGGTCAGTATTTAAAAACCCTCGACCAGCTTCCACTGTGGAAGCCCTGGGTGGACCTGTATCTGGGGTCACCATTGAAGATGTCGGAGCAGCTTTCTTGAAGGTCAACCCACAGAAGCAACTGGCCTGGATGGAGTACCTGCATGGGCACTCAGATCATCTGTGGGTCAACTGGCGGAGGTATTCACAGACATTTTCAACCACTCTTTACAGCAATCTGAGGTCCCTATCTGCTTCAAGAAGACAAGCATCATCCTGGTACCTAAGAAAACCATGCAGCGTGCCTTAATGACTATCGGCTGGTTGTTCTGGCATCCATTATTATGAAGTGCTTTGAAAGGTTAGTCATGGCATGAATCAATTCCAGCCTCCCGGACTGTCTGGATCCACTACAGTTTGCTTACTGCCGCAACAGGTCCACAGTAGACATCATTTCCCTGGCCCTTCATTCAACTCTGATAACAAGGACACCTACGTCAGACTCCTATTTACTACTAGTGATGCCAGTGAATTTCGAGGTGAGATGGTCAGATTTACATTTTTGGCATTTTTGTGACCTCAATGTTGCTCACTACTTATCAGTCCAAGTCTGAATATTGCTCAGGTCTTGCTACACATGGACACAGGCTACTTCAATACCTAAGGAGCTGCAAGGAGTAGCGTGGACAAGTCGAGCCAAAGGGCCTGTTTTCATGCTATAAACCACTATGATGCGATCATCTGTGAACAGGTCTACTTCTGACCTTTATAATGGAAAGAAGATCATTGATGAAGCAGCTGAAGATGGTTTCTTTGAGAATACTACCTGAAAGAATACCTGGAGTAATGTCCTGGAACTGAGATGATTGACTTCCAGTATATAGAACCACCTTCCTTTGTGCTAAGTATGATAGCAACCCGTGAAGAATTTTCCCCCAATTCTCTTGGACTCCAGTTTTGCTACGGTGTCATGATGCCATATTTAGTTAAGTGCTGCCGTGATGTCAAGGGCAGTAACCTTCACCTCACCTCTGGCATTCAGCTCTTTTGTCCAAATTTGAACCAATACTGTAATGAGGCCAGGAGCTAAGCCTGGGGTAAATCAGACTGAGCGTCAGTGAGCAGGTTATTGCTGAGTAAGTGCTGCTTAATAGCACTGTCAGTGATATTTTCTATTTCTTTGTTGATGATCAAGAATAGATTGATGTGCAGTAATTGATCAGGTTGGATTTGTCTGCTTCTTATTAACAGGAAATAACTGGGCAATTTTCCAAATTGCTGGGTAGATGCCAGTATTGTAAACATACTGAAATGGCTTGGCATTGAATATGGCTCGTTTTAGAGCACAGGATTTCAGTGCTTCTCTCAGAATATTGTCACAGCCCAGATCCAGCCCATTCAGCCATTTCTTGTTATCACCTAGAATGAATGGCATTGGCCAAAGACTGACATCTGTGATGTTGGATTCGATCTGATTTGATTTGGTTTATTATTGTCAGATGTATTAACACGCAGTAAAAAGAATAGTTTCTTGCATGCTATACAGACAAAACATGCCGAGCATGGAGAAGAAAACAAGAGAGTACAGAATATAATAGAAACATAGAAATATAGAAACCCTACAGTACAGAAAGAGACCATTCAGTCCATCAAGTCTGCACTAACCACAATCCCACCTGTATAATGTTACAGTTATAGCTAGGGTGTAGAGAAAGATGAACTTAATGTAAGTTAAGTCCATTCAAAAGTCTGACAGCAGCAGGGAATAAGTTGTTCTTGAGTCAGTTAGTATGTGGCCTCAGACTTTTGTATTGTTTTCGCAAAGGAAGAAGGTGGAAAAGAGATTGTCTGGGTTGCATGGGGTCCTTAATTATGCTGGCTGCTTTGCTGAGGCAGCAGGAAGTATAGATAGAATCAAAGGATGCAAAGCTTGTTTGCTTGATGGATTGGGCTATGTTCATGACCTTTTGTAGTTCCTTGTGGTCTTGGGCAGAGTAGGAGCCGTACCAAGCTGTGATACAATTGAAAAGAATGCTTTCTATGGTGCATCGGCAAAAGTTGGAGAGAGTTGTAGCCTACATACCAAATCTCCTTATTCTTCTGAAAAAATAGAGGCATTGGTGAGCTTTCTTAACTATAGTGTTGGCATGGGGGGACCAGGAAAGGTTGTTGGTGATCTGAACACCTAAAAACTTGAAGCTCTTGATCTTTTCTACTTCGTCCCCATTGATGTTGACAGAGGCATGTTCTTCTTTACCCTTCCTGAAATTGATGACAACCTCTTTTGTTTTGTTGATATTAAGGGAGCGATTATTGTTGTTCACTAGATTCTCTATCATATTCCTGTACCCTGTCTCGTCATTGTTTGAGATCCGACCCACTACAGTCTACCATCTACGAGGCACAGGTCAGCAGTATGATGGAATACTCTTGACTTACCTGAATGAGTACAATTCTAATACTGAAGTAGCTCAATACCATACAGGACAAAGCATCTCCCTTGATTAGGACTTTATCCACCTTAAACAGTCACTCCCTCTGCCACCAACAAATGGGCAGCACGATGGCACAATGGTTAACATTGCTACTTCACAGCTTCAGGAAATCAGATTCGGTTCCTAGTTTGGGTCACTCTCTGTGTGGAGTCTGCACATTTTTCCTGTGTCTGTGTGGGTTTCCTCTAAGTGTTTCGGTTTTTTCCCACAGTCCAAAAGATGTGCTGGTTAAGTGCATTGGCCATGCTAAATTCTCTCTCAGTGTACCTGAACAGACATCAGAGTGTGGCAACTTGGGGACTTTCACAATAACTTCACAGCAGATTTAATGTAAGCCTACCCGTGACACTAATAAATAAACTTTAACTAAATAAACTAAACAAACAGTGACACAAGTATGCACTATCTACAAGATACACTGCAGCAACTCACCAAAGTTCCTTCAAAAGCACGTTCCAAATCAAGGACATTCTAAAAGGACATGGGAATATGTAGGAGAGCACTAACATCTGCAAATTTCTCTCCAAGTTATACACCATTTTGATTTGGAACTATATGGCTGTTCCTTCACTATGGCTGAGTTAAAATTCTCAATTCCCACTATAGATCTATCAACACCTCATAGATTGCACCATGAGGCAGCTCTCAGCATCTTCTTCAAGGCAATTGGGGATGGTCAATAATTGCTGATCTAACCAAAGATGCCCATATCCCATAAATGATTAAAAAAAGTAAAAGACACACTTGAGAGCGTAGGATACACAGGGTCTGCTTACTGGAGTGGCTAATGTTACTGAACCTAAATAAAGAAGAGCAAAAACTCAAAAGCATGACTATAGTAACAACTTACTGTACTGGCAGTGTTATTGTTAATTTGGGGAATCTGTAAGTAACCACAGCTCATTCTCAATTTTTCAGCTTAAAAATGTTGCAGGGATTGAAGCCATATCAATCCTTAACACTAAACTGATCAATAAGTAATTTGTTTTACGAAATATCTTCCCATTAGATTGGCTGGAGCTATGTCCTCAGCAAAGTGAAACTCCAGCCATATTAAATCACAGTAATTGGGTGGCTTGGAACACAATTGCAAAAAGCATCTTCACCTTCGATTCTTCTCTCACAGTCAGGAATGCTACTGCTTATTGAACATTTAAAAATGCTCCTCATTGGGAGCTGAGCATGGCTGTATAGATATTCACTTTTAGAAAACAAATCTTCTTGACAGTCATCATTGTACCTATTTATTTCAATTACTTGTTTGAATGAAAAATTGAAGCAAATGTGGACAATTTAGTTCGAAAATTAATATCAGAAGCATTGAAGATTTGAACAGGTCTGTGCACTATTCATTACAATGCAATGTTTCAGGTTGATTTATCCAGCGGGGGTGGCAAAGTTAAACTGGGAAATTTCCATTCTGGGAAGGTGGGATGTAGTCTGGACTAACGACTCTGGAGGCAGACTGGAGATGACAAATGAGGCAGGCAGCTGGCCAGGCCAGCAGCTTTCTTGTAGTTGTGCATATTTTTCAATACAAATGAAGGACTCCTTCACTTAATTTAAAAAATAGTTAAATAAAAGCAGACCAGAGGTGACAACTGCAGTGGGCAGATGGGCAGGACTGCAGGCTATCTCCATTTACTGGGACATTGCCCCAGTTTAATATTGAATGTTGGGCCCTCAAACAATTAATTCTCACCCCCTCCTCCCTCCCCAAAACCCTTCACCATCATCCTCACCCATCTTTCATGCCCCCCTGCATGTCCTCTATATCCCACATCATGCTCCACAGCCCTAGAGCCACTTTTTTGCTCCCTCATAATTTCATGTTCTTTCCTTGCTCCCTCCCCACCCCCATATCCCCTCTATTCACCCCAATTGTTCTTAATTCCCATGCACCCAGTAAACCATCCTACCCCTGCTTCCCCCGAATGAAAATATAATGGGCAGAAGCAATATTTAAAAAAGGTGAGTCTTTCTGGTCAGGAAGTTTCCCAACTTGATATTCCCACCTCCTCATTGCAAATCTGGCCATGATTGTCTGCAATCTGACTGATGCGTAGGTGCTAGCAGTAACAGGAGCATGCAGTTATACACACACTGACTGGAAACAGAATACACAGAAGTAGACTATGAAATATAAAATATGTATTTGCCTTAACACAACATGCTACTTTGCACAATTAAGTACTTTTGAAGAATATTATTGTTGGTATATAGGCTATGCAGCTGTCACTGTGTAGTGTACACAGGCAATCATGAGATGAATGACATGGAGATCTTGTTTTTATTTGCATTGGCTGAGGATGAACTGATTATGCCAAGAGTTCAAGAAAGCTGAAATTAAAAACTGGCTCTGCCTGTGTTTTCCAGGAGGCATCTTTATTTTTATTTTCTTCTTTGGTCCCCTGCAATTTGTGGAATATTAAACTGGTGCGCCTTTTGGGCTGCAAAACTATTTCCAGAAGCAGATCTAAATTAGAGGCTATTTATTAGAACACTGAAAATTTCAACAACGATTTCAAACACATTGCATTCCCCACAAATAGTGGCACAGGGGTATCGCTCCCTTAAGAAATGACTGAATATCACACATGTATTTAGGTGCTTTTGAAAGTCATGGTCCACATTATTGTTGTCTGGTGGTTAGGCCTTTACCAGGCCTAACCACTAGGCTGGTACCAGGCTGATATCTGGCTGGTACCTGGCTAATAGCAGGGAAGTTCCACTCTGGACAGGAAACTCCAGTCAATATCCTCACAAAAATTGACCACAATTCAGAAAGCCAACAAAGGCCTAGAGATATGAGAGTTGCTTCAACTTAATTCTTTAAATTTTAAATGAAATACTTCTCCACTTATATTGAAAAATAAACTCAACTGCAAGAAAGCCTGGTAGGAAAATATATATTGAAGGTATAATGTCACAATTTGCTGATGCATTTTTCAAGGTATTCAAAGTGATGTTCCCTTGTTAAGCTTAGTATTTTTACGTTAAAAATAATGTGTTCTTTCAGTTATCACTGTTTTATTTTATGAAAAAACAACAAAATATGTGACTTCGGATTGTATTTGCTCTCTGTATGTGGGAAATGCTGGTAAAATTGCATTTATTGCCCATCTCCAGTCAATTTGCGAGAGTGATGGAAGACATTTAACAGATGAAGCAGGTTAGCATTTATCTAAAAGTTATCTGATTAGTCATCTTGAGGGTTATCTTGGGGTGACAGTGTATGAGCAGCCTGTGCCCAATGGAGCAGCACCTCTCCCTCCCCCCACCCCCCATCTCCCCAACTCTGTTTGCCTTTCCCACTCATCTCCCTCCAAAGTCTGGCCTTAGAATCATGGATCCCTACCACCGTCATACCACTCATATGAGTGTTGCAAGTGAAACTTTGCAGCCCTTCCTTTGGTCACTGGCTGAAGTCCCAGCTGTGGCCACTACTCGTTGCAATGCTGCTGGGAGTGGAGAGCTGTTTGTCATCTGATTGGCTGACTACTCTCCAAGGTGACCATCCTCAGGGATGGTGGCAGAATCCATAATCAGATTGACTAAACAGTTCAATGCCCAGCAACAGACAAAAAGCTTGACACCTTCTGGACAAAGCTGTCTGCTTGATTGGCACTCTGTCCATGAACATTCACTCCTCCACCATCATCACCAATGACAGTGGTATGTGCCACCTACAAAATGCACTGCATGAACTCATCAAGGCCACTGAGACAGTACCTTCCAAACCCAATGTGATGAATGATGTGCTACAAGGAACAGCACTGGTTTCTCAACCTTTTGCAATTTATATAAATGGATGAGGGGTCTGAAGAAATGGGTGCTGAATTTGTTGATGACGTAAAAAGTAAATTGTGAAGAGAATGTAAGGAGGCTACAAAGGGATATAGATAGGTTACGTGAAGGAGGAAATATGGCAAATAAAGTTTAGTTTGGGAAATTGTGAAATTATCCATTCTGGCAGGAGGAATAAAAAAGTTTATTAGTTAAAGAGTGAGAAATGACAGAGCTCTGAGGGACAGTGGAATCTGGATGTCCTAGTGCATGAATCAAAAAATGCTAGTATACAGGTACAGAAGTAAATAGGAAAGCTAATAGAATGTTATCATTTATTGTGAGGTGAATTGATTGTAAAAATAGGGAGGTTATGCTTCAGTTGCACAGGGCATTAGAGAGACCACATTTGGAATATTGCATACAGTATTGATCTCCTTATTTAAGGAAAGATTTAAGGGTTAGAAGCAGTCAGAGATACTTCATCAAACTAATGCCAGAAATGCACAGGTTGTCTTACAGGGAAAGGTTGGATAGTTAGGTTTGTATCTACTAGGATTTAGAAAAGTAAGAGGTGAATTGATCGAAACTTTTAAGATACAGATGTGGATGTGGAATGGATGTTTCCTCTTGTCAGAGAACCACTGCTTAAAAATAATGAGTCATTCATTAAGAATAGAGATGATCAGAAAGTTTTTCTCTCTGAGGGTCATGAGTCTCTGGAACTCTTTTCCTCAAAAGGCAATGGAAAAAGAAACTTTATATACTTTTAATGCAGAATGGATAAATTCTTGATTAGCAGAGGTGTGAAAAGTTGTTGGGGATGGGCAGAACTGTGGGGCTGAGATTACAATCTAATCAGGCAGGAGTGTGTTGCTAAGATTACAATCTGATCAGCCATGATTTTATTAAATGGTGGAACTAGTTTGAAGGGCCGATTGGCCTACTCCTGTTTCTAATTTGTATGTTCAAATGTGTTAGCAAACCAAGGAAATCCAGAACACTGTTTTAAAGTCAAATAGCAAACAGCAAATCATTATTCACACTGACCAACTTTTTTATGTTCTACGTAATGCTTTGCTGTCAGGTATTAAAAGCCAAAGACAAAATTATTGACACCAGGAAATGAAATGCCTAAATAGTCCATAAAAAATAAAATTTCTGTATCTTTTTATGACCCGCTAAATGCTAAGAAAAATATAATGGTTGCTATAAAATTTGTAGAACTTGTATTTTTCTGGTTGCTAGAGATTACATTTCAGTCACATTTTCATAACATTGACCATCTAATGAAAATATTTTTATTTAAGTTTTACAAAAACTGACTTTGCAAAGCAATTTGATCTTGAATAGTCCTTACAGAGTCTTCTACTTGTCAATAACAAACAGCATGATACCAAAAAGCTACAGAGACATGAAAATGTTCATCTGACAGCTAAATAAGGTTAAGAAGCATAACTGTTGGGATAACAAGAATAATTAATCCCATTTTGCCTGACAAGTATATAAGTTTTGGGTAAATATAATTGACTTGTTTGCTGACAAAACATTATTATAGAATCCCTACAGTACAGAAGGAGGCCATCTGGTCTATTGAATCTATACCTACTTTCCAACAAACAGCAGGAACATTCCAACCCAGTCAATTACTTTGATTTGCTTTATTATTGTGACATATATCAATATATAGTGAAAAGTATTGTGTCAAGAGCTCTATACAAAGCATACTGTACATAGGAAAGGAAAAGAGAGAGTGCAGAGTACATTTTAGCACCAACCAGAGAGCATGCTTTACTTGGTCTCGAGACAATGAGACAAGATAAATTAGTGACCTCACAGTAAAGGCACTAGTCGGTAGCAGCGATCATATATCATTGAATTTCACGTTCAGCATTCCTGCTACAATTTAAAAGATGTGCTGGTTCGGTGCACTGACTTGAAGAGGTGCCGGAATGTGGCAACTAAGGGAATTCCACATTAACTTCATTGCAATATTAATGTAATCCTCACTTGTGACTAATAAATACACTTTAACTTTATTTCATACGCAATCAGGTTTGATACTAGTGGAAGAAATTATGCTCCTTTTGAAATGCAACATTTCTTATTTCTCTCTTTTACTTATTATGATTTAACTGCAGAATTCATTGTTACAAAGTTAAAATGGGATTCCTTTTTAGAAAAAGATTGCACTTCAGAGAGGCCATAATGGAGACAAAGCTTCAAGCAGTCTTCCAAACATCAAGGAATAAAATATGGCCTTTAATAAGTACTGAAGATTTGTAAAATTAATTTGAAAAAAGAAAAGTATTTACTGCATTTGGTAATGTTTAACTGCACTTTGTATTTAACAGTTTACTAGTGACTAATGGATCGGCTTTTCATAATGGTCTTTGCTGTTAGATGAGAGCATTTATTCAAGATGGCATCCAGGCACCCAGACTGAGCTCCTTATTCTGCATTTCTTCCCCATCCATTTGATCTTTCATTCCCACTCTTTTCTGTTCCACAGCTTAAGATCCTCTGCAGGCATTACTAATGGATGCAATAGGGTCCCAACTATATTAGGTTAACTGCTACTGCTCATTCCCCCAAACAAGTTAGAGACCTAATGGATTTTAAGTGAATGCAGAGGCAGGGGAAAGGGGGAGGAAGATTGGAGAAAATAAGATAAAACTTTGATGTTGTATAAAACAGGAGAAATTAAAGGGCAAGGGAACTGATAGCACAGACAAAAGGAGATACTAATGGGACAAGTAAACAATTTGAAAAGAGATATTGATAGGCAAAGTCAAATGTGAGTAAAAGCAATTGCTACCTGACCTGCAGAGTTTTTTCAGAATTTTCTATAATTATCCAGTTTTCTAGCATCCACTGTACTTTGCATCTGTATCAGAGAATCACTGGACTAAAGTACATTTCTATACTGCTTCTGGATCTTACTGCAACCTCTAACTTTGCTACTTTTTTTTCTGCCTATAACCAATTTTGTGCACCCTCTAGGACTTCATTCCAATGGAAATACCTCTGTCAGTGCATCCTCTGACACTACCCCTCAAATGATTTCTCAACTTCACTCGACTGTTACTTATGTCTCCGAATCTTGACAAGATATTGTCGATACTCTTTGCCACCTACACGAAACTCACATGGACTTTATCCTATTATTGGATATTGGATTTCAGCTCTGGACTCACTCTTTCCAACACTACCCCATCCTTTCCATTTAATGTGCCAATTCCAACCTCCCTATCTGCTCTAAAGCCCTTGAATATGCAGTCACCTGCCAAATTTGTGTCCATTGTCCCTGAAAGTCCATGCTTGAATCCCTCTGATGCAACCCATTTCTACCTTCACGGTTTCTAAATAGTCTGACTGCTTGTCTTTCATTCAGTATGAGATTAGCAGATAGTTCCCTCAATTAAATATAGGAAAAACCAAAACCATTTTGGTATTTGACATTTGAAGTAGGACACAAGAAGTGTGATGCCCAAAATGCGACACATAGCATGTAATAAAGCTTAACTGTTTCAGATGCTTTTTTAAAAAAGATTTATTCATGGATTATATGTGTCATTGGCTACAACAACATTTATTGCCCATTCCTAATTGTCGTTGAGAATGTGGTGGTGAGTTGCCTTCTTAAATTTCCGCATTCCACATGGTGTAGGTGCACCCACAGTTCTGTTTGGAAAGGCTTTCCATGATTTTTGACCCAATGACAGTGAAGGAACAGTGATACATTTTCATGTCGGGATGATGTGTGACCACCACCAGGTGGTGGTGTTCCCATGTGTGAGTTGCCCTTGTCCTCCCAGGTGGGAGAGTTGAATGTTTGGATGGTGATGGTGAGGCTTGGTGAATTCCAGCAGTACATTTGGTGGATTATATACACCCCTGCCACCATGTGCTGGTGGAGGAGGGAGTGAATATTTGTGTATGGAGTGTCAGTCAAGCTGGTTGCTTTATGGTGAATGATTTCAAGCTTCTTGAGCTTTTAGGGAGCTGCACTCATCTATGCAAGTGGACAGCATTCCAAGACTTGTGCCTTGTAGATGGTAGATAGAATTTGGGGGGACCATGAGGTGAGTTAGCCATTGCAGGATTCCAAATCTCTGACCTGCTCTTGTAGTCACAGTATCTATATGGCTAGTCCAGTTCAGTTTGCTGGTTGAGGGCAACGCCCAAGACATTGGTAGCAGGGAATTTAATGATGGTAATGTTGGAGATGGTCATTGCCTGGCATTTGTATGGCATGAATTTTACTTGTCATATGCCAGCCCAGGCCTGGATATTGTCCAGATCTTGCTGCATTTGAAACATCTGCAGTGTTGGCCTGGAACAAGTTTATCATTCAAGCCAGCCTCCCACTCATTGACACTGTCTACACTTCCCTTTGCCTCAGAAAAGCAGCCAGCATAATTAAGGAGCCCCACATCCTGGATATTCTCTCTTCTGCCTTCTTCCGTTGGCAAAAAGATACAAAAGTCTGAGGTCACATGTCAATTGATTGAAGAACAGCTTCTTCCCTACTGCCATCACACTTTTAAATGGACCTATCTTGCATTATGTTGATCTTTCTCTATACTGTAGCTATGACTGTAACACTACATTCTGTACTGTCTCCTTTCCTTCTTTATGAAGAGTATGCTTTGTTTGTAAAGTGTGCAAGAAACAATACCTTTCACTGTACACTAATACATGTGACAATAATAAATTAAATCAAATCAAAACTAAGATGACTTACCTCTAAGAATCATAACCATCTACCTTTGTGCTAGGTATGACAATAACCAAAGGAGTGTTTTCCCAATTTCCATTGACTCAATTTTTTTCTAGGGTTCTTTGATGCCATACTTGGTCAAATGCTGTTTTGATGTTATGGCTGTCACTTTCACCTCACAGATATTAGTTAGATTGATATTAGTTTATGTCATATTGCATCTCCTGGAACAAATGAATGGATTTTGATTCATCAAAATAGTTAAAGTTAGAATTTAAATCTGTTAAGTGAGCTAAAACACAAATATTATTCTTAATTTTAGTAATGAACTGATGAATTGTTAGGTTCTTTTAGTATAATGATTTAAAGGTTGTGACGAATTGAATCAATTATTAAGGTGGCAATAAATAGAACATAGAACATAGAACATTACAGCGCAGAACAGGCCCTTCGGCCTTCGATGTTGCGCCGACCAATTAGGAAAAAGCAATGACCCTCTAACCTAAACCATTCCCTTTTCGTCCATAAACTTATCTACTAACCTCTTAAATGCCACCAAACTTGGCGCATCTACAACTGCAGCAGGCAGGGCATTCCATACTTTACCTCCTTCTGGGTAAAGAACCTACCTCTGACATCTGTCCTATAACTACCACCCCTTAATTTAAAGCTATGTATTTAAAGCTATATAATTCATTAAATAGTTAATTATTTAATGAATTATTTACTTAATTAAATTTACATTCAGCGAATTAATTAAATCTGGTGATTGAATTTTGATCTATTTTGAATAATTATGTGAATTGTAACATTAAGTTGGTAATTTTATAAAATTCAGTGAGTAATTTTGTTACCATCTTGAGCTTTAGACTCTTTCCTTCTGAGATAGGTCTCACTTCTTGACTTTTAAAGGCCATGTACAAAGTGTGCATCAAAAGGCAGGAATAAATTAATTGTAAAATGGAATGACCGACTGAATGGTGAGAATACTGAGTATTACTATAGGAACAAAGTGAGAAATGTTTCACTGTGTTCTCTTGGCATGGTAATTATATTGCTGTCTTTTGTTGGAACATGCAAGTGCAAAAATACTGCAGTTTAATTTAATGGGTCAGTCAAGGAAAATCATGATACATTTTCTGTGAAACTGTGGATGGGGTTCAGCAAAAGGGCATGATGTTTCTTATGGCAGAGCGACACAAGCTGCAAGTGAAAATAATCTCAGTACCGTAAAGCCATAATGAATTGGCCAAATACATGATTGTGTGTTGAAACCAATTAATGGTGATTTAAGAGCACCACAAGGTCCCAACAACAAACTAGCAGCAGGCACCAGAATATAAAATGTTATTATGTATAAGTTGAACAATCTTGGGTGATATACATGTGTTAAACCCACTAGGAAATCCCTAATTTCCTAGTGATTAGAAATCCCTAGGAAAGGACTTCCAATGTAGCCTCAAACTATAAACCAGACTTCTCCTAAACTTGTTGGTCTTCAAAATGGGTGGCACGATGGTACAGTGAGAATGATACAGCAACAGGGACCTGAGTTCGATTCCCAGCTTGGCTCACTGTCTGTGTGGAGTCTGTACGTTCACCCTGTGTTTGCATGTGTTTCCTCTGGGTGCTCAGGTTTCCTACCACAGTCTGAAAGACATGCTGGTTAAGTGCATTGGCCATGCTAAATTCTCCCTCAGTGTATCAAACATCTGCCGGAGTGTGGCCACTAGGGGATTTTCACAGCAACTTCATTGTAGTATTAATGTAAGCCTGCTTGTGACACTAATAAATAATCCTTCAAACTTTCAAAAACAGGAATTTAATGGCCGAAAGTACTCAATACTATTCTTTATTTCAGTTAATGTGTTACTGTGATCAATATTTTATACATTTATTCAGCAAAGGCTTTATTTTCCATGATGCATACATACTTCAATTAAAAAACAAACAAAGCTGGAAAGAATTTTTTAAAAAATTATTTGAAACAACTTTTTGTATTTTATCTCCCTCTTTATTTTTGTTTTCATGATTGTCCATTCTTAATTTGATGTTTTCAAACTTATACTGATTCCTCACTGGAATTTTATCTACCTCTTTCTTTTATATTTTTTTCATACATTCCTTTACTGCTTTACTCATGTTACTCCTTAATGAATACTTAATATTTAGCCATTCCAATCTGGATATAGTACAGAGATTGATAGCTGTTCAGAAATGACATCAAAAATGATGCCTGAAGTGCAAACTTAATTGTCATGTTTGTTGGAATACATTATGGAAGATTTCCTTCAGCTCGGATTATAGTATGCCAGTATATATATATGTGTGTTTTTATAGGAACAGAAGTGTTATTCAAAATAATGCAAAACATTAGGGACACAGATAAGTAGGGTTTGATTCATTCATGCTCTGTTTTCATTACATGGTGTTCTTAGATTTTTATGAGAACTTCAAGGAATTAATTCTGTGAATCTGTTCATTATTCTATGGAAACCATAAGTGGTGATTACTTTATGTGTATTCCTTTTCTATTTATATGTTATACTATAATTTTTTAAAAAAGCTGATGAGATACAAGATGCTTAATTTAGACAACATTACCTTACACTATCAGGGAGGAAGTGTTTAAATTGAACTGAATGCAGAGTTGGGAATTTTAGCACTTGAGGTGTAAGAACATGAAATAAAAAATAAGACAGGAATTAATCTCTGGCCCCTCAAGCCTGCTCTGCCATTTGAAAATAATCATGGTTCATCTTAGACCTCAACTCAGCAGTGTATTTGAAACCAGGGGGAAGAGGGACAGATCTTGTAAAATAAGACAAAGGTCTTCCCACTGCCTTCCCACAGAACCTGACCTGTCTCCCAAGGGAAGGCAGGTAATGGGTAGGGAAAGCACTGGCAGCCTGGCTGCCCTTAGACCTCCCCCAATCAGGGGCACCCTCTCCACTAAGATCTCACCCCCTTTTAACTCTCTGCTCTATGACTCTTCTTCATAGAATTGTTATAGTACAGCAGGAGGCCATTTGGTCCATCAGGTCCACACAAGCACTCCGATTGAGTACTCACTAATTCCCATTTTCCGCATCCTCTCCTTGTAACCATGCACAGTCTAATTCCTTTTTGATTGCCTCAATTGAATCTGCTTCCACTACATTCTCAGGCAGTATTTCCCAGACCCTAAACGCCTTCTGTGTGAAAAAAATTTCCTCGTATCAGTTTTGCTTCTTTTATTAATTCATTTAAATCTGAATCTTATTGTTCTTGATCTTTCCATTGACGATAGTTTTTCCCTATCTACTCTGTTCAGCCCCCTCATGGCTTTGAATATCTCTATCAGGTCCTCACTCAACCTTCCTTTTTCCCAAAGAAAACAGTCCTAACTTCTTCAACTTATTTTCATAGTCAAAGCTCCTCATCCTTGGAAATATTCTCACCAATCCTTTCTTTGTTCGTAGCCACAGCAGTGACCACCACTGGAACCTGGCACTCTGGTACTACAGAGCTGCCAGCCAATCAGATTGTCTGACAGTTCTATGGTCTAGGACATTCTTCCAGTGGGGCGGAAATCTCCCTCTGAAGCGATTAAGGTTGCTCCCAGTGTGATATTACTGTGGGGCAGTCAAACTCAGGTGGGTGGGCAGATGTCTGAATTTTCAGAGTGGTATTGGGGGTTGGAGTTGGGGGCAGGAAATATGGCGCATCATAAAAGCCAAGTCAACTTTCTTGTTCCCCATACTCCTTTATTCTGTGAGAGGCAAAAAGCTGTCCACCTCAGTTTTAATTGCCTCCAATGATAAGCACCCATCTCCACTGGGATAGAGGCTTCCAAAGATTCATAATTCTTTGAGTGAAGAAATTTCTTCTCAGATTTAAATGATATATTCCTTATCTTGAAACTCTGGCTCTGTGTTCTAGAATCCCCAGCCCAGGAAGCAACTTCACAGCGTTTACCCCTTTTTGAATTTCTTCTAAATTTTGTGTGTTTAAGTGAGATCAACTACTAAACTTCAGAGTATATGACCAATTTACTCAGCCTCTCATCATTGGATAGTCCTCTCATCCCAGGAACCAATCTAGTGAATCTTCTCGTATTGTCTCCAAATTCAACTTTATCTATCCTTAAATAAAGAAACCAAAACTATGCAGGTGTGGTCTCACCAAGGCCTTGTACAGTTGTAACAAGATTTCCTTATTTTCTTGCAATAAAGGCCAACATATCATTTGCATGCCTGATTTCATGTCACATTGGCATGCTAACTTTCTGTGTTTCTTGCAGAAATTAACACAAATCCCTCTGAACATCCACATCTATAAGCTTCAAAAAAGTTTTTAAAAATTACTTTTCAATTCCTGCTACCAAAGAGAATAATCATATACTTTCTCCCATTATACTCCAACTGTAACTTAACTATCTATATCTCTTTTCAGCCTCCTTGTGTCCTCTTCACAGCTTGCATTCCAATCTATCTATGTCAATTAACTTAGGTATATGACTCTTGGTCTCTTTTAAGTCATTAGTATAAAATTGTAACTAGCTGCTATCCCAAGATTGATCCTTGTGGTACTCCAATTGGTACAACCTGCCAAATCAAATATGTCCCATTTGTCCTTACTCTTTCTATCCTGTTCATTAACAAATCTACCACACACACTCATATATCATTCCAAAAAACAGGAGCCCATAGCTGCATATTAATCTTTCATGATACCTTAATCACAATAGGTTGAACTGTTTCAGCAGTTTGGCAAAGTTTTTGATTTTTGTAGTCTATTCTTTTCTTCATAAGGTCCATCTAAAGCTTTTCTTTTGTATGGTACCATGGCTTTGTCAGATATTTACACAAAACCTGGTTATTCATATTATGGAATCAGCTCTGCTTCTTTGAATTTACCCCTATGCAATATCCAAACAGCAACATCAAAACGATTGAGCCTCAATCTCATGTACAAATGAGAATAGCTCAAACCAACCTGTAGGTCCAACCAGCAATGAGAAGCTTGGTGGATGAGGGAATATAATTTAAGGTGACCTCACTGGACTTGAATTCCTCCTCCCCACCTCCAAATTAAGTTCCCAGCCACTGCAAAAGTAGAATTGCACACAATTCACAACTGCACACAATGGCACGCATGTGGTGAGGTATAGACTTCTTGCATGATTAATGGTGATTGCTGCTGCATTTCCTCTTTGGGGAAAGTTTGTAAGTGCCAGCCTATGCTTCAGACTAGGTCATATCAGTGCCAAATTGCATGGAGGATGACCGAAGATGGGTTAGTGGAGAAGGAAGGTGCAGTGGTGGACCAAAGTTGGAAGCGATAGTGCAGGCTGTTTGGGTGCACTCTAAATATGTGCTCGAACTTTTGACATGAGGTAAAAGCAGGGATGAAACATCGCTGTCTGCTCCTGCTGAGAGAATCGATGAACTCCTCGCAGGTGCGTATATAATGAACTGAAATGCACAAGATTGTAGGTGTTTAGTCATCTTGTCTCCCAGCTGAAATCATTCTCATTTCCATAACCAACAACAAACTTAGACTCCAGAATGGAAGATTCAGGCACTGGATTGGTATGACATCAAACTTAAGCTAACAAGAAAACATAAACAATTGCTTAGCAAAAAAAAACTTAATGAAAACAACCAGTTAGAAGTGTCAAGCAGCAGGGCTAACTAACAGAAACATATTTGCCTTTTTGCTTAAGAAGCAGGACTGGAGACAAACTAGATCCCAATTCTTGATCACCAGAGAAGGGGGAGGGAGGTGAGGCCAAAGTTGATTTTGACTAACACTGACTTGCTTTCACTTCCACGCTCTTATCAAGCCTCGGCAGAACTTAGTTGTGGCAAAAGGCTATAGCCTTGAGAATAAATCAGCACTCTGATTCAACTTCCAAGCCCGCAAAACCTTGATTGAAGAATCCAGGTGCAGGGGCATATCCTCCATCCAAGAGTTGGATCCAGGAGACGCATCAAACTGCACCCCCCACCACTGCCAGGGAGGCTGTTGCCCAAGAGATCACTGTGACTGGTAACCATACCAGAAGCACTGCACAGTTCTATCAGGGTTAGTCTTCTCTCAGATCCCTCCATTGTCAAATGCTTATCATGGCACATGTATGTAAATAGTGACTTACTTCATGGATCTCACACACCCATTAGTGGGTGACACATCAACAACACTCTGTCATGGACACTTGCAAATTTCCACCATCCCATTTATAACGTTGCTCACATTCCATCCATTGGCATTTCTAGCGATGATTCATCATGCACAAGAGTCATGTGTTCACCCAACATCTGCTCCATCCTCTCTGATCACAGGTCTATCTTCTGGTTTCACACAGACAAAGCTGTCACACAACAAGGGGGAGTGAGCCCATACCCACAGTGGGACAGCAGAGATACTTGCCCTTGCTGAATTTGAGGGGGCTGAAGCTGAGCTTGCTGAAGATCACTCCTGTGGGAAAGGGGATTTAGCCTCTCCAACCAACCTAAGATGGATTTCAGCTTCATCATTTCATCAAATCCTGACAAATGAGTCAAAGTGAGTCTAGGCTCATCACTGAAATTGCCATTTACTTTTTGCAGACTTAAGCAGATTGCAATCAACCAGATGGCTAAGTAGCAGTCTGAGCCCCCAGAGCACATCTGAGGATGAGGGGGTTCATGAAGGGGGTTCACAGCACTCACCTAGCAACATCACACACTTCAGTGGGGTGTAGCTCTAGATTGTCTCCCTGCTATAATTTCATATGGGCTTTAAGTTGGCAGAGCGGGAACATTATGGTCACCAGTAACCACACCAAAGACCAAATCCTAGAGAGTCATGAGATCAGAGCATACAAGTGTGAATGCAGCTGGGGTACACCATTCTTCCAATGATTGCTCCTGCTGCGTGTCCACTGCACTAGTACAACTTCTCATACCTTTGACTTCTGACTGCGAAGTCAACTTCGTCTGTTGAATGCCTATAATCTGTGACTCTTTTTCATTTCACAGGAGGAGTGTCTTCATTCTGTTTCTCCTGTCTGAAAGCTCCTGAACTAAGACGGGAACCTTGACATAATTTCTGTTTCCAAAGTGGACTATGGACAGCGTTAGTCCCATATCATGACAGCCCCAGTTTCTGAGGGCTGGTGTGAACCGTCACTCATGTGCCACAGTAACAAGGCCCCACCCTGTATTCTGGACTCTTGCATTCATCCTCTCCCTATAAACAATGAGGTATCCATTTTAACTCCTTGTTTGTCAGTTTTTCATGCAACTGTGTTGTTGGGGTCCAGCTTTTCTGCTCTCAATCTTCCTACCGCCTTCCATTGTTCATTAATCTCACGCACCTCCTTGTCCTTCTGCATTCCATTGTGCCCCCATTCCTACCTCCAGTCTTGCACTGCTGTTCTTCACATTGCCCTCCTTGTCTTTGTCAGCGTCTCCCTCTACATAACGTCCCATGTCCAGTGAACTTCAATGTATTGAAATGAAGGCTATGTGAGTCCCACAGCATAGTGCTATCCAGATAGGCAACAGTGTGCGACATGGGGAACAGAAGACCCCTGCACTCCCTAATTGTGAGGACAGAACTAATCAGAATCAATGACATGGCGTGGAGGGGGGAGGTCCAGGTCCAGCAGCATAATGTTGACCATAAAGACCAGCTTGGCATGGAGCTGGAGAGCATGAATTGGTCTGTCCCAGCAGAGTGGTATTCAGTAAAACAGGAGGAGCGCAATACTATCGCAGATACTATATTTTGTACTTTCCTCAAAGTGTCTTACAAACTGTGGTCTGCCTTGTACACTCATTCTTTTTCAAACAGATTTGAAGCTGACATAATTTCCCACTGATTTAACACAATGCTGGGAAGCTGATGAGATTCCAGCGGCCAGCTGTTTTAATGAGCATATGTGAGATGTAAATGACTTTCATACCTCCAGGCAATTGGAAAACCACCGACCATTATCCCACTATTGGGAGAATTTCAATATGTTTTCATGTTGGTGGGTTCCACATTTTTGATTCCTGCTGGATTAAGTGCTTCTGCCTGCCACCAAACCTGCCATGAATGGTGTGGGAGAATTCAACCCTGAGCATGTGTTTGAGAGTCAGAGACTCTCTGTGAGAGTGAGAGTGAGAATGTGGCTGTCTGTGTGTTTGGATGTGAGTGAGAGAGAATGAACGAGTAAATGACTGTGGCAGAATAACAGGAAGAAAAGATTAATGGGAGTTGTCTATAGGCCTTAATACAGTTGTGGTAATGGAGGGGATGGCATTAAACAGAAAGTTTGTGATGCATGTAACATGGGTGCTATAGTAATCATTGATGAATTTAATTGACATATAGAATGTCATTAGCAATTATACCATGCTGAATGAATGGACTGTGTATGAGATTTTTTTACACACCTCTATATTAAGGAACTAATGAAGTAACATGCTATTCTAGATTTGGAATTGTGCAATGAGAAAGGATTAATCAATAATAGCATTCTGCGGAGTCTTTTAGGGAACAGTACCATAAAATAATGGAATTTCTCATTAGGCTGGAAAGTAAAGAAGTTCAATTTAAAACTAGGATTGTAAATATAAACAAAAGAAGCTATGAAAGTTATGAGGTGTGGATTAGTTGAGGTAGATTGGGAAACTGGTGGATAGGCAATGGTTAATACTTAATGAAAGAATGGATACATTTTTTTCAAATTGCTTAAACACCAGGTTGTGTTTATAAACTCTGGCTGGAGATTTGACCAATATTGCTAATACTCTTGTTTGATATTTCATTCTTTTATTGAATTTTCAAAAGCATGAGTTAAAGCATTATAAAATTATAAAATAAGCATTATAAAAACCATTTCAATTTTGTGAATCTATTGAACATTTTAAAGCACAATGTTTTCAGGAGGAGTTTATAAATACATCAGGATTTCTAGGCATAACCTTGCTTTGAGCATTATGGATCTTGGGTTGAGGTAACTAATAATGATGAGTAAGCAGGGCTATCCCCTATTCAGAAGTTTGGATAATAGATTTTGACTTGTCCTTCTTATAAGGAACTTTATTATAAGGAGCTTTATTATTTAACCTCCTGCATGTGATAATTAATGGGTTTAATTTTATTTAATTAACTCCATTTCTGAGAGGGATGGAGAAATAATATAGGGTTTATAACCTAATATTTCTAGTCTTGTTCTGATGGAAACAGAATCAATAAGAAGCTCCAAGTACTTGCAAGCAGATCTGCTTTTTACAGGTAATTCTTGATGCAAAATCACCATTGATTAACTAACCTTGATGTAGAGTTTATAGAATGAATTAGTGCTAGATAAGTGTTTGTTTAATTTCAAGGTTCAGTAGGTTTTGCACAATTTATAGTGGCACTTGTGAGGCCATCTGGCATGTTATATTCCTCTTTAACAAAAAATAAATTGGATCTAGATTCTGCAGGCAGTGATAAGTCAGCTTGACATCTAAAAGGAAGAACAAGTGACTGATTTTCAACAGTTACTGTTCATCTGTTGGATTTTGGCTCTTACGTGCACACTACGTATTTGGAAGAAACTATCACAAATGTCATGACCTAGAACTTCAGTACTGCAGCAAAATGTAAATCATAATATTGAATGCAACCTGCTCAGACTCTGTAGAGTATAAAACAGGAAAAAGAGCACATAACAGAAAGTGATTGCAACAAATTGAAGTATTGTCTTCAGAGTGTACTAAAGTAATTAGAAAATGTTGCTGAAGTTTTATTTGTCTGACTATTAAAAGAATGAGGATGTTAAGTGTAGATTTAGGCTAGAACTCGGCAAGAACTAGATAAAAACTCACAGCTCCTCTTAAAAAGATTTTGCGGGTATGTGTTGCAAACGTAACTTAGGTTTCAACTTTATACATATTGCATGATAATTATCACCACTAACACTTGATACTGTACATAGGAGAATTCCAGTATGGTGTTAGACCGGGTTTAAAAACGTGGTTCAGCCTTTTGAGAAAGTGGATATTTCTGCCCCAGTTTGTGAAATATTCAAAATCTAATGTTTGAGAGTGGAATTCTGTGTGTGCTTACAAACTGAACACAGACCTCTTGTGACAACCAGAGTCCGATTGGTAGCCAGAAAATTAAATTCAGTTGTTAGCAGCTGCAAAGCAGGCTCCGCAGTTCCAGATCCCACGATGATAACTTGGTACAACAACAGTCCTGGAGATGCTCTAATTATCAGTCTAATTGTCATGCAGTCAGATAGGTAAGACTTTGTAAGTTTTATTTACTAATAGGTAGAAAGGACATAGCAATACTATAATCTGAAGAAAGATAGAGATAAGGAATTGATCTTCGGAGCATTTTTGATCCTATAAATTGTATTGAATATTTTGATATTTTATTTTAGATTGATATCATGAAACTATGGATGAAAATCCGTGTTCAGATTAGTGTTCTCATGAATAACTGATGAATTTCTACACTATTCAAATGGTTCTTGATCATAGTTTCAATTGCATGAAAGTAAATTGGCAGCTTGTTTCACAGGAGAGATATAAAGTGGGTTGCCGATTTACAGTTTGCATATTGCAACAGAAAATTCTATTCAACACAGCCATGGGATATGTGAGTTTGCTAAAGGCACCATACAAATGCAACTTGTTATTCTATATTGTCACATTTTATACCTGTTCTACATTATCAAACAAAGCCATGACCTGTTCCAACTATAGTTATCAAACTAATTGTTTCTATAAATCTTTGAAATAGTACAGATCACATCACATTTTCTTGTGTTTTAAACTTATTTAAAGTGTAAATGATGTTTTGTAATGTGTCTAGATGGTGATGTTTTCCTCTGAAAGGAATGTTGCCCATCTTTTCCTGTCAGTTGGAATAAGATTTGCAATTTCTTCCTTGTCCCTGGTGCTGATTTTCTTTAAATTTGACAGCAGTAAGATTGACATTGGAGATCTCATGGCACAGTTGGTAACATTCCAACCTCTGAGCCAGTAGTTCTGGGTTCGAGTTTCGTCCCAGGACCTGATGATTAAAGAAGATGCATTCATGTTACAGCCAAAAAGCTTGAACGTGTCAACCTGAAAATACATCTGACATTCCAATGACTGGCAACAACAGCAGGAGAGACTCCTGGTCAGCCACATTTGATGTGGAGAGGTCTCTGTCAAGTTATAAGCTTCTGGTGATAGACTAGTAACCTGTTCTGGGAATTACTAGCTATGGAAACAGACAAAAATCTGCCTTATGCACCACTTGGTGTATGAGGAGATTTGTAATTGAAAGATTGACACTTCACAGCATTTTCATTCTTGTCCTTTAATATTTAATGCAAGAGGCATGGCTAATAATCTGGATATGTTTGATTAGCTTAGAGTGATCTGAATATAAAACTAAAGTAAGCAAACTATGATTGTGGCTTAAGAGATTTCATCACTTTATATCTCTTTTATATATTTGAAATAATTTAACTGTGTGAACTTAGAGGCTCAGTGAATAGAATATTATAAATTCGTAATAATGGCTATATAATGCCCAATTTTCTTCACTTATTGTAATTTGCCAGCATTCATGTTTGTGGGCTTAACCCAGCTGCGCTATCTATTTATTTACAGGTTGGCATTGACTGCACTGCAGTGGGCATGCTGCAGACTCATTATGTATTCTCAACTCCAGTGTTTAAAGATCCAATCTAATAATGGAATTTGGAGGAGTTGGAAGCATGAGAGGAACAACATTGACAATGGGTTCAGGACAGTCAAATGTTGCATCCCTTTCAATGATTCCTCCCTTGCCCTTTTACTAAAGGATTCTACATACAGACCTGGCAGAGATATATCCTTCCTCAATAGTGAATCATAGAATCCTCCTATTGCAGAAAGAAGCCATTCAGTCCATCAAGCCTACACCAGCAACAATCCCATCCAGGCCTTATCCCCATAACCCCACATATATAAGGAGCAATTTAGCATGGCCAATTCACCTAACCCACACATGTGTGGGCTGTGGGATGAAACCAGAGCATTCAGAGGAAACACACGCAGGCACAGGGAGAATGAACACAGGGAGGAGGAAAATTGCAGTTTCCACAAAAAGAGCATGGCTGGAAGTGGCTGAGGAGATCAGCAGCAAAATAATTGTGGCACATCATAGGGAAGGATTGTTTTGGACAGTGAGGTTTTCCACCTGCCACCAAAATAAATAGGGACATATGAATTAACAGGAGAAGTAGGCTACTTGGCTCCTCAAGCCTACAAGTCCTAGCAGCCATTTGATTAGCCAGCAGTACTTTAGTCCTAGCAGCACTACCTGGAATGATAGTTGTTGCTGAGGCTACATCCAGTGCTGAGGAAGAAGATTATTAGGAGGGAGAGGGGCTTGTGGAGTGGGGTTGGTAGGGGTCTTTTGCCAAAATAGGAGGCCCTAAGTGGTGGACAGAGGGAAATGGCGGAAAGGAGTGTGATCGATATGGCAGGGAGTGGGGGGAGCATGCGAGTTCCAAAGTTAAGGGAAGAGGAGGGATACAAATGAAATGATGGGAAGGCCCAATCGGGAAAGGGGTGGCCCATGACAGTTCGCCTTTATCTGTCTGAGACCCGAGCAGATTAACCAGCCAGATTCCCCTTGTCCACAACCTTGTCCCACTGATCTCTACTGCTGTCAACTGCTTCAATGACATTTCTCCCACCTGACATCAGCCTTTGCTGATTTTCGAGGAAGTCCTGGCTCAGGTTTTACTAAAGGGATACAATAATATACTGTTCGTGTAACTGCCGATCTACTGATTTTCAAAAAGAAGTTTTTATCAAATTTCATTTCTTTGTTGTTTTCATAGAAAGTTCACTCAGCAGCATAGATATCTCCTTAGAGACCACATCAGAATTTATAATTACTCTATATTACTCAATGTATCATCACCAGCAAATATAAAGCGAGTTGTACTTTCGTATTCCTTAACCTTGTGTCGATTCTCAGTGAATAGTAAATCTAGATGATATTTAGACCAACCTCATCCACATTCTATTGAAGCAGAAGAACTCTTTAGCATGTGCAGTTAAATGAATCAGTAACTAATACATTTATTAAAAACTCCTTTTGACCAGTGTAATTTGTTTGGATTCATCATTATTTTCATCCTCTTCCTTAGAATTCTCTTCATCATGTCATTTTGAGAACCTTTCCTTTTTGCTTTGGGAATCAACATATTATGGAACTTTGAATCATGCCTACAGCACCTTTTAACTGCTTCTTGGACATTCAAAGAATTTTATTCTAGTATGGTTGGTTCAAATTTGCTTTCTGTTGTTATAGCCAACTTTGCTGAAGCTATTTTCATCCTCATTCTGCCTGTCCATTATACTATATTAACCCTTATGCTATATACTGCATCCAGTATCCATTTGATCCATTTGGAATCTAGCAATCATTGAGTCTTTTGTTCTTTGTGTCACCATGGAATGTTCCATTTGTGTCACAAACACTGAAGGAAAGGCTGCTCCTTCTGAAATTCTTTACAAGGCAGCAGACATTTGATCCAACAAGGTCTCCCTTTCTGAGAATGGAACACCAGTTCGAGACAATAGCCTGTCTATATGAGAGTCCTTAGCACAATCCAACAAGTTAAGTCCTTGTACTGATTGAACTGTTTCCAAATTAGATTTTGGCAATTTTTTCTACAGTCTGTCAAGCCCATAGTATATTTTTTCAGGGAATGTCCATATGTTTTTTCAAATTCTATCAGAATTTGACTATACCTTATAGATACTTAGAAGATCATCATGCTTGTAAATTTTATACCAGAGCTCCAATAAAAGGACCAAATATTCATCATTATCAAATTGACGGGCATCCAGTTTAAAAAATACCTTACTTCTGACCAGAGCGACAAAGCCAAAGCATACCCTGTCTCCTCTTTAGTAGGGACATAACCTGTGTCCATGTGTTCACTTGATTCTTTCACTGATAACTTGCACAGTATTATTTAAGAGTAATTATAATAATAATTTACACATGCTTTCAGCCATTTTCTGCAATGATTACTGGGCTTGTCATTTTTTGTTTCAGTATTTTTTCTTTGCTTCCAACATTCACAATTGTCCCATGAGGAAAGGCTGGGCTTGTTCATTGGGGTTTGGAAGAATCAGAAGTGGTCTTATTAAAACATATAAGATTCTGAAAGGTAGAATTTGAGGGGATATTTCCCCTCATGGGGGAATCTAGAATGAGAGGGTACAGTTTCAAAATAAGTGGTGTCCCATTTAAGTTGGAGATAAAGTGGGATTTATGTTTTCAGATAGCCATTAATCTTTCAAATTCACTACTCCAGAGAGCAGTGGATATTAGGCAACTGAATATATTCAAGGTTGAATTAGATAAATCTATAAGGAAGTCAGAGCTATTGAAGGAGCAGGCAGAAAAGTAGAATTAAGGCCATAATCAATCTTGATGAATAATGGATTGACTTAATTGGCTTGAGGGGCCAAATAGCCTATCCCTACTCCTATTTCTTTTTTATATGTGCTTGTAAATTTTAGGCACCAATCTTCTGCTACCCGTAACACAATAGGTGAATAGAAACCGCTCATATATGAGTAAAAAATTGAGAGTCAATTGAGATTAAGTCAGATTGCCCCTGATAATACATTGCCAGAAGTCTTACACGATCAGGTTAAAATCCAACAAGTTTACTTGATTGCAAAAGCCACTAGCTTTCAGAGGTCCTCCTTCTTCAGGTGAGTGGGGAGTTCTGTTCACAAACAGGGCACATAAACATACAAACTCAATTTACAAAATAATGGTTGGAATGTGAGTCTTTAATCAAGTCTCAAAGGTACAGACAATATGTGTAAGCGCAGGTTAAAGAGATGTGTATTGTCTCCAGACAGGACAGTTAGTGAGATTTTGCAAGCCCAGGCAAATCATGGAAGTTACAGATAGTGTGACATGAACCCAAGATCCCGGTTGACGCCGTCAACACGTGTGCAGAACTTGACTATCAGTCTCTCTCAGCGACTCTGTGCTGTCATGTGTCGTGAAGGCCACTTTGGAGAACGCTTACCCAAAGATCAGAGGCCAAATGCCCATGACCGCTGAAGTGTTCTTTATGCCATAATATGATTGGCATGGGCTGTTGGGGTGGGAGTGGACTGGCCATTCTTATAAAAAGGTTTTTAAATGGACAGGAAGGAAAAGGGTGGCTGGATGCCCTTTATTCCTACCCACCTGCTCTCCAAAACCCACCAACCCCATCCACCCTGCCCCCCTCCCCACCCCGAAGCTAATCAAAGCCTACTTGCACAATACCTCAACTTACCTCCCTCCAGGATTTATTGGGCTTTCCTACTGGGACTGGTTGCAGTCCTGGCAGAGACCATTAATGAGCTCTTGGCACTATTGGCAGTGCTTGAACACCCAGCCAATCTGATTGGCCGGCAGTTCCTGAGGGTAAGACTTGTGTTTTGGAAATCCAACTAGATCCCCTACAATACAGAAGGAAGCCATTCAGCCCATTGAAACTGCATCGATCCTCTGACAGAGCATCTGACCCAGGCCCTATCAGTAACACCATTTATTTACCCTGCTAATCTCCTAACCGACACATCTTGGACACTAAGGGGCAATTCGGCATGATATGGAGATGTCAGCGTTGGACTGGGGTAAACACAGTAAGAAGTCTCACAACACCAGGTTAAAATCCAACCAGTTTATTTGATCAAATAAACTGGTTGCAATTTAGCATGGCCAATCCACCTAACCTACTCATATTTGGACTATGGGAGGAAATGAGAGCATCCAGAAGGAGAACGCGCAGACTCCGCACAGACAGTGACCCAAGCCGTGAGTTGAATATGGGTCATTGAACATCCTTAAGACATAGATAGATAGGTTCTTGATTAATAAGGGAATCAGGGGTTATGGTGAAAGGCAGGAGAATGGGGATGAGAGAAATATCACCATGATCACATGACAGAGCAGACTCAATGGGTCAATTCCCCTAACACTGCTTCTATGTCTTATATTTTATAGTGTTATAGTCTCTGCCTCTGTGAGGCAGCAGTGCTAACAGTGCTGTCGAGTGAGGGAGAAGTCCCACTTTCTACAAATTTAGTCCACCCACAGAATATTATGGCTGTGGGATAAGTTGGCATGAGTGAGTCAAATTCCTGCTGGATTTCCTTTTTGGTGTGTGACTTGAACTCACAACCTTCTGACTCAGAGGAAAGAATGATATCAACTGAACCACAGCTGACCTATTCTTCAGAACTTGCAAGGAATGAGTGCACAGGTTGGTGTTGGCTTCCAGCTGTGCCTTGCATTTATGCTGAACTGTATCACAAATTCACATTAAAACCCATATGCTCTCCATGTTAAACTTTCTTTTATTAACTCTGAGGTTGAACATAAATGTCATGCATGTTTATCATACTCAAATCATCATTCGTCATGTCGAAACTTTATCAGTGAGTACTGTCAAGCTTTTTGACTTGGAAGGAAATCCCTGACCATATCCTTACACAATCAAGCAAATAGCAGTCAGGAATAGGGACCCAGAGAACTAAGGTTAATTGAATCTCTACTATCGCCAAGGAGTGATCAACTGACTCAATAGTGAGTAGCATTTTAACCTGTGGTCTTTCTGGTTTCACAGAATCCTACAGTGCAGGAATGGCCCTATGGCTCATTGAGTCTGCTCCAATGTATGAAAGGCCCAGGCCTGCCCACCTAATCCCACTTGCCAACACTTAGCCCATAGCCTTGAATGTTATGGTGTGCCAAGAACAGATCCAGATACTTTTTAAAGGAAGTGAGGCATTCTAGATCCCAGGCAGTGCATTCCAGACCATCACCGCCCTCTGGGTAAAAAGGTTTTTCTCGAATCCCCCCTAAAGCTCCCACCCCTCACTTTTAATTTGTGTCCCCTCGTAACTGACCCTCAATAAGGGGAACATCTGCTCCCTATCCAGCCTGTCCATGTCCCTCATAATCTTGAACACTTCAATAAGGTCACTCCACAGTCTTTTCCTTTCCAGAGAAAATGACCTAAGCCTAACCAACCTCTCTTTATGACTTAAATATTCCATGTCAGGCAACATACTGATGAATCTCCTCTGCACCGCCTCCTTCCTATAATGTAGAGGCTAGAACTGCACACAGTTTGTATTACTTAACTGAGTAAAGTTTTACAACACCAATTTTAAATCCAACCAATTTATTTGATAGTAAATCCGCGAGCTTTCGACGCTATGCGCCTTCGTCAGGCAAATGCAGTGTTCTGATCTGCAGAGGCACTCATATCCACACAGACAGTTATAGATTGCTGATTAGATTGCGAATCCTTACATCTAACCTGCTATTCAGAACACTGCATTTGCCTGACAAAGGCGCATAGCGTCGAAAGCTCGTGGATTTACTATCAAATAAATTGGTTGGATTTAAAATTGGTGTTGTAAAACTTTACTGAGTTTACCCCAGTCCAATGCCGGCATCTCTACATCATTACTTAACTGACTCAGTCATGCAAAAAGTGATACACTAATTTTTTAATATAGCTAAAGATTTTCAGAATTAAGTCTATCCTCATTGTTTTCCCTCAGTTTAAACCTCTCTGTGTTGCAATTCTGTTGAAATTCAATGATCGTGGCCCTTGAAAGCAGGTGATTGGAATTTTATGCTGGTGGGAACTTACGGTGCAGCCAAAATCAATGAACCCTCTCCAGGACTGGACTCTAAAATTCTGCCCATGAAGTCCAAGACTGAATAGCTTTAAAATTAGCCAAAAACACTAATAATTACCATCACAGCAAGCAGACTTGATAGTGATATGTGAGTGATTGAACTAAATTCTGGGAAATGGGGAAGAGTGAGACTTCAGCTTATTAAATTGACTTACTGATGTTCTTTGCATCCAGTCAGGGCAAGGATATTGAGTGTTAACCGGTGGCAGTCAGTGAGTGGAAATGTAACATTAACAACCTCAAGCAAGTTGTAAGATTTGTGAATTTACATCAACTATTGTGCAAATTCACATCTTAATAAAGTGTGCAAAATAATTGTTTAGGAATAGAATTGTCAGTTATTATAAGTTCTCATAAAAATGATCTGGTACTCTGTCTTTTGATTAATAATTTCCTGGACTTTCAGAAATATCACACCAAGGAAGGCAATCAATCAAGGATGAATAATGTAAGATAGAGTTGAATAAATTAATCACTTTGATGATTATAGATTTGCTCATACATTTTTAACATGCAATAAAATAGACAACAATTATTTTCTGCTCTGCTTACTATTATCTAATCTATAACTGTGATTTTTGAAGAAAGCAATTGATTGATTTGTTTTCTATCTGAAAGGCACAAATAATATAACCACAGTAGCTAAATGGTTTTGAAATCTTAATGTAAATTTAAGGACAGAAGAGCATAAGAAATTGGAGCAGAAGTAAACAATCCACTCCTCAACCTGCTCCAATGTTCAATAAGATCATGACTGAATTGCCATATTAAATTTATTTTTCCACCCTAACTTTCTATCCCTTAACTCTCTTAATACCTAAAGTCTTTCAGTCTCAACTTTGAGAATACTCGTTGACTGAGCATTCACATCTCTTGCGGGTAAGAATTCCAAAGATTCACAGCGTGATTGAAGGAATTTCTCCTCATCTCAACTCTGAATTGCTGACTCCTTATCCTGAAATTTTAATCCTAAGTTCTGGCCAGAAGTGTCTTAGCATTTGTCCTATCAAACAATCTAAAAATTTTATATATTTCAATAAGATCACCTCTTAGTCTTCTAAACTAGAGAAAATATAGATCCAGTTTATGCAGTCTTTCCTTTACAGCTCATAACACTGGAATAGATCTAGATTCTCTCTAAGACAAGTATATCCTTATTAGATAAACTATATACAGTTGTCCAGATGTCATCTTACCAAATTCTTATATAATTGCAGTAAGACTTCATACTCTTATACTCCGATCCCTTTGCAATCAAGGTCAATATGCTAGATGCCTTTCTAATTGCTTGTTGTATCTGTATATTAATTTGTTGTGATTTGCGTACAAGGATTTCTAAATCCCTTTGAAAACCAGCATTTACAAGTTTCCTGCCTTTAAAAATAATCTGCTGCTCCATTCTTCCTATCAGAATGGATGATTCATACCTTGCTACATTGTACTCTATCTGCAACTCTCTGATCAGTCAATATCCTTTTGGATGCTTTTTGTATCACCTTTACAGGTTCTCCCATCAAGCTTTGTAAATCCAATAGGGTTGGATACTTTACACACAGCTCCCTCATTTAAGACATTAATATAAATTACAAAAAGTGGAGCTCAGTACTGATTTTAGTGTTACACCTACAACCCAAAAATCTGTTCCTTGTACATAAACCAATTCTCAATATTTGCTAACATTACTCCCAATCTCAGCAGCCCTAATTTAAAGTAACTATTCCATTTGATATTTTATTGAGATCTTCAGAATACTTCTCAGTATTTAGTGAAAGATTGGTCTCTTCTAAATCTCTTATGTTCTTTGATCTATGGACCCTTATTCTAGGTCCCACACAAATAATCTCTCTACCTTGCCCTGTCCTTTTATAATTTTATATGCTACCAAATACTCTGTAATCTTACTATTTCTTCGTTTTTGCATTTCTTTGTATAATAGATAACTCTCTACTTACAGATAGTTTATTCAATTTGCCTTATTGTAGCTCATTCCCCTACCTTTCTTTGGTCCTTTGAAGAACTTCTATTCATCCTATTCTGGTAACATCTGCAAATTTTGACCACACTCTCTCTACTTTGAATCAAATTATGTAGATAATATTTAATGTGCCAGAACAGAACCCTCTCGGACACCATTTTCCATTTCTAACTGAGCTAAGATATTGCCAAAAGAATTCATTATGCCTAATGTATCTTTTGAATTCTGTTCAATGATATTATAACAATCATTGTTTTAGAGCTTAGGTTTGGCATCACCAGACCACTGCTTCATTGCTTTGTTTTTAACTTTGGCAGTATCCAACACTGTAGGGTTGTCCTAAATTTAAGGACCATAATTTTACGTGGTTGGGCCTGGTGCACACCCAATCCGTATATTGGTAAAGTCTCACAAGACGTGGGAGTGTTTCCTGATGTCATCACACATGCATTTGATTTTGAGGCCAGTTACATTAACACTGCAACGAAGTTATGTGAAAATACTCTAGTCGCCACAGAGCAGCGCGATGTTCAGGTACACTGAGGGAGAATTTAGCATGGCCAATGCACCTAACCAGCACATCATTCAGACTGAGGGAGGAAACCGGAGCACCTGGAGGAAATCGATGCAGACAAGAAAAGAATGTGCAAACTCTGCACAGACAGTGACCCAAACTGGGAATTGAATCCAGTTCTTTGGCGCTGTGAGGCAGCAATGCTAACCACTGTGCTACCTTGCCACCCATAAGTTGAATGCATGTCTGCCAACAATTATAGAGCCAATTAAAGCCATTAAAAGGCCAATCATCAGCGATTTTACACTGCCTGTGCAATTTTTAACTTCCTGTATGGACAAAATAGATGGATGTCCATTATTATTTTTCAAGGATGGGATAACAGCCTCTAGAGCAGTAACAGTTTCTCTGCAATAGAGTTCATAGTTGTGTGAGTATACAGTTTAGCATAAGTTTCCTAGTTATTGTTTAGCATTTGAAGCATGTATATCAGCTTTCATCAGCAGCAAGGGGCACCACTTGATGAATGTTATCTGTGATTGCCTGTGACCATAGAATACAGATTCTGCAAGGATATGCCTCCAGAGAACTCATACAAATCATCCATCTTGCAGCACTCCAAGGCTGTTTGTGGCTCCTGCAGGATTGGATATATGGCTCCTGGATGACAAAGACTATCTCTTGAAGAGGTGGTTGATGACCCTACTCCATCACCCAGGAACTGAGGTGGAGGAGAGATAGAATGGGAATCATGCACCCACCAAGAGGTGGTGGAGAAAACCATTGCGCTGCTCAGGATGCACTGCTAATGCCTTGACTGATCCAGGGGATCACTGCAATATCCTCTAGAGTATTTCTCCCTCATAGTTACTGTATGCTGCAATCTGCACGCCTTAGCTCTGACAAGAGGGGGACTCAGAGGAAACTGAAGAGAGCAAGAGATATGACGACTCCCTGCTGGATCTGAGGCCGAGCCTAGGATCACACAGAGTGAGGACTTCAAGGTGGATGACAGAAATATTCACGGGGGCCAGGGACACGAGGGATGTATTGATCCAGTGAACTTTCAGCTAGGTTTCCATTGGAGGCCAGTTCAAAGCAATGGCAATGATTCACTCCAATAAAACTTCTCTTAAGGACTCAACCCAGAAATGCTGCACCACACAAAGCCCTCAGTTTATAAGCCTGTGCAACAACTGGCCAGCATACAAAGCCTGCAGCAACTCAGTCCATTGAATTCAGGAAAATGTTTCTGACTTAACACAAAACAGCATTCAAATATACCAAATCTAGCAGGAAATTCAAAATAATGCCACTTGTGACATGCTCCAGTTTGAATTAAAATACCTTAAACTTACACCTGTGACTGCCATACCTTGGAGAACCACCCCCTCCTCAACCTTTATCTCCACTCCCGCTTTGGCTGCAGCATTGGAGGCAGTCTGCTAAATTGCTGTCCTAGCAGCTGTGATGACGATGGCAGATGTCCTCTGGCTACCAGTGCTTGAGTTTGCTCTGGTTCGGAAGGAGCATTTAGCCCCATGGCTGGCCACTCCTTAGATGTTGCAGCATCGTTAGGTGTCACGATCATTGGCAGAGGGGCAGAGGAGTGGCTATTATTAGCTGGAGCACCTTGAGAAAAGAGTGACAGGTTGCCTACTAGCTTTTCCACCAGACCTGCTTGTCGTTGATGGACAGACATCTAGCAGAGAAACATTGTGGAGGTTAGGCAGGCTGAGGAGACAATGGGGATCTGCTGCATGGTGCCACCTGCATTTGAGCTTCAGTGGACACCCTGGTTGTGACAGCTCATTTTCTGGTGACAGAATGCCATAATGTTTCCATTACCCCTGGCACACGAAAGCATGACCTACACTCTTACCTTCATTTGAGACCCTCTCCTCACCAAGATAGTGACACTCCAGCTCCAGTGCATCACTTTTATGCTGTGTAAGTACCAGAGTTTTGGTACACTCCAATCAGTTAAGCAATGCTCTGCAGCATTACGACCTAACAGGGAGCAATAGAAAATCTCATTAGTGCTCCATCTCCCTGAAGATCCATTCTAGCTCCCGCCACAAGGGCCATTTCACTGTGGTTCACCTCACCCTCCAATGCACTGTGGCCAAGTGTGGTGACAATCTAGCCTTGGCAGGGTAAGGCTCAGTAATAGTTGGCATTCACACTCAGATTCTTGAGTGCACAGAGGAACGAATACCTGACTACACTTCCCCCCCTACAGATCCATGCCTTCTCTGTATATACCCTTGCTGGCCTCATAAGATCAGTCAATCTTTTGTGAGACTGAAGCCATGTGTGATGCATTGCGTCATACCCACTAACCTGGGTGACAACCTTTACCCAGGGCTTTTTGGTCAGCTGGGGTGGCTTTCTTTTGCAATCCCTGGCCATGAAAATTTGCTGCCTAGCACTGACCCCCCTGATATGGAGATGCTGGCGTTGGACTAGGGTAAACACAGTAAGAGGTCCCACAACACCAGATTAAAATCTAACAGGTTTATTTGATAGCACAAGCTTTCCGAGAGTCACTCCTTCTTCAGGTGAGTCTGATTTCAGACTCGTGCTACCAAATAAATTGTTGGGCTTTAACTTGGTGCTGTGAGACTTCTTACTGTACTAACATTCTCTACGAGGGCACCCAGGCACTTATTGAAGTACTGGGGCGGGGGGGGTGCAGAGTGCCACCCCACCTCCCTTACCAGATCTACACTCCTGCCACCTATGAGTATCAAGAACTGAGGCCATGACTGCAGAACAGGGACAGTTATCGTAACCCTCCCAGGCAGTTCTCTTAGGTACCTCCATGACTCCTGCCAGGTCTCTTCTGTTTATAATCCCCCTCCCACCCCGAGCCAGGCTGCTGTACAGTGTAAACCCAATCTGCCAATGGATAGGTCTTAGGCATCGAGTGTTATATTGTATTATCAATGCAATCTTGGCTGGAGGCAGGTTTTACATTTGCTCCTGATTGTACCAACTCCGGGCACACCCCGAATGTACAATTCAAGACTGGTTTCTTTTCTACTCATCAATAATAATGAACTACTCTTGCAAGTTTAAAAGTTCAAAATGACGAAGAAACACTGACATTGAAGCCACTTTTGCACATTGCTCTTTCCAGTCTTTTGTCTAAGATGGTAAACTGCTGAATTCGGGAGGGTAACATTTGTTAAAATAGCAAAAAGGACAAAAGAGAATGAATGCATTGATAACATTACTCACTATAATACCAGGCTATAGTTTCCAGTGACTATCGGCTGAAAAGGAACTTCCATTGAATGATATAATCTTTTTATCTTCTCATGACATAGATTTTAATATATTTCGCTGAAGGAACGAGTGAGTGAATGGAAGAAGATCTATTTAAAAGTATTGTAATTGGCTAATTGACTAGCTGGCAGTGTTGCTATTGAATCAATATATGGCCTCTGTTTTTTCTATGAAACATCTTCTATGGAATGGTGTTCTTTAGAATCCTGACCTTGATTGCGGGAGATTCAATTGATATCACTGCAGAGCATGGCAGCTCTTCCATACAATGAAAGCTTTGATTTTCGATACACACCATCAGACCATAAAATTTATTACCAATTAATTTTCTTAAGCAGGACACAATGTACAGGTAGTTCATTTTTAATAAAATTTATATCTTCCAGTTGTATTTGCTTAGGTGACAATTCTTTTTCTAATATGCTTTATATAAATGATTAGATAACCAGACTATTTTGCTTTCATGGAAATGCTCCTTTTAAAAATTATGTTGCATGTTCAGGGTAATTACAAATGAAACTTAAAACTTAATGATATTTAAATATGCATTTACATACAGGAACTTAACCTTTTCATGGGAGATTTGGATTTCTATCAAAATCTGTCCTGGGAAGTGCATAAATCAATACATTTCAAGTTTCAATATTGTCAACAGCATCATGAAAGTAATTTCCTGTAACAGGCAATGACCTTCAGAAAGTAATGGAGAAAATAATTAATATCAGTTAATTGTTTTACTATGAAATTAAATGCAAATGAACCATCTAAATGTTAAGTATTATCATTATCATTATTTATTAGTTTTTGTTGGTTACCTCTTGTACATTTTAATTAAAGTTCTCAATGCAATTATAGTTCAGAGTAACTCCCATTCCCAAAGACCAGCATAATATTTGCTGTAAACTTTTTACCAATTTGGGTTCAATGGAACAGATTATATTAAAAAACAGTAATTTCCCATTTTGCATTTGTGCAAATTCAAATTGTTCACTGTGTTGGTGCAATTTAAATTTCTGTTTCTTTATTTCTGGTAAAGCACAATACTTTCAAAATACTTTTTATTATGGTTCTACCAATAAGATAACAATGACCAGAGATTTCACATGTTATCTGTTTGTGTAATGGGTTTGTTCAGTGTCTTATTGATGAGATCTTGAGGCTTGTATGTTTAAACCTAGACCATTTATTGGTAATCCTTAACTATATGGAGATCCCAGTTGCTGCTATGCAAAATCCTTCTATACCATTTGCTAAGTCTGTTATCATGTTACTCTTTACATCATACTGTGGAAGGTGCTATTCTCCAGTGCGACGTTAACTCTTGTTCTGTTAAGTAGTTTTACATTACACTGGTAAACAGCTGTGCACAAAACTGCATTAAAATAAGTTTTCAAAATAAACAGTTGACTGTTTATGTCATTAAATAAAACATACAATGATATTGCAATATAAAACAATTGTGTTCAGTGAATGTATGTATTTGTGGTATTGGGTATCATTGTTAAGCAAATAGAAGATGACCCTATGTCATAATGCCATAAAGATGCAGCACATTGATGAGGGATAGAAAGACTGTTTAAATAATCACATATGGGCAGCATGAAGGAATAAAGCATAGGAAGCAATGAACTGACCAAATGGAAATGGAATTTCTAGTGCATTTATTATACAGAGTCTGGCCAGTTAAGTGCATTTATATTTTAGTTAATCCGTGCAAACAAGGTCAATCTTCATTTGTGGGAGAATCAGAAATCTCTCACCTTAAGGTGTTGTCCATTTTTTGGGACATGAATGTTGTCATCAGATCAAGAGGAGAAACATTCTAGAAAGGGCAAAACTGGCCCTCAGACCCAGTAAGGCCATCCTAGGAGCCCTCCTGTTTACAGTTTATGATCAACACAGATGATCATAAGCTCATTCCAACCATTGACAAAAGGAAGAAGTCCAGTCAGACTTGTGCAACATGCAGTGAGGTGGCCAAAGAGGTCAACAATGTGGATGTATTGAGAAGGACCAGTGCCTCAAAAGATTCAATGACCTCATGAAGTCAGCTAGTGTGAGTATGGCATTGTTATGAGCAATCTTGGTCCAGTGTGCTACAGCTCTTGCTACAAAATGCAGCAGCTAATTGAGGTTTGCTGTTCATCAGAGATATCAAAGATCTCACAAGGACACAGCTACCCTAAACCATGACATTATGCATTTCAAGCAATGGTCTACCTATATGATGGGTGGTTGACAGGATCGCCTCGACATTTAATAGAATTATCACCGCTTAATCCCCCACTATCAATAAGCTGGGGGTTTCCATTGACCAGAAACTGAACTAAACTAGCTATATGAATACTATGACTACAAAAGCAGATCATTTGGAAAATTGTGAGCAATTTTGGGCCCTTGTATCTAAGGGTCTTGGAGAGGGTCCAGAGGAGATTCATAAGAATGATTCTGGGAATGAAAAGTTTGACATATGAGGAGCATTTGAGAATTCTGGATCTTAGGAGGATGAGGCAGGGGTCTCATTGAAACTTACAGAATACTGAAAGGCCTGGATAGAATGGACACGGGGAAAATGTTTCCATCAGTAGGAAAGACTAGGATCTGAGAGCACAGCCTCAGTGTAAAGGTACAACCCTCCAGAACTGAGAGGAGGAGGAATTTCTTCAGCTAGAGGGTGGTGAATCTATGGAATTCCTTGTCACAGAAGGCTGCTGAGGCCAGGTCATTAAATATGTTTAAAGCAGAGATAGATATGTTTTCGATTGGTAAGGGCATCAAAGGTTATAGGAAAAGGCAGAAGAATGGGGTTGAAAAACTAATTAGCCACGATTGAATGGTGGAGCTGACTCGATGGGCCAAATTGCCTAATTATGCTCCTATATATTATGGTGTGGATCAGAGGCAAGGAATCTGCCTCTGACTTACCAAAGTATATCCACTACCTCCAGGGCACAAGTCAGGAGTCTAATGGAATATTCTCCACTTGCCTGGATCTGTTCAGCTCCAATAACACTGAAGAAGCTCTACACAATCTAGGACAAAGCAGCCAATTTGATTGTTACCCCATTTACAAGCATTCAATTCCTCCACCATTGATGCACAATGGCAGCTGTGTGTACAATGTACAAGATGCATTGTAGCAACTCACCAATGTTCTTTAAACAGAACCTTTCAAACTCAGGACTGCTACCACTTAGAAAGACAAGGCAAATAGACACATGGAACATCACTAAGCCACATACCATCCTGACTTGGGGACATAGAGAATATAAGGGGACGTTGGTGATTTGAAGCGGAAGGAGTCTGGGCTGCAGGATTTGCAGCCATTGCAGGGATGCCAAATGAGCAGGAGGCTCTAAACTGCATCCATATCACCCTTAAGAATCCAGTGAAGAATCCATGTAAAAATCAAGAACAGAAAGAGCTTTCATTCAATAAATGCGCAGTTGGTGTCTGACCATCAACTTAACATTATGCACATCTGCACCACCCTCTGTGTGAAAAACTTACCCCTGACATCTCCTCTGTACCTATTCCTCAGCACCCTAATCCTGTGTCTTCTTTTCCCATTTCAACCCTGGGAAAAAGCCTCTGAGAATCCACTTGGTTAATACCTCCCATATCTTATACACGTCTATCAGGTCATCTCTCATCCTTCATCTCTCCAAGGAGAAAAGACCGAGCTCGCTCAACCTACCCTCATAAGGCATGCTCCCCAATCCAGGCAACATCCTTGTAAATCTATGGCTTCCACATCCTTTCTGTAAAGAGGCAACCAGAACTGTACTCCAAGTGGATCTGACCAGGGAGTTATACAACAGCAGCATTATCTCCCGACTCCTAAACTCAATTCCTTGTTTGATGAAGGACAGTACATCGTATATGCCTTCTTAACCACAGCCTCTATCTGAGAAGCTGCTTTGAGCATCCTATGAACCCAGACCTCAAGATTCTTCTGATCTTCCACACTGCCAAGAGTCTTACCCTTAATATTATAATCTGTCATTCTATTTGACTGCCAAAATGAATCACCACATACTTATCTGGGTTGAAGTCCATCTGCCACTTCTCCGCCCAGTCTTGCATCCTATCGATGTCTTCGTGTGTCAGCTTCTCCAGGATGCACAATGTCCATAAGGACTCTGGTGGAGTAATGACCAGCTTCTGCTCTGCAGTTAGTGAATGGCTGTCAGGATGCTGTTTAAATTTGGTGACAGGACCTTAACCTCATGGGATAATGGCTGGGTCGGAGGGGAGGGGCACTTGCTGCCCACATATTTAATGAGCTGAACAACGGAAGACTGCACAAATTCAAATATCCTCCAGCAAGAATCACTCTGACTTTCCCACCCAATTCTGGAATTAGACTCCAGAATGGAAGACTTCCCTCATGGAGAGAGTGGCTGAGATTCCTGCAGCACTGGGGCTTGGCTAGTGAGGTGAAACATGTGAAATGATAGTCACAGGATGAATCTGACACTAGACTTTCCAGCCCCATTTTCTGTTTGTCTCTGCTCGTTTATACCAGAGTAGAATCCAACCCGATTTTCTTAGTTACTCACTCATTAACAGGATTTTCCAGTCCTACGCACATGGAAATCATTGCGGCTGGGATGGAAATTTGACAGACCAGCCAAAGGTCCAATGACTATGAATTCTCGTTCCTGCGATGGATGGAACCAGAATATCTAGCTTGTATCTCCAAATCACATATCATTGTCTTAGCCTGGTTTCAAATTACAATAATATGATTTTAAAATCAAACTAAATCAATGTTAGACAGACATTGATTTATTAAATACAAATTTATATTTTAAACATTTCTTCTGCTGGCAAGGACAAGTTAAGTCACCTTAAGGATCTTAATGGAAGCTATAAGACCTACGACATTTTTGCTGACCAATCTGTTGTGCTTAATGGAGTATATGGCTTTGAATTCATCTGTATGATAAATTGGAGAATCACACACACTGAAGGTTACATTCAGTCATTTGATGAGCTTGGTGGAAAGGTATGAAGTATGAGTTTTACAATGACACAGTGACCCCACTCCAGCATTTAATGAACTGTATGATGCCGAACTGGTTGATTGGGATGAATGTTTAATAAACTGATGGATTGAGATGGATAATTAATGGTTCACTATTTGCAAAGGTGGAATTGAGACCATTAATGTCTTGTTGAAATATGTATAATGTGTATGGATAATAAGACTTTATATTTAATGAGCATTGCACTAAAATACATGGATCAGTTTAGGCTCCAAGAAAAATTAAGAGTAGTTTGGCCATGTAAAAATCTAGATGTGTAAACAGACTACTCATAAATGAAATAGTGCTCGTTAATATGTACCCATAACTATAACATTCATGTTTGCATCATTAGTCTCATAAGATTCCTACTGAGATGATAATATTTTATTATTTTAAATGCATTATTTTTCTTTCTTTAACAGTCCCTAGGTTGGACTCTTTGGTCAAGAAGGGAAGATAGTGACATGAATCTGGGAATCTGCCAGTGCTGCTCTCGAGCAAACAATTGATTGTGCAACGACCGGTCTGTGCGATTTGTTTGGTTTCATAAATGGGCTGCCTTCGTATATGGATGTATCCAAGGCCAGGAAATAGTCATGTGCTCTGCATGTTAAAACATAGACTGATACATTGTGACCCAAATGGAAAATGTACAACAAAATTCATCACAAGTCTTAGAAGTGTTTTCAGTAAACTAAGCGTATTAAAGTCATTAAAGGTTCATTTCAATTTCAATGAAATTTATCAAACAACCGAGCCTACAAATTCCAAAGGACAAAATGTAATCTTCACATGATGCCAGAAAACTGCATGAACACAAGGTGCAATTGCTCAGCATAATATACTTTGCATGCGCCATGTGCTATTTTCTAACTCCCTTTATTCTTTCCATCACTCTGTTAGATCTTTTTCTTTAGAAAATCATACTTAATTTACACAGAGACAGAGTACAGGAGTGAGATAGAGAATCGGGTGAACTGATGCAACAACGGTAATCTCTCCCTCAATATCAACAAAATGAAAGAGATAGTCATTGACTTCAGGAAGCATAAAGGAGAACATGTCCCTGACTATATCAAAGGGGATGAAGTAGAAAGAGTTGAGAACTTTAAGGTTTTAGGTGTCCAGATCAGTAACAACCTGTCCTGGCTCCCCTATGCCGATACTATAGTTAAGAAAGCCCAGCAACACCTTTACTTTCTCAGAAGAATAAGGAAATTTGGCATGTTAGCTACAACTCTCACCAACTTTTACAGATGACCATTGAAAGCATTCTTTCTGGTTGTATCACAGCTTGGTATGGTGCCTGCTCTGCTGAAGACTGCCAGAAGTTACAAAAGGTTGTGAATGTAGCCCAATCCATCACATCAAACCATTAATTCTGTCTACACTTCCTGCTGTCTTGGCAAAGCAGTCAGCATAATTAAGAACACCATGCGCTCCGGACATTCTCTCTTCCTTCTTCTGTCAGGAGAAAGATACAAAAATCTGAGGACACATAAAACTGACTCAAGAACAGCTTCTTCCCTGCTGCCATTAGACTTTTGAAAGACCTACCTTGCATTAAGTTGATTTTTCTCCACATCCTAATTATGACTGTAACACTACATAGAACATAGAACATAGAACACTACAGCACAAACAGGCCCTTCGGCCCACAAGTTGTGCCGAACACATCAAAACCTACCCAGCCATAAACCTACCTATAACCCCCAATTCCATTGGATCCCAGATACTCATCCAGAAGTCTTTTAAAAGACCCCAATACATTCTGCATTTTCTCCTTTCTTTCCCTAGAAATGGTATGCTTTGTCTGCATAGCGTGCAAGAAACAATCCTTTTCACTGTATACTAATACTTGTAACAATAAATCAAATCAAATCAAAATCAAAAATCTCTTTGCTTTTTGGGTTCCAATGTGTTGTGGAAAATGTGACCTTTGATGGTATGGCAATTGGCTACCAATGCTGTTAATTTTTGCCATTTGGCCATCTATATAAGTTATGGGCCGAATCAGGTTAATAATTGATATATATATATTTAAATATTAAACAAGGACTTGCTATTACAGGATGAGCTATCCTTTAAATCTTTCTGTCTGCAGATTTCTTTCCTGTTTTCTTACTGCTGTCCTACAATAGTTCCAGGCTAGGTGTTTCTGTAGGTGTTTCAGAACTACTCTGACACTACAACAAACAACTATTTTTATGTGTGAACCTTACTGCAGTTTATTCAAACATGGGACTGTCACAAGTTTGTCAAGTTTTGTTTTTGCCCAAAAACCAGGCAATGGCATTTCCCAACCAGGAATCTTTATTTTTATTCCTAGCTCAGAAATTGAAGTGTATTTTAGTATTTATATTACTATTTGAAAACTCAATATCGGAAGGATGTGTTTGCACTAGAGATGCTAAAGAGATTCACCAGGATGTTGGCTGAGCTGGAGATTTTCAGCTATGAAAAGAGGCTAGATTGGCTGAGGTTTTCTCCTTAGAGCAGAGAAACTGAGGAGGGATCTGAGTGAGGTGTGTGCTCGATTTCCAGGGAGTGTGTACAACTTCTACATTCACAGTTGCTCTTAGATCTCTGACATCTTTCAGAAGCTGCAGGGTTAGCTCCTCAGGGACAAGGGCTACTCATTGAGGAGGTGGTTAGTGATTCCTGTGTGGGGGGGCCACATAGTGAAGTTGAGACAATATAGAATAAAACTCATGTTGCAACTCGCACTTTGTTGGATTGGTGCTGGACTGGCCTGATGGAGTCCTGCAATTCAACCTACGTAGGACAGGATTTTCTGGCTGTGCTCACCCCAAGACTGGAAAATCCTGCCAGGGGTCAATGACCTTTGCATGATCCACCCCCCGACCTGTTACGATTTCCCCTGATGGGTGGACGAAAATTCCACCCATGTGGTTTCACATGTCATTGAGGATTGTTGCAGCTTACACAACCTGGTGCTGCAATATTTGTACAAGTGGTTAACACCTGGCCCATGCTGTGCACCTAGAATTCCTCAACCTCCCTTACTCTACCACTCCATCTAGGTGCATTCCCAATATCCACAGTTAAGGCGAAGGCAACCTGCTCACTACTATGTCCTATTGTCTGATCTCGATGGGTGTCCTCTGGAGACCCTGGCCTGCTTTTGGTGTTCTGCTGTGTGACAATTGCATCCTCATTGACCTATAGAGCCAGAGTTCAAGAGGTTAGAGGATGAGCAGATTTGGATGAGCAGGACTCTTCCAGAGTCATTGGGTGGTTGGCGCCAGGATATGCATCAGTTAAAACACCTTCCTATGAAGGTCCATAGGCTCCTGTCTTCCTCATTGAGAGAGAGGAGCAGCTGGAATGAACTTAAGAAGATCTGCAGCCCTACTCTGGCATTGCCACAGATGCATGACAGTAGGTATCTCTGCCATGGAGTGCATCTCTCGCAACAGCATAGGATGGAAGTCTTGGACATGATGTCTACAGTGGTTGTCACCCTGCCACTGTTAACATTGAGGCAATCACCTCAATCTCAAGGTGGATGGATTCTTTTGCCTTGCCTTGCAATGTATGCAGCAGACATCTGTTTCTGATGTTTCCAAGCTTGTTTCTGCAGCTCCAGCAACTGAAGCATGATTGATTGTTCATTATTTGACTCAAACTCAGCAAATTCCTGGCCTCCACAAATCTTCCAAATCCCAGCACCTTGGGATGTTCCTACCTCCATCCACCATGGCGATAAGAGAGTGAGGTGCTCACCAACTACACTAGAGGTAGGTTCCACTAAAATCTCTGCGCTGTTGGAGGGTATGGATGAGCTCTGTGACAGCCCTCCACTTAAGGCTTTGTAAATTCATGTTACTTCCAAAATATGCTCATGTCAGAAAACAGCAGTCATTAGTAGCTGGCTTGTGGATCCTTTTGGTTACTTCCAAAATATGCTCATGTCAGAAAACAGCAGTCATTAATAGATGGCAATGTCCAGAGAGACAGGAGACATGACTCATAACATGGTTATCTAATGGTTGCTGCATGAGGACAGATAGAAAAGTGTAAGCAGGACTTGTGTCAGGGCAGTATGCAGGGTGGCCTTTAAATGTGGCACCTCAGTCATTGAAAAACCAAGGTGATGGCAGGGCAGGAGAATTAGAGGATGCATTATATGTGGAAAATGCTGCCATTGCCGTTGGCAGGTTAAATGCCGCCTTCCCAGCCTGAAATCAAATTTTGTCATTTTCTGAGATGATTCCACCCATAGTGTCAGTGTCAGCAGTGCAGTTGTGCCAGCTAAGTTGTAACACTCTTGTTTATGCATGATTAAACATTTGTAATCATATGCCACTACAGAAATTTCAACATATAATCTGGGCTAAAGCTTCAGTGAAATACGTAGGAACTGCTGGTGTATTGGAGGTGACTTTGGGATATGTTTGATCTGTGTTATTTATAGGAGGCTTTAGTATTATATAATTCCATTTTCCTTAGATGCATGTAAGTTTTTGGCTGACATGTTACACTAAGAATGTGTCTGTCTTCTCAGAATGACGTAAAGAATCTTTAATCAAAGTACTTCAGAGGACTTCTGCTATTGACTGAGACAAACATTTGACTCTTAACCAGTATCTGAAACAGTTTGACCAAAAACCTCCCACCTCATCCACTGCTAGCATTCTCCTGTACCGCTGCAGTGAATGGAATTTCACCTGAGCACCAATTTCTCAATTCTTGCTGGCAGCAGGATGGGAATGGATCAACTCAGAGAATCCAGCCCATTATCTGCTCACAGGGTGGCATGGTGGCACAATGATTAGCACTGCTGCCTCACAGCACCAGGGACCTGAGTTGAATTCTCAGCTTGGGTCTCTGTCCGTGTGGAGTTTGCATGCTCTGCCTATGTCTATATGGGTTTCCTCTGGGTGCTCCAGTTTCCTCTCACAGTCTGGAAGACATGCTGATTAAGTGTTCCGACTATGCTAAATTCATCTTCAGAGTACCTGAACAGGCTTCACAGTGTACTGACTGGGGGATTGTCACAGTAATTTCATCGCAGTGTTAGTGTAAGCCTACGTGTGAAATTAATAAATAAACTATGTATCTCATTGCGGTTTGTGGGATCTTGTTATGTAGTAAGTGGCTATTGTGTTTTCCACATAGTGACACCTTTACATTTCAAAAATACCTCATCAACTATAAAATATGCTGAGGTCAAGAAAGTAACAACATAAATGTAAATTACTTCTTCTTAATTTGATTCAAATTAGAATAATGTTATATTGATGCCACAAAGTACATCTTCACTTCTTGTTCTCTTATTAATTTGATTGTATGTGTATAATAGATGCATTATCCATTTATTCATTATATTCAAATTATGGCAATAACTTTGAAATGGGTAGATTGACCAATTCATGTTATTAATAGGTTTTTTTCCTTTAAGGTAAATTACTGGCAGTATTAAACCCTCCTTTACACAATATAGGTCAAGGACAATGCTGAAATGAATTAAATGCTGCAGCAAAATGGCTGAATCATGGGTAATTTCTGAAAGCAGGAAAGATAAAAGCATATGACATGGTAGAATGATTATTTAATTACTTTTCTTCAAAGGCACTTGACTTTCTTTAAATTCTGACATGATTTGTTTCTTTGCTTACAGAAATAGCAATCATGTAATGCCAATCAACAGAAACAATGGAGTGTGCAAGTGTTAGATCTGCTGAGGATTATATAGAACTAGTTTGTACTTCATGCATAGATTCATTGCATGAACAATACTTCAGCGGTGATACATTAGTGATTTAAATAGGTTGACTTTCAGCCTGTTGGTACTTCTATCACCAATCCTACAAGAAAACAGTACTGTAATTAAGGGAGTAGATTTTGACTTTATACAACAGTTTAAAACCAGTGATAGTGAATTGGCAGCCTTCTCTACATCTGTTCTTATTTGTAATGAAAATAATCACAGACCAATCACAGTCGTAATCAAGATTGCATATATTCAACTAACATGAAGTTACACTTCTCTTCACAAATACAAGTACAGATGAAGGAGGCCATTCTCCCCTAAGAGGCTGTGGATATAAAATCAATCAAGATGTTTACGACTGTGATTGGTGGCTGTTTGTTAAGCAAATGCATCAAAGGATATAAAGTTAAGGAATAGATCAGTCATAATGTGATAAAATGGTGGAACAAGTTTGAGGGCTGAATGGTCTGTTCCTATTCCTATATTCCTATGTTATGATTCATCCAGACTGTTGAGCAGGGGACCAAATTGCTCTTTGAATAATTCCAATTTTTATCTTCAATTTCCTAGCTGGGTGACTATTCTGTTATTGCTTACTGTGACAATTATGAAGGTTATAAGATAGTGATGTTTTTGGACGGTGGGTAGGATTTTCCAGCTCCACACGCTACTGGGATCATCCAATTCCTTCGAAAGTCAATGGATGTTTGGCTGAGCTGTCGAATCTCCCACAGTAGGACCCACACTACGGAGCTGAAAAATCCTGGCCTAATTTATGGTAAAATGAAGGAGGTTATCTGACATGCTGTAAAGCCTACCTGATGACTCACCCTGGATGAGCGGGCTTTTAAAGATTAAAGAAATGGCCCATATCATCTTACTGAACAAAGTAGTGATGTATTCACACATGTAGATAATGGTTGCAGCATTTTGTTGTTATACTGCTACTCTGCAAAGTCCCAGGAAAGTTTTGAGACTATCTGGTCTTATACAGTTATGTCTTAAACCATCTGTTTACTTCTAAAATAAAAGGAAATTGGAGTCAGAAGGATAGAAAATCAGCATTTCTATCTTGGTATAAGATTTATATGGTTCACTTTGCCAAAGAGATGGATTTGAGAGGCAAATGGTTTCTAAGATATCCTTGTAAAATTGATAAAGGTGGGCAGTCTGTCAGAATCTGGGAGACAAAGCTTGTATGGTCCATGACGCAGCATGTGGGAACTAGGATTCTCACTAGGATTTACCCTATGATTCCTTGGGATACCCTAGGATTCTCTGAGAGGCAAGAGAGGAGATTGCAGAGCCTCTGGCTCTGATCTTCAGGTCGTCGTTGGTTACGGGTGTGGTTCCGGAGGACTGGAGGATAGCGAATGTGGTCCCATTGTTCAAGAAGGGGAAGAGAGACCTTCCAGGGAATTATAGGCCAGTGAGTCTTACTTCTGTTGTGGGCAAAGTATTGGAGAGAATTATTAGGGATAGGATTTATAGTTATTTAGAGAGAAATGAATTGATTGGGGATAGTCAGCATGGTTTTGTGAAGGGTAGGTCGTGCCTTACTAACCTCATTGAGTTTTTTGAAAAAGTGACTAAAGAGGTGGATGGGGGTAAGGCGGTTGATGTGGTATATATGGACTTTAGTAAGGCGTTTGATAAGGTGGCCCATGGAAGACTTCTGCAGAAAATGCAGATGTATGGGATAGAGGGTGATTTAGCTAATTGGATTAGGAATTGGCTAGCAGATAGAAGACAGAGGGTGGTGGTTGATGGGAGATATTCATCGTGGAGTTCGGTGACAAGTGGTGTACCTCAGGGGTCTGTTTTGGGGCCCCTGCTGTTTGTAATTTTTATAAATGATCTGGATGAGGGTATTGAAGGATGGATTAGTAAATTTGCAGATGACACTAAAGTCGGTGGAGTGGTAGATAGTGAAGAGGGGTGTTATAGTTTGCAGAGGGACTTGGACAAGTTGCAGAGCTGGGCCGAGAGGTGGCAAATGGAGTTGAATGTGGAAAAGTGTGAGGTAATGCACTATGGCAGGAATAATAAATGTGTAGAGTATAGGGCTAATGGTAGGATTCTTAGTAGTCTTGATGAACAGAGGGATCTTGGTGTGTATGTGCATAGATCCCTGAAAGTAGGCAGTCAAGTCGATAAGGTTGTTAAGAAGGCATATGGAGTCTTAGCTTTTATTGGTAGGGGGATTGAATTTCGGAGCCGCAACGTCATGTTGCAACTGTACAAAACTCTAGTGCGGCCGCACTTGGAGTATTGTGTGCAGTTCTGGTCCCCACATTATAAGAAAGATGTGGAGGCATTGGAGAGGGTACAGAGGAGGTTTACCAGGATGTTGCCTGGTATGGAGGGCAGGTCTTATGAAGAGAGGCTGAGGGATTTGAGGTTGTTTTCGTTAGAAAGGAGGCGGCTAAGAGGGGACCTTATTGAAACATATAAGATGATTAGAGGTTTAGATAGGGTGGACAGTGATAGCCTTTTTCCTAGGATGGAGAAAGCTTGCACGAGGGGACACAGCTTTAAATTAAGGGGTATGAGTTATAGGACGGATATCAGAGGTAGGTTCTTTACTCAAAGAGTGATTAGGGAGTGGAATGCCCTGCCTGCAGCTGTTGTAGATGCGCCAAGTTTGGTGGCGTTTAAGAGGTTAATTGATAAGTATATGGAAGAGAAGGGAATGGTTTAGTTTGGAGGGACATTGCTTTTTATATTGGTCGGCGCAACATCAAAGGCCGAAGGGCCTGTTCTGTGCTGTAATGTTCTATGTTCTATGTTCTATTAACTTGCACTTGAATAGAGAAAATCAAATTTGCAAGGAATTAAAACAAGGCTAGAAGATTTGCTTAACTTGCACTGGAGGAAGAACCTCCAGGAGCTCATTCACCATGAAGGGCAGTTCTGGATTAAAAGTTTCCATACAGGAAAGAATGGAGCAGAAGTAAACCCTTAGCAGCTAAGAATCACTTTGGACTGATTCTGAAAGAACTGGATATCTACTTAAGGAACAGTGTACTATATCTGTCAAGTAGATTTTTCAGTTGTATTGAAAGTAAAAGGACAATGTCCAGTCCTGTTATTTAATGTATAAGTTGTCTACAAAAATGGTGTTTAATGAATAATCCTCTTGGTCTGATTATAATAGTAAAAGTCTTAAAATGTGGAATCTTGTTAAGTCATCCTTTCAGGTTCCAGCTGGAAATTCAAATTTTTTTCTTTAAAGTTACCAGTCACTCCAGGGATTGTAACATTACACTTTGTGTGAAGAAACGTTTTCAAACTTCAATCATGAACTTGGAAAACTTCATGTTTTCCTTACGTCCTTTGAAATGATAGTGTTCTACATTCTTTTCTACACAAAATTAATAGTTTATGTAATTCTATACAAGCACCTTATAAGAACATAGAACATAGAACATTACAGCGCAGTACAGGCCCTTCGGCCCTCGATGTTGCGCCGGCCAGTGGACCCTCTAACCTAACCTATTCCAATATCATCCATATGCCTATCCACCGAAGATTTGAATGCCCCCAAAGTAGGCGAGTCCACAACTGCTGCAGGCAGGGCATTCCACGCCCTCACTACCCTCTGTGTAAAGAACCTGCCTCTGACATCCGTCCTATAACTACCACCTCTTAATTTAAAGTTATGTCCCCTCATGTTGGTCATCACCATCCGAGGAAAAAGGCTCTCACTATCCACCCTATCCAATCCCTTGATCATCTTATACGCCTCAATTAGGTCACCGCGTAACCTTCTTCTCTCTAATGAAAATAACCTCAGGTCCCTCAGCCTTTCCTCATAAGGCCTTCCCACCATACCAGGCAACATCCTGGTAAACCTCCTCTGCACCCTTTCCAATGCTTCCACATCTTTCTTATAATGCGGCGACCAGAACTGTACGCAATACTCCAAGTGCGGCCGCACCAGAGTTTTGTACAGTTGTAACATAACCTCACGGCTCCTAAATTCAATCCCTCTACCAATAAAAGCTAACACACCGTACGCCTTCTTAACAACTTTATCAACGTGGGTGCCAACTTTCAAAGAGCTATGTACTTGTACCCCAAGATCCCTCTGCTCGACAACACTATTAAGGGTCCTTCCATTAGCCCTATATTTCATATGCCTGTTATTCCTACCAAAGTGAATCACCTCACACTTATCCGTATTGAATTCCATTTGCCACCTCACGGCCCAGCTCTGCAACCTATCTATGTCCCTCTGCAAACTGTAACATTCATCCTCGCTGTCTACAACTCCCCCCACTTTGGTATCGTCAGCAAATTTACTAATCCAACCCTCTACACCCTCATCTAGGTCATTTATAAAAATGACAAACAGCAGTGGCCCTAAAACAGATCCTTGAGGTACACCACTTGTAACTGCACTCCAGGTTGAATATTTCCCATCAACCACCACCCTCTGTCTTCTATCAGCTAGCCAATTCCTAATCCAAACTGCTAAATCACCTTCAATCCCATGCATCTGCACTTTCTGCAGTAGCCTACCATGGGGAACCTTATCAAACGCTTTGCTAAAATCCATATACACTACATCAACTGCCTTATCCTTACCTACCTCTTTGGTCACCTCCTCAAAAAACTTAATAAGGTTTGTGAGGCACGACCTACCCTTCACAAAACCGTGCTGACTATCCCTAATCAATTTATTTCTCTCTAGATGTTTATAAATCCTATCCCTTATAATTCTTTCCAAGACCTTGCCCACAACAGAAGTCAGGCTCACCGGTCTATAATTTCCAGGATGGTCCCTACTCCCCTTTTTGAACAAGGGACAACATTTGCCATCCTCCAGTCTTCCGGCACTATACCTGTAGCCAACGACGACATGAAGATCAAAGCCAAAGGCTCTGCAATCTCCTCTCTAGCCTCCCAGAGAATCCTGGGGTAAATCCCATCTGGCCCAGGGGAATTATCAATGTTCATACCCTCAAGATTTGCTAACACCTCCTCCTTATGAACCTCAATCCTGCCCAGTCTACAACCTGGTATCACAGTATTCTCCCCGACAACATTGTCTTTCTCCTGCGTGAATACTGACGAAAAATACTCATTCAGTGTCTCTCCTATCTCCTCAGGCTCCACGCACAACTTCCCACTGCTATCTCTGACTGGCCCTAATCTTGCCCTAACCAATCTTTTATTATTTATATACCTGTAAAAAGCTTTAGGATTCTCCTTAATCCTATCCACCAAAGTCTTCTCGTGTCCTCTTCTAGCTCTTCTCAACTCCCTCTTTAGCTCCTTCCTGGCTGATTTATAGCTCTCCATTGCCCTAACTGAGCCTTCACATCTCATCATTATATAAGCCTCCTTCTTCCTCTTCACCAGAGATTCAACTTCCCTAGTACACCATGGTTCCCTCACTCGACCACTTCCTCCCTGCCTGGCAGGTACATATTCATTAAGGACATGCAGAAGCTGTTCCTTAAATATGCTCCACATTTCAGATGTCCCCAGCCCCTGCAATATCCTGCTCCACCCTATGCATCCTAAATCTCTCCTAATAGCCTCATAATTACCTTTCCCCCAGCTATAACTACTGTTATTCGGTATGTGCCCATCCCTTTCCATCACTAAGGTAAACGTAACCGAATTGTGGTCACTATCACCAAAGTGCTCACCCACCTCCAAGTCTAACACCTGGTCTGGTTCATTACCCAATACCAAATCCAATATAGCCTCACCTCTTGTTGGCCTATCTACATACTGAGTCATGAAACCTTCCTGTACACATTGAACAAAAACTGATCCCTCTAACGTACTTGAACTATAGCTTTTCCAATCGATATTAGAAAAGTTAAAGTCCCCCATTACAACTACCCTGTTACTTTCACACTTATCCAGGATCAACTTTGCAATCCCTTCCTTACTTCTCTGGAACTTTTTGGAGGCCTATAAAAAACTCCCAACAGTGTGACCTCTCCTTTCTTGTTTCTAATCTCAGCCCACACTACCTCAGGAGACAAGTCCATATCAAATGTCTTTTCTGCCACCGTAATGCTGTCCTTAGCTAACAATGCCACTCCTCCCCCTCTTCTACCACCACCTCTGCTCTGACTGAACATCTGAAGGGTGAAGAATTGGAGCTTATTCAGCTCTTTGAATTTGCAGTTTTATTGAGGTTCCAGTATTGTCTCCAAACCTTCCTCCAGGTCTAGAATTATTACAGAATATTCCAGATCAGGAACCTTCATAACATCCACTTTATCCACAGGAAAAACATCTTTTACTGACAGCTAAAAATTGTTGTCACCTGTGATGGTCGAAAAAGACTGCCTTTTTTCTCAAAGTTTCTGTCTAATGGTCACGTTACTCAACTTAGCATAATGCTCTGTTTCTAAAAGCAGAATGGATAGCTATCTTTTGACCTTTGGATTTCTAGCACTTTCTTTTCTATACAAAGAACCAATGTGTTAAAAGTGAATTAATTTTATCACATTGTTTAAAGAGTTTGCGTTACAGCACAGTATTTACTTCTCAGGTATTATGAGTTCTCTGTGTTGGCTGCAGATGTAATGTCCCTGTTAAGGAACACCCATCAATTGTGAACTCGCCTTGTGATGGTTTTGAATACTGTACAGCATAATTGCTTATTTGTGGCTGGAAAAATAAATGTACAATATTGCATAATCATAAATATATGATTAGCAGGTGGCAGTGATCATGCAGCACTAATGTCATTCTTGTGGATAAAGTGGATGTCACAAAGCTTCCTGATCTGGAATATTCTGCAACGGTTCTGGGTGTGAAGGAAGGTTTGGAGACAATGCTGAAATCTCAATAAAAGTGTCAAGTTCAAACAGCTGGATAAGCTCCAATTCTGCGTGCACCTTTTCAACAAACTATTTCTTCCTCAGACATAATGTTTTGTTTCTGAGTAATACGGTCACAATTGTTTTACAAATTGCGTTTTCGTTATCTGTGAGTTTTGCCATTAATGTGAGTTCAGCAACTGATGCAATTTGCCCCTAGGGAAGTTTTTCCTGTAGTTCATTCTGTTTCCCATCATGACATGTGTAATGTAATTTGTACTCCGTCTGTCTTCAATACTACATTACTGCTAATGTTTGTCTATGTCAGTGAAATGCACTACTGTATTAATGATTTTACAACATTGATGCTGGTGAATTGACTGGTTAGTTTTTTAAGGGCATTAAAGGATCGTTATTGAAGGTGTCTCAAGGTTGCCATTTTAACATTTTCTCTACAAACACAATCACATTCTTACAAGATTCACAATACAAAACTGAGGCTTGTGTGTAGTGCACATAAACTATGATTAAAAAGTGGATGTTTTCCTTGTCTATCAAAAACAGAGGATTACTCAGGACAAATGTGAAATGTTTTCATTGACAAGGTATCGTATTAAAGGTACTATACAAAGCTTATTGCATAGGGGGTAATATATTAGCATGGATAAAAGACAAGGTAGCTAATAGGAAACAGAGAGTAGGGATAAATGGATCTCTATGGGTTGGTAAGATGTAACAAAGGGAGTGCCATTGGGATCAGTGCAATCTACATCCTTAACCTGGATGAAGGAATTGAATGTATGGTTGTTAACTTTTTCAATGATACCAAGAGAAGTAGGAAAGTAAATTGTCAAGAGAAGACAAAGAGTCTACAAAGGGATATAGATCAGTTAAATGATACTGTCAAATGTAGAATGGAATACAGAAATATGGGACGTGGGAGCAGGAGTAGCCATTCAGCTTTTTGAGTTTGCTCTGCATTCAGTATGATCGTGGGTGATCCGATTGTGGCCTCAACTTTACTTTCCAGTCTGCACCCCCTCCACCCTCCCCCACCCTCTCGCTCTAGATCACTGACTGTCTAGCAAAATCAATTTAATTCAACTTTGAATAAATTCAGCGTTTTCTGAAGATTCCATAAACTAGCAAGCATCTGATAGAAAAAAATTCTCTTCATCTCCAACTTGAAATGGAGAGCTCTTATTTTTAAATTATATTCCCTAGTTCCTTCTGTCTCCCCCACAAAAAGAAACATCTTCTCCATATCCTCATTTCAAGTCCTCTCAGGATCTTATAAGTTTCAATCACCCCTCTTCTTCTAAACTCCAAAGGGTAAAGGCCCCAAAATGTTCAACCTATCTTCATAGCATAACCTCTTCATCCCAGGAAACAGTCAAGAAAATCTTCCCTGAACTGCTTCTAATGTAATTATATCATTTTTCAAATAAGGAGATGAAAATTGCACTCAGGACTCCAGACGCGGTCTCACCAATGCCCCGTACAGCTGCAGTGAAATTTCTCTAACTTTCTTACTTTTATATTCCATTCCCCTTGCATTAAAAACCAGTATATTGCATTTGTTTTCCTAATCATTTGCTGTACCTGTCATATTAACCTTCTGTGATTCATATGTCAGGACACCCAAATCCCTCTGGACTGCTGAGTTCTCCAATTGTCCATAGTGTGTCCTTCAAGCACAGTTCTGTAATTGCCTATTCATCTTGTAAAGATAGTTTCCTGTGATTATTATCGGTTGGTACAATCATGTCTGCAACAATGGCTCGTAACATCTTGCTGCATGCTTTGCTGGACGATGATATCTTTCATGCTATATTGCTTAAGGTGTAATATGCTGAATTTCTAAGGATCAGTCAGCATGAAACCAAGGCAAATAGATAGTAAGAGGTAAGCAAAAAATATTTACAAACAATTGCTTGGTAGTACACAATGATAATATTACTGAAAAGAAAGATATGATAGAACCATAGAATCCTTAGAGTGCAGAAAGAGGCCATTTGGCCTTTCATGCCTGCACTGACTCTCCAAAAGAACAACTTACCTAGAGCCACTTCCTCCCCCATCCCTGTAAGTCCCAGTATTTAACAGTTCATCAAGCCTACACATCGCTGGGCTCTAAGGGGCAATTTAGTATGGTCAATTCACCTAACGCACATATCTTGGAATATGAGAGGAAACTGGCACATAGAGTTATTGAGGTTTACAGCACGGAAATGCACTTCTGCCCAACTTGTCCATGCCGCTTTTTTTTAAACCCAAAACTAGTCCCAATTGCCCTGCATTTGGCCCATATCCCTCTGTACCCATCTTATCCATATAACTGTTTAAATGCTTTTTAAAAGATAAAATTGTACCTGCCTCTACTTCTATCTCTGGTAACTTGTTCCAGATATTCACTACCCTCTATGTGAAAAAAATTGCCCTTTCGACACTTTTGTATCTCTTCCCTCTCACCTTAAACCTATAGCCCTTAGTTTTAGACTCCCCTACCTTTGGGAAAAGATATCGATTTTCTAGCTGATCTATGTCTGTCATTATTTTATAGACTTCTATCAGATCATGGCTCAGCTTTCTATGTTTCAGAGAAAAAGTCCCAGTCTATCAAGTTCTCCTCATAACTCAAACCATCAAGTTCTGGTAGCAACCTTGTAAATCTCTTCTGCACTCTTTTTAGTTTAATAATATCCTTTCTATAATAGGGTAACCAGAACTGTATACAGTATTCCAAGTGTGTCCTTACCAATGTTTTGTACAACTTCAACACGAGATCTTAACTCCTGTATTCAATGTTCTGACCAATGAAACCAAGGATGCTGAATGCCTTTTTCACCACTCTGTCCTCCTGTGACCCCACTTTCAAGGAGCTTTGAACATGTACTACTAGATCTCTTTGTTCTGTAACTCTCCCCAATGACATATCATTAACTGAATAAGTCATGCCCTGGTTCAATCTACCAAAATTCATCACCTCGCATTTATCTAAATTAACCTCCATCTGCATTCGTCAGCCCTCTGGCCCAATGGATCAAGATCCCGTTGCAATACAAGATAACCTTCTTCACTGCCCACTCTACTACCAATCTTGGTGTCATCTGCAAACATACTAACTATACTTCCTATATTCTCATCCAAATCATTAATATAAATGACAAATAACATTGGACCAAGCACTCAGAGGAAACCTATATAGACACGGGAAGAACGTGCATATTCCATATAGACAGTCACCCAGGATTGGAATCGATTCCAGGTTCCTGGCACTATGAGGCAGTGCTAGCCACTGTGCGACCATTGTCAAATCTTTTCACCTTACACTCATCAAGACAAGCCCATGAATGCAAATTTCAAAATGTCAGAACAATTTATATCAGAGGAGAAAAAGTATGTTAGTTGGTTGGTAAGTCAACTCTGATTGGCTAAGGCACTGCCATGGAGAAAACAATGGTTAATTATAGGTTCCCTGTATTAAGCATTACCTGGAAGAGATATTAAGGGAGCAAAGGGCACAGAATGTATTCTGAGTGGGGGACTTCAATGTACATCACCAAGCGTGGCTCAGTAGCAATACTATCAAAGTTGTTTGAAGCTTAAAGGGCATATCTCTGAGACTGGGCTTGCAGCTGGTGAATCAACAAATTCAACTTGACATCACTCTCTTCAGTGTACCCTTCATAAATGTGTCCATAAGTGCATTGGTGGGACTGTAAGAAATCTCACAACACCAGATTAAAGTTCAACAGGTTTATTTAGTAGCACAAGCCACAAGCTTTTGGAGCACTACTCCTTCATCAGGTGAGTGGGAGTTGTATTCACAAACTGGGCATATGTAGACACAAACTCAATTTACAAGGTAATAGTTGGAATGCGAGTCTTTATAGATAAGTCTTAAAAAATCTTAAACCATTAAGACTTGGTTACCTGTAAAGACTGACAGACAAACAGACAGACAAATTTCAGCAACAGACTAATGTTTCAACAAGGAACGAAACTAACTAATATGTTAAACTCCTCTTTCAACGACTTAGTACTTTTGTGATTTTTTAGTATGAGAAACTAATATGGTTAATGTAGATAGCTAATAGAAGAAGTATTATTTATTTTCATGTATTGAAAGCAATTGCATTTTTAGAGAACAAATTGATTACTTTTGAATTATTATCAATGTTGAGTAGGCAAGCATAACAACAGACCTATATAGCACATTCACATCAACTAAGTAACTGATCAGTTTATCTACTTTCCCTCTTTTCAAAATGTTTGTGATAACATCAGGAGAATTCCCTACCTTTCTTTCTTTCTGTGCTGGTATTTTATCATCTCTGCTGAGATTTCCACCCACATTATTGAATATTATTATGACCCATCTGCATTTTGATGTACAATCTGTTAACGATACCAGGAATTTGGCAGATATCTGACATGGTAAATCCCCACCTCTGCCCACGTAACAGACAGCACATGCAGGGGGAGTCTATAGTGGGATTGTCTACAATAGACTTCCAGTTTCGTATCACACCTAAAAATATGACAATACAGCACTTTGATACATCACTTGAAATGTTGGTCCAATTTATTGCTTGTTTAAGTTTGAGAGGGTCCCTGACTCAAGCATAAATACTACCAACTGAGTCAGGGGAAGTGCTAAAAAATGATTTTTCTTTGTTGTTGGTTACAAGTAAGCAGATAGCTTGTTATCTTGGGCCAGAATTCTATGTTGCTCAGATGAGCACATTCCCGATCTGGAAGAGCATAAAATCATCCGAGAAAATGTAGAGCATATATCCTGAAGTCAATGCATCCTTGTGTAATATTTCTGTTCGTGGGTAAAGGTGTGAGTTGGAAGTGCGCTTGCTGATGAGCAAGGAGCCAATTTAAATGAATTAAACAGCAGTTGACTGGGATTTTATGTTGGCCGTCTGCCATTATGGACAGGGTTTGGGCTATTGGTCAAACAGCCTTTATGCTTTAGCTACAACCTCGACTAAGGATGGGATGAAGATCAGGCCTGAAATAAAGTTGACAAATGTGTGTGGAGACTGAGGTCTGTGTATAATTGTGCTACCGAGACCCTCATAGTGTAGTTAAACCCCTGAATGTTTTTTTATATAGATCCAGAGCTCACTTAGATGGCTCCACACTGGCAGTCCCCCTGAGGGAGCGCTTTGGAATTGCCAGCTCGCATATTCCCTTTGCTGGGCATCCTCTTCCCTTCCTTCCTTTGCAGTGCTGAGTCTTTCACTGAGTGTATTTCACACTATGTGGCTGATAATAGGCCAGCCAGCATGTCTTGTTAACAATGTGATCTCAGGTGGGAGGGGATTTCATATTTGCCTCCTCCTACATCAACTTCATGTGCAGCCTGAACATAAAATTCACGCCTTTATTTTGTTACTTGAATTTACATAAAACATACAATAATTCTCAATGACATCTAATCATTGTGCTTCAGTGCTGCATTGGAATCTTGACTTATGAATTATACTCATTTGTTTCATTACTTTTGGAGCTCCCATCCAGTGCAGAACCAGAGGATGTAAGGGAAGACTTAGTGAAATGAACTGGAGTAGCAGACTTTTACTTATAACCACAAGAAGGAGCTAAAACCATACTTGCATTATTTTCCTTTAATCCATCCTCTACTTGTAAAGGTCATGTCAGTTTTACTACCATGCTATGGAAGTTAAATTTTATTATGATAATATTGATCATACAGAGAATCATTGCACTTCAATTTTGAAAGGTTTTTTTTTCAGGATGAGGAAAGTATTCAGTATCCTGGCAAATACTTATCCCTCAATAAACATCATTAGAAAGCAGATTGTTGATCATTTATTACATTATTATCTATGGAACCTTCTCTGCTCAAACTGGCTGCTACCAGTGACTAACTGTTAAAAGTAATTCACTTGCTTTAAAATATTTTGGGATATCCTGATGTTGTCTTATTTATGATTTCAGTACATCTATCATTGCATTGTTACAGCACAGTAGTCAATATATCAGCTTTCTTTAGAAACAAGTTGGATTCCCTTATGGCCAAAATTAAAAGAACAAAGAACAAAGAACACCACAGCACAGGAAACAGGCCCTGTGGCCCAATGAGCCCGTGCTGCCATTTTAACAGTGCCACCTTACACACCAAATTAATAAAGCTAATACTTTCATTAAAAAAGATAGAAAGCATTGAGATACTGCATATGTCCTGTAACATTTACTGCTAGCATAGAGCCTATGACTGGTGGAGTTGCATGAAAAACAAATTCTGTCAGTTTCTTTTTTTTATTCTTTCCATAGAACTCCTTTAAAAACAATTGCATTAAATTAATTGCAAAGTTAAATAGCTTCTTCTAAACAATGATGCAAATTATTTTTTGCTTTGGACAATATTTCAATTCATGTTTCTCAGCAGTGTGATCGTAATTTGGTAGATCAAATTCTAACAGATGAATCTTTTACTCATCACTATGGATACTTGTAACTATACAGTTTAATTTCACATTTGAAATCACGAGCAGGCTAATAAGTCTAATAACCCAATATTAATAAGGCGAATAGTGCAAGCCTTACCTGCTTTATATATTAATTATAGTACTTTAATTAAAATTTTCATCAAAATTTGAAATATAGTTTTTGTAAAGAAAACAGGTTGCATTTGTCAGTGTTTTTTTTTACCATGTATTCATATCAAATTCGTTCTGTGCTCCCATTCTTTTACGAACAAGCAATACACTTTTTTAAATATAAAACTAAAATATTAATTCCACACAGGATAATGTTTGCTCTGTTATATGTACAAATCAGGTTTTATTGGGCTTTAAACAGAGAAAAAAAAATTGCACTTCTCTTTCCAGTTCTTGCACAGCTCAGTTGTCTGACAATATTGTTTGACACTGCATACTACACCAACTATGAAAGACTAAATTCAGGTTTGAGGCCCATTACACAAATGAAATCCACTTCAACAACCCTCCTATGTACACACTTGTCTCCTGATGATAAAACATTAAAAGGTCTCAACCTTCCTTGACTCTCTGCCCATGTAATTCCTGTTATGGAAACTTCTGCAGAGTTTATAAATTTCTGGATTCCTCAGCAGGTTTAATGTCACCTTGACTTTTTTAAACCATGAAATTGGTATATCAAATATCAGTCATGTTTTCCACACAATTCTCTTGCCATCTGAAATATTTAACTAACATTTATTGCTCCCAAGCCTACCTCCAGTTGCTATATTCATGTTTTTTGCTGATTCCTACAACATTATTTCTGATAATGAAAGTCACAGAAATTGCAGCATACAATTTCTTTATTCATTTGTGGGACATGGACATTGCTGGCTGGCCAGCATTTATTGCTCATCCGTATCCTTGAGAAACTGGTGGTGAGCTGCCTTCTTGAATCACTGTAGTCCACATGTTGCGGATTGACAACCTACATCTTTGTTATGTAAAGATCATGTCGATACATTACAAAAATAAATTCAAATGTATCTTGCTAATTCAACTACCTCAACAGCATTAAGCTACGATAGATCATTATCCAACATAATACCATTGCCTTAGCACAAATTAGGCTGCATTTGATATAAAAATGTTTGCGTTCACATGGCCAATCTCCTGTGAAGTGACTAACTATGGAATATTACTGTTTCACTTGATTGGACAGAGCTTTTCCTGGTCACTTGATATGGCACACTAGGTTGAATTGCCCGCCTTGTTTTAATTTTGACTCTTCTGTTTCAATATGTGCTCTTGTGCTATTGATGAATAATGAGAAAATTCCATTAATAGAAAATTTTTATTATTGTATCATTCAGCATGATTGAACCAGAGACTTTTTTATGCAACATTGTGCACTAAATACATAGCAAGATATGAATTTTAGATGTTTACTGTTACACACTAATGCAATCATCATTTAATTATTTGAGGAATTTGCCCTGTAAGATCATCTGATCAGGAGAGATGGCTGCATGCCCCCACTCAATTTGGGACAAGATTGGCTCCAGCAACTTTACTATTATTCTTTGCATTAAGTGTGATTTTTATTTCACATTTTACAAAATTTTATATCAAAGTACATTTTGATACATTTCTTTAGATGAAGAACATTATTTGGAGAAGACTCACTAACTCATGTATATGTTTTGGTGTGGATCATTTTTGGGGAATGGTGAGTACAGTTAGAAGGGCACCCTTCCTCTTCCATTTAAATATTATGGAGTTTTCAGATGCTCACAGGTTCACGTCCTGATCCCTGAGCAATTTGAAAATTACGGCCAGCCATGGAGATTGTCTCAGGATCCCAATGCTTCTGAAACAATTTGGAATTTTCAAATAGCTAGTGGAGGGGAGAAAATAGGAAAGCTGCTCACCTCCAATTTCTATCACGTAAAAACTCCTTAAGGAAATTGATAAGGGGACTATTCCAATGAAAATGCAATTTTTAATAATCCAGTCTGGTGTATGGCCAGGGGTTGGGTTTATTGCAGAATATTGGAAAGTTAATTTGACTTCTTGGAAGGTTGTGGGAAAAAGCAGGGCTTCTAGAAATAATTTTCAATTCCTCACTGGCCACAGCAGATGTATTGGAGAGACATGATTCAGGAAAGGAGGAAGGAATAAACCAGGAAATTACAGGCCAGTCACTCTAACCTCAGTGGTGGGGAAACTATTGGAAGCAATTCTGAGAAATAGAATTAATCTGCATTTGGAGAGACAAGGATTAATCAAGAGTAGTTAACATGGTTTTGTTAAGGGGAGATCATGTCTGACCAACTTGATTGAATTTTTTGTAGAGGTGATCAGGTATATAGATGAAGGCAGTGCATTTGATGTAGTCTTTCTGGGCTTTAGCATGGTCTGTAACAAAGTCCAACATGGGAGAATAATAGTAGAGATAGGACCCCATAGGATCCAAGGAAATTTGGCAAATTGGATCCAGAATTAACTGAATGGCAGGAAGCAAAGGGTGATACTCAAGGAATGTTTTTCAGACTGGAAGGTTGTGTCAAGTAGGGTGCAATAGGGGTCAGTGTTGTGATTTATATGTAGAAAGGTTGACAATAAATTCTTGGATGGTATGAAAATTGGTAAAGAGGTAAATATTAGGGATGATAGCCATAGATTAGATTACAGACTGGTCAGTTGGGCTGATCAGTGGCAAATGAAAGTCAATAAGTATGAGGTGATGCACTTGGGCAGAACAGACAAGACAAGGGAGTACATGATGAATGACAGGACCCTGGAAAGCGCAGAAGATCAGATGGAACTTGGTGTGCATGCACACTGGTTTTTAAGGTAATAAGACAGGTGGGTAAAGTGATTAAGCAGGCATGTAGTATATATTTGCCTTTATTAGCCAAGGCATAGAGTTCAAGAGCAGGGAGGTTATGCTGGAACTATATAAAAAATTTGTTAGGCCACAATCAGAACATTGTGTGCAATTCTGGAATCCACATTATAGATATGGTAACACAGGAAAGGGTGCAGAGGAGATTTACCAGGATGTTGCATAGGCTGGAGAGTTTTAATTATGAAGAGAGATTGCAAAGACTTGGGTTGTTTCCTAGAAGCAGAGGAAATTGAGGTGGGACATAATTGAGATATATAAAATTATGAAGGATATAGATAGAGTAGATAGGACAGAACCTTTCCCATTGATGGAAGGATCAATGACTTTCGGGCATAGACTTAAGGTCAGGGACAAGAAATTTAGAGGCAAAAACAGAAAATGCTGGAAAATCTCAGCAGGTCTGACAGCATCTGCGGAGAGAAAATAGAGTCAACATTTTTTGAGTCAGGGTGACCGAAGCTCTGATGATGGATCATCCAGACTCGAAACATTAGCTCTATTCTCTCTTCACAAACACTGAGAGACCTGCTGAGATTTTCCAGCATTTGATGTTTTTGTTTCAGAATCCAGCATCTGCAGTGTTTTGCTTTTATGTGAGAGTTTTAGAGGGGTAGCTGGAATCTAGAACAACTCCCTAAAAATGCAATGGAGGCAGAGACCTTCATAAAATTTAAGAAGCATTTTGATGGACACTTCCGTTGCCAAAATATACAAGGCTGTGGAACAAGAGCTGGGAATTGGAATTAGAATAGTTGGCTGATTTGCCTTTGAATGGTGCAGTCACATGAATGAGTTAAAGGGTCATTATCTGCATGAAGATCTCTATGACTTTTAAGATTGTGGCTGCCTCATCCTTTAGATTAAAACATAATTGCCTGAGTTAGGGTTGGGTGATGGGACAGGGATTCTGTAGAACCTGGGTCAGGTATTTTGACATGAAGATCAGTCAGTTGAAGCAAAAAACTATTTTCATTATGAAAATAATCAACTGTATTGCTGGAAATCTGAAATCAAACAGAAAATGCCAGAAATAGTCTGCAAATTAGGCAACATCTGCAGAGAAACAGGGTTGACCTTTCAGGTCAATAAACTTTGATCAGTTCTGAATAGTCAGGCATTTGACATTTAGATAAAGTCTGAAAAGTTTGCATTATACCCCATACACTCCGCTGTGTTCTTGTTCTGACTATAATTGATAGCCCTGTGAGTGGAGGTTACTCAAACTGAAATAAGTGCATTCATATAATTCAACTGTATTTCAACTTAATATATCAAAACAGAACTCCTCACTATTTGAATCAAAAGCTGTATCAACGGCCCAGTAAATTGAGAGTGAAGGAGCCCAAACTGCAACAGCATAGGGACCACTTAGCAATGGTGTTTTACTTTAATCTGTATCCTGTGGGTTTTCCTTTTGCCTTTTGTAAAGTGTCTGTGTGCTGCAACCTTGAAAACATAGAACATTTGTTAGATTTGAGGTTCCAATAATGATTTGTCAGATCTATCGTAGTTATGGAGACATTTTGTTGGTTCTGATATCTGACACATTTTTTGGTAGAACTTCTTCTTTCCAGCATTATAAGACTCTATGTGAACTTTACCTCAATCAAAATGTTCAGCAGTTTTAAATTAAAACCTATGCTTCGCTTTGTCTTAGCAGGCAATTTATCTATAGCTTCCCTTATTAAAGTCCTTCACTGGAGGTGATTTGAAGACTGCATTCTCCGTCTGTGGGAATGGCCTGTATGGTCAAAATTTGGAAAGCAAATTTTGTACCAGTGAATTTCCAACTTGTGAACTTCTTGGTTTCTCACCAGTGGAGTGGTATGAAACATGTATATGAAACGGAGTATAGAGACGCAGAGAGACCTGGGGGTGCAGGTTCACAAGTCTCTGAAAGTGTCAGTACAGGTGGAAAAGGTGATAAAGAAAGCGTATGGTATGTTAGCCTTCATAGGAAGGGGTATAGAATACAAGAGTAGGAATTTGATGTTGCAAGTGTATAGAACGTTGGTTAGGCCTCACTTGGAGTACTGCGTCCAGTTCTGGTCGCCGTACTACCGGAAGGATGTGGAGTCCTGGAGACAGTGCAGAGGAGATTTACCAGGATGCTGCCTGGTATGGAAGGGCTGTCTTATGAGGAAAGGTTGAACGCACTGGGGTTGTTTTCCCTTGAAAGACGTCGGCTGAGAGGGGATCTATTAGAGGTATATAAGATTATGAGGGGTATAGATAGAGTAAATGGTGGTAAGCTTTTTCCACCATTAGATTCGGATAGAACGAGGGGTCACAGCCTTAGGGTGAGGGGAGCTATGTATAAGACTAATATTAGAGGGCATTTTTTCACACAAAGGGTAGTGGGGGTGTGGAATGCATTACCGAGTAAAGTGGTGGGAGCAGGCACGCTAGGGTTGTTTAAGGGTCTCTTGGACAGCCACATGAGCGGTCTGCAGATAGAGGGATATAGCAGGACTGTTTAAATACTTTAATTGTTTCCACAGGCTGTTCGGTCCAACAAGGTGCATGCATTCGGCAGGTCGTGCGAGGGCTGCTTCTGGATGTTACTTCAGGAGTAGCCGAGTGCTTCATGTCGTTAGTGTATGCTTAAACTGGACCATCAGATGGGCAACATGACAGCTCAGAGACTATCGCTGTTGCTGTGCAGACACATGGATTTGGGCCTGTGTCTGCGGGAGTTTGCGCGTTCTCCCTGTGGTTGCGTGGGTTTTCTCCGGGTGCTCCGGTTTCCTCCCACATCCCAAAAATGTGCTCTTAGGCTGATTGGGTAACAAATTGTCCCTATATTGGTCTCTATATGTCATTAAGACGTTAGGATGGTGGCGCGGGCTCATTGGGCCGAAGGGCCTGTTTCCCGTGCTGTGTTGTTCTTTGTTCTTTGTTCTATGCCCTGGGACCACAGAGCTCATTTTAATCCATCAGCATGTCATTAGCGAGTGCTCTCTCCGGGACTTCCAACCCCCCTCTGCAGCGGACGTATATTCAAAGGGTGAGGTAGGAAGTCATGCCAGTGCCTTTGAAATAGCTGTATAGAAGCGTGAACCTGGCACCTTCATCTCTGAGGGGGATTTCAGAGTTGAGCGTTCAAGCAATCAACACCCTCTGCAGGTGCTACCTTCTTGCCTGCAGTTGTGTGGAACAAATGTGGGTGAATGCTGCGAGCCATTTATCTGGAGCTGCCCATTACCAACTATTAAGTGATGGCGGGAGAATCAGACGGAATGTACTACTGGAGTGGCATGAAACTTGTGGGCATAAAAATTTTTACTAATGAGGCACATGATTCCCCGAAAATACACCGGCACGGGGACCAACAGTGCCATCTTTTGGTAAGACTTTGCTTTCAGGCAGATAAATAATTTACTTCCATATTTTATAACATTTTCTTAGAAACTATCAGTCTTTTACTGCAAATAAATCAGGACCAGAGACCACCAGGTCACTATGACTGCCAACATTGGCAAAGAATTTGCATTTGCGTGTCATGCAGTTACTTAATCATTGTAACAGATTTTACATAAATTTTGCAACTGTCCTTCTGAAGTAGATGTTAATTCTCCAGCTTGGTGGAAATTAGATCTTGGACTGACAAAGTGGATGTGGGTGTTACCCACTTTGAACCATCTTATTCCTGTCAATTGTGTTAGATAATAGAGATTGTTTGAATAATTTATATTTAATTATATTAAATATAAGGTATTTAACGTTGTGTTAAAAATAAGGTATAATGTTCAGATTTTTTTATATTTCTCTTATTGTGTGCTAAGAAAAGATTAAAACTTTAATTTCACTTTGCATTAAACATGAGGGCTTACTAGTCTGTGGTATTTAGTTTCACTTTAAACTTTGCCTGTATTGTAATTCATGGTTTATATTGTAAAAGCATTTACAGATTTTGAATAAACTAAGCTTTTGCTTTGCAACCAGAGGCTCATAATACAAACTTAAAAGCAGATGCAATTGTTTTCAATTTGGAACCAGATCATTCAGAAATAAGACATTTTTCACAAAAACTGCCACGCAGGCATGACTATAGAGTAAGGGACAGAAAGTAAGTTTCAGAAACTAAAGAACAGATAGTTCCAGAGACCAGGAAATAAAAAGAGGAAGGTCATAGGAAAACTGAAATCAAAAGGATAAAGAACAGGAAGTTGAATGAGGTACTTTTCACTGAAGTCAAAGAAAGGGTTACAGTGAGGCTCCCAGTTAAAGGCAGAGCAACAAAGTACAGACCTGGAGAAGTTGGCTAGTGAGAAGTTAGACATCCAAAATTATCCTCATGTCAGTGATACCTTAATACAGTCTATGAAGCACCTCGTGCATTGTTGGTATGTCTGGGTACCTGAGAGATTTTGTGGAAGCTTGAATGCATATGGTTATCTTGGGCAGGGGAATACCAAAATGAAAAATTGAAGCCATGGATGAAGGTTTTGGTGAAGGATCCAATAGGCAGCCTTGTTGAAAGAAGATTTCATAGAAAAGTAGAAACTAGAAGTGGGAGAAGGCTATTTGGTCCTTTGAGCCTGTTCCGCCATTTATTTTGATCAGAGCTGATCATCAAATTCAATATCCTGATCCCTTCTTGAAGTCAGACAATGTTTTGTCCTCAACTACATTCTGTGGTAGTACATACATTCTACATTCACCACCCACTTGATGAAGCAATTTCTCCTCTTCTCAGTTCTCAAATGTTTAGCCCTTCTTTTAAACTAGTTCTAGACTCCCCCATCATTGGGAACATTCTTTCTGAATCTACTCTGCCTAAGTTTGTTAGAATTTTATAAGTTTCTATGAGATCCTCTCTCACTCTTCTAAACTGCAGTGAATATAATCCTAACCAACTTAGTCTCTCCTCATATGACAGACCTGCCATCCCAGCAATCAGCCTGGTAAACGTTTGCTGTGTTACACTTTCAAAAGTAAGACATCCTTTATCAGATAAGGACTCCAAAACTGCACACAATATTCCAGATATGGCCTCACCAATAGCCTACAGAATTGCAGCAACACATCCCTATCCCTATACTCAGGTCCTTTCACTATGGAGACCAACATACCATTTGCCTTCTTTACTGCCTACTCTACTGCATGCTTATTTTCAATGACTGATGCACAAAGACTCTCTCTCAATTTACATCCATTCAAGTAATAATCAGTCCTCCTATTGCTGCTACTGAAGTGGATAACCTCACATTCATCCACAATATGCTGCATCTGCCATGTACATGCCTACATATTCAACCTGTCCAAATCATGCTGAAGCATCTCTGCATCCTCCTCACAGCTCACCCTCCCATTCAACTTAGTATCATCTGCAAATTTGGAGATAATACATTCAGTTCCGACTTCCAAATCATTAATACATAATGTGAACTGTTGGGGTTCCAGCACAGATCCCTGTGGAACCCCCTAGTCACTGACTGCCGATCAGAAAAATACCCAATTATGCCAATTCTTTGCTTCGTATCTGTTGACCAGCTTTCTTCCATCTCATGACATTACCTGCAATCCCTACTTTACATAGTAGTCTGTTATTTGAGATCTTGTTGAAAGCCTTCTAAAAGTCTAAATAAACCACATCCACTGGTTCTCCTCAGTCAACTCTACTAGTTACATCTTCAAAAAATTTCAACAGATTCATCAAGCATGATTTCCCTGTTGCAAATCCATGCTGATTTTGATCGTACCACGACTTCCAAATGCTGAATTCTGAAATCCTTGGTAATGGAGTCTAATGACTTCCCCAGTATTCACATTTGGCTCACTGGTCTCTACTTCTCTCATTTATCTCTATCTCTCTTTTTGAAAAGTGGGCTTACATTAGCTACTCTCCAATCTGTAGGAACTATTCGAGAGTCAAAGAATTTTGGAAAATAACCACTAATGGATCTATTATATCTAGGTCCACTTCCTTAAGTACTCTGGGATGAAGATTCTCAGGACCTGGAGATTTATTCACCTTCAATCCCATTAATTTTCCCAAAACCATTTCTTTACTAATGCTGGTTTCCTTCAGCTCCTCACTAAAATACATTTCTTCAACACTTCTGATATATTTTCATGTCTTCATTTGTGAAAACTGAAGCAAAGCACAAATTTAATTCTTCAGCCATTTCTTTATTCCTAACATGAATTCTCCCATTTCTGACTGTGAGGGCCTTACATTTGTTTTTGTCAATCTTTCTCTCTTTACATATTTGTAGAAACTTTTACAGTCAGTTTTTATGATTCCTGCTAGCTTGCTTTCATACTCTATTTTTCCTTCTCAATTAATCCCTTGGTCCTCCTCTGCTGAATATTAAACTGTTCTAATCCTCAAACCTATTGCCTTTTCTTGCCAATTTGTTTACTTCTTGAATCTCATACTACCTTGAATTTCCCTTGGAAGTCGTATATAGCTACCTTTGCCTTACCACTCTTGTGCTAAACAGAAATAAACAACTTCTGGAGTTCACCTATTCATTCTTTAAATGCCTGCCATTGCCCGTCCACTGTCTTTCCTTGCAGTAATGCTTTCAAATCCATCATGGCCAATTCATGCTTCATACCATCATAGTTACCTTTATTGAGACTCAGTTAGAAGTCTCACAAAACCAAGTCTTACTATGTCTACCCCAGTCCAATGCCAGCATCTCCACATTATTGAGGTTCAAGACCCTGGTCTCAGAATCAACTGCATCATTATCCTCCTTGACAAAGAACTCTACCATATTATGGTTAACTAATCCTTTCTCATTGCACAACACCCAGTTCAAGATGGCCTGCTCCTTTGTTGCTTCCTCAACATATTGCTCCAGAAAACCATCCCATGTGCACTCCAGAAATTCCTCCTCTATTAGACTGACTAATTTGACTCTCCTGATCTATATGCAGATTAAAGTTGCCTATAATCATTATGTTCCTTTAACACATGGATCTCTGACGTCCTTTCTAATGCTTTTCCCAACATTACCACTACAGTTTGGTAGTATGTATATCACCCCCATCAATGTTTTTTGCCCCTTGTTGTTTCTTAACTCGACCCATATAGATTCCACATCATCTTTGCTCAAATCTTTCGTCAATATTGTATCAATATCATCTTTAATCAACAATTCAACTCTACTAACTTATCCTTTCCATCTGTCCTTCCTGAACGCTGAATAGCCCTCAATGTTTAGCTCCCATCCTTGCTCATCTTGGAGCCACATCTCCACAACGCCAACTACATCAGATCCCTTTCCATCTATCTGTGTGTTTTAAAGTGTGTTCTTCAAGAGTTGAGTTGGAAACCCTCATGTGAAAGTTCTAGTGAGACCAGTTGGCTCACAAGCATCTGAGGACATTTGATGGGAAATCCACAGGAGCTGAATTGGGTGGCATCTGTCACTTGGGTTCAAAGTGTATCTGACCACAAGGGCTTTACATGGGCCGTGTACTTATTGAGAATATTAGTGTATAAGATATCTTCTGTAACTTGTATCATCCTGATAGGTCAGTGTACATCTGTGAAGGCCAAGACGTGGAGAACACCATGAAATGTTCCTCAGAAAACAAACACAGAACACGGGTCGACAGAGTACTCGCCATCATCCATTACTTTACCGGAGTGAAGAAACTACAATATCTTCTTCAGAGCCTTCAACATGTCATTGATGAAGATGAACATCTCACCAAGGGTATCCCCACACCCCACTACTTGCCTTCAAACAACCTTGCAAGCTCAAACAGACCATTGTTTGCAGCAAACTATCCAGCCTTCAGATGAGTAGTGACCACGATACCACACAACCTTGCCACAGCAACCTCTGCAAGACATGCTGGATCACTGATAGGGATGCCATATCTCACATGAGAACACCATTCACCAGATACACGGTATATACTTTTGCAACTCTGCCAACATTGTTTACCTGATAAGCTGCAGGAAAGGATGTCCCGAGGCATAGTACATTGGGGAGACCATGCAGATGCTATGACAACGGATGGACAGACACACTCAACAATTATTAGGCAGGAGTGTTCCTTTCCTGTTGGAGAACACTTCAGCAGTCATGAGTATTCATCCTCCAATCTTTAGGTAAGTATTCCCCCAAGGCTGCCTTCATGACACACAACAGCGCAGTATCGCCAAGCAGAAACTGATAGCCAAGATCTGCACACATGAGGATAGCCTCAACTGGGATCTTGGGTTCATGTCACACTGTCTATAACCCCCATCATTTGGCCTGGGCTTGAAAAATCCAGCTTGCAAAATCTGTCCTGGCTTGAGACAATTCACAGCTCTTTAACCTGTGCTTATCCCTCTCTCCAGTCATTTTGTTTGCACTTGTAGAAACCTGTTAAGATTCGCATTCCAAATATTACCTTGCATTTGAGTCTATGTCTATTTATGCCTTGTTTGTGAACCAAACTCTTCACTCACCTGATGAAGGAGCAGCACTCTGAAAGCTCATGATACCAAATAAATCTGTTGGGCTTTAACCTGGTGTTGTAAGACTTCCATCTGTAAAGGTATAGCTGGGGGTGAAGCTGGGAGTGAAGAAGGAGTATATTATCGTTAATCTTTTCTTGTTTTCCAAATGAGACATTCTTTTGTTAAAAGTTAATCGGCAATCCTGTGACTCTATTCACCCACATCTCTAATAAAAAATAAAAGTTGGGATTTGCGAGCCGGTTTCCACTCTGGGATCTGAGTATTCAATAGTAACATTGTCTGGATTGTCATTTAAACCTGAGACCTGAGTGGAGACATAGTTAACAAAGGCTATGTACCTTCAATATGGATTTCTTGCATAACCTTACTTTCTTTGTTATATTGGCAGCTGTGCTTTCAGGCGATTAAGTTCTAATCTCTGGAATTTGCCCCTTAAGCGTATTACCTTTTCTCTCCTTCTTTGGTGTTCTTTAAAACCTACCTCTTTGACCAACCAATTGTCTTAATACATCCTTGTGTGTCTTGATGTCACTACTTGAATTTAACACTGGTTTATTATAATTGCTACATCAATTAAATTTACAATATCCGTGCATGACAAAGAATTGACTTGGATATGCATATAGACTTAAAAAAATGCACATTTTAAGAGAGACAATAGTCTGTAAATTAAAACAAGGTAAACAATTCAAATGGTGCATTAATTAATCTTGCATATCCACATAATCCAAAGCACCAGATAAAAGTTCAGATAAACAAAATCCTCTTAAAAATATCTGTTGTGTCAAATGATAATTATTTATATCCCTATGAAGTCAGATTTTAGGCAAAGCAGATTTTGCCCTATCCTGCTGCTGCTTCTGCTGACCTGGGTCATGCTTCATTCTGAATTACCAACTGAGCATCGAAAGTCAAAATAGAAAAACACTCAACGTCCAGTATGAAATGTTTTGTCCCACTTCACAATATCCTCACTCTATAGAATCTAAATATTCAGTGATTTATCTTCTGAGGTTACTTATTTACTCTACAATGATATGTAAATTATATAAACATAAGCTGAATAAAAGGTTCTATCAGCTGTTTTGGACAGGGGATAAAGGTAAATTGAACTCTTTTTTTGTTGTCTGTTTGTCAGTCAGCAAAGGTGCTTTATTTTTGAAATTGTGGCGTTTTTCTTCAAACTCTCTGTGAAGTCAATTTTAATGTGACTCACAGCAAATTCTCTTTTGGATCAAATTTGAATTATCCTTTGTTCACATATTCAAACCCGGGGAATGGTCATTGCAATGACATATACACACAAAATCACTTGAGAAGGAGATAGGAAAGAAAAGAGTTTTCCAACTAAGAATAACAGACCAGAAAAAAAGCAAAGATGAGAATATTAATTCACAAGAATGTTGAGAGTCCAGGATGTCAGAGTCCAATGATGGTTCTTTCACGTCTGAGCTAATGTTTGGGTGGGAAAGCAGGAGTTGACAAATCTCTTCAGATTTGATGATGATGGGGCAAAATGAGGTTGGTATACAGACATTTCACCTGTCGACAAATGATGGCAGGAATCTTCCAAAGAGCCAGATTTCAAAGAGGTTTCGACTTGAGGCAGGATTTGTTGTTAGCCTGGATGTGGGCATTGCTGCCTTGGCCAGCATGTGTTACCCATCCTTAATTGCCCTTGAACTGAGTGGCTTGCTGAGCCATTTTAGATGGAAATTATTAGAATTATAGAATTCTACCATGCAGAAAGAGGCCAATCAGCCTATTGAATCTGCACCAATCATAATCCCACCCAGGCACTAATCCCATCTCCTATATATTTACCCAATAATCCCTCTAATTTATGCATCCCGGGACACTAAGGAGCAATTTAGAATGGCCAATCAACCTAGCCCACACATCTTTGGATTGTGGGAGGGAACCGGAGCACTCGGAAACCCACACAGACACAGGGAGAACATGCGAACTCCACACAGACAGTGAGCCGAGCCAGGACTCAAACCCAGATCTCAGGACCGGTGAAGCAGCAGTGCTAACAACTACACTACCGTGCCATCCATATTGCTTTGGCCCTGGAATCACAGGTAAGTCAGACCAGGGAAAATGCAGATTTCTTTCCCGAAAGGTGAATCAGATAGAATTTTACAACATTCAATGATAGTTTCATTGGTCACTACTATTGAAATAAGTTATCAATTTCAGATTTTATCAACTGAATTTAAATTGCACCAACAGCCGTGGTGGGATTAGATCCCATGTCTCAAGAGCATAGCCCGGGCTAGTGATATTAGTACCATATTCAGCAGACTGCCTCGGGAATTCAGGAATGTAACTTTAAAAAATTCCTAAACCCAAGGAGTTTAGGTCATGTGGCCCACTGATGGATCAGTTTCAGGTTAACAAATCCTTTTTATTGTCTCTGGTTATAATCCACTGTTCATTTTAGGAGATAAATGGTGGCTATCAGCATCTTTGCAGGTACCAAAAGTTTTGATGGTTGTCTCTCTTGTTATACATCCAGGCTGAAGAGAGAGACCAAGGGGGCAAGCCTCTCAGTGCAGGGGCCTGAGAGACATCAGCGGAGGCCATTTCGCGGGCTTCCCACTGGGCGCTATGGCCTCTACACGTCTCCCAGCCAAGATTTCTAGTGTTAAGCGGCACGGTGGCATACTGGTTAGCACTGCTGCCTCACAGTGCCAAGGACCTGAGTTAGATTCTTGGCTTGGGTCACTGTGTGTACAGAGTCTGCGCGTTCTTCTTATGTCTGCGAGGGTTTCCTCCGGGTACTCCGGTTTCCTCCCACAGTCTGAAAGTCATGCTGATTAGGTGCATTGGCCAAGCTCAGTTTTCCCTCCGTGTACCCGAACATGTACCGGAGTGCGGTGACTACGGGATTTTCACACTAACTTCATTGCAGTGTTAATAAATAAACTTAAGTCAGCTGATGACAATATTGAAATCTTCATTTCCATGTCAATAGTGGAACCGGGACTTCGGGCATGCTATCATCTCCTCCCTACTAACGGGGAACAGGCAGCTGACCCCGCTTGAGGGAACAGAGGCCACTGAGTCATCTCAGGAGGTCATGGGTAAGGGGGGATTCCACTTGGGCAATGTCCAAGTTGGGGTGGGAAGGGGGGGAAGGAGTGGGGAGGGGGAGGAGAAGGAGGGTTGGTCAGGGTTGCCTGGAGTTCAGGGCTTCTGGGAGTGGTGGGACCGTTGCACTGGAGGCTGTTTGGGAAATCTGGCGGGGACAGGCAAGGTGGGAGGGGCTTGTCAGGAAGGCTGGGCTTCCGTCTGCGACTGGATTCTGAACTTCCTAACTCACAGACTACAATTTAAGGTGTTATTGCCTAAGGATAGGCAATAACATCTCCATGATCATCCTCAACACTGGAGCCTCATAAGGCTGCGTTCTCAGCCCCATACTATACTCCTTATACACCTATGACTATGTGGCCAAATTCCCCTCCAATTCGATTTTCAAGTTTGCTGATGATCTCATACATAGATGAGGCAGAGTACAGGAGTGAGATAGAGAATCTGGTGAACTAGTGTGGTAACAATAATTTCTCCCTCAATATCAACAAAATGAAAGAGATTGTCATCGACTTCAGGAAATGTAAAGGAGAACATGCCCCTTTCTACATTAACAGGGATGAATTAGAAAGTTTGAGAGCTTCAGATTTGTAGGTGTCCAGATCACTAACAACCTGTCCTGGTCCTCCATACCGATACTATAGTTAAGAAAGTCCATCAATGCCTCTACTTTCTCAGAAGACTGAGGAAATTTGGCATGTGAGCTACGACTCTCATCAACTTTCACAGATGCACCATAGAAAGCATTGTTTCTAGTTGTATCACAGCTTGGTACGGCTCCTGCTTTGCCTAAGACCATAAAGAACTATAAAAAATCATGAATGCAGCCCCATATATCACGCGAACAAGCCTTCCATCCACTGACTCTGTCTATACTTCTTGCTGCCTCGGCAAAGTATCCAGCATAATTAAGGACTCCACGCATCCTGGACAATCTCTCTTCCTTCTTCTTCTGTTGAGAAAAAGTTAGAAAAGTCTGAGGTCAAGCACCACCTGACTCAAGAACAGCTTCTTCCCTGCTGCTGTCAGACTTTTGAATGGATCTACCTTGCATTAAGTTGATCTTTCTCTACACCCTAGCTATGACTGTAACACTATGTTCTGCACTCTCTTGTTTACTTCTCTATGAATGGTATGCTTGTCTGTATAGTGTGCAAGAAAAAATACTTCTCACTATACGTTAACACATGTGACAATAATAAATCAAATCAAATCATGAGTGTTACCTGGAGCTCAGATTTGTTGAGAAGTTGATGCGGAGGTGGAAGCTAGGCTACATAAGTTGCTCCCAAGAGTAGTGCAGGTTATTGGCACAAATGTCCATATGAATATATAAACATACAAATTAGGATCTTAAGTAGGCCACTTGGCTCCTCAGATAAAGTGTCCTTATGCTAGTTTTTGTACCTTTATTTTGAATTATAACATTTCCATTAATAACATCTCTTGGGTTCTCAATGCTTTTAACTTTTTTCCTGAGTTTTGATGTAGTTGGAATTTTCTTCCCACATTTTGTCCTTTCTCCCTCCTTCTCAGACTCCTTACATAGATTCCCACCCCCCCCGCATATTAGTCATGTATACTGTGTTCCCTTTTTTATCAAATATATTTTAAAAAACAGGTACTGCGTGAGTTTTATTAACTTTTGAACAGGATATCTCATCATAAAATGTTAGTACTTTCTTGTTTCATTTAAATGCACAGTTGGGAATTTGACTTGAACGCATGTTTCAACTTAAGAGGTTTCCATAATAAGGAAAGTCTATAAATTGGTCCACAGATGGTGAAATGAATGGAAATAATTCAAATTGTATATTAATTAATCTTGCATATACACATAATCCACAGAACTAGACAATAATTCAGAGAAAACAAGTAAGCTGTAAATCCTCTTAAAAATATCCAATATGTCAGATGATAAGTGTTTCTGTCCCTCTGGATTCAGAGTTTAGGTAAAGCAGATTTTGCCCCGTCCTGCTGCTGCTCCTGTTGACATGGGTGATGCTTCATTCTGAATTACTGACTGTGCTTGAGCATTGAAAGTCAAAGTGGAAAACCACTCAGTTTCTAGTATTATTTGTTTTACTCCATTTCACAATATCTTCATACTCTGAAACTTAAATATCTAGAGATTTGTCTTCTCTGAGGTTACCTCCTTACTTGACAATAAGATGAAGATAAGCTTAATAACTGGCTCTATTAAGGTGAAGTTTATTTATTAGTCACAAGTAGGCCTACATTCACACTGCAATGAAGTTCCTGTGAAAATCCCCAAGTCCCCACAATCTGGCACATTTGGATACACTGATTAAGAATTTAGCATAGCCAATTCACCTAACTCAGATGAAACCCAGACACAGGGAGAACGTGCAAACTCCAGACAAACAGTGACCCAAGCCAGGAATCGAATCCAGGTCTCTGTCACTCTGAGGCAGCTAATCAGTGTGCCACCATATCGCCTCACATTGAGGGAATTCTATAAGGGAATTTCCCAATGGATCAGTGGTGCACTAAAGGTCCTAGGAAGATCCTAGGTTAAATTGGAGATTTGTGTTGCATTTGCTCATCAAGTAAAGACAGCAATGAGATCTGAGAGGTCATTGACCTGAAACATTATCCCTGTTCTTCTTTCCACAGATGTTGCCTGACCTGCTGAGTGTCTCTGTTATAATTGTTGTGAGACCATAGCAGTTCCTCTCATTGTTGTTCAATCCTGGAATGGAATCATTGCCCAATACTTTACCTGGTCAGTTTTATCCAGTGCCTACGAAATGGACAGTGAGGCAGCACTAAAATGATGGCCACTAAGAACAAGATTAGGTTTATGTAATGCTTCTCTGCAGTTCAGTGTCTTCCCAATGCACAGAGCTGAATGTCGACAGGGCTTTTCTGAATCCCCATTGTTATTTTTTGAGGAAGATTTGTGGAAACTCAAGAGAAATTATAAAAGATGGAGTTTTCCATAATTTGTCAGTGTCAAGCTCTGACTGGAAACCAACAAGTATCTCTCCAGGTATACTGCCACATTTTCAGGCTAGATCTTGAGCCACTCTGACAAAGGATATCGGGGGATTTTGTTTGCACCATCACTCTAGTGGGCAGTGCCTGACAGAGCTGGCAATGCTGACTCAACAGAGAAGGGAGATGCCAATCAGAACTGAGGTGAAACTCTGCTCTGCCCTTCACCATCACAAAAGCATTGGGGTATCTCCAACAGCAACCCACCCCACCTATGCATGCCACTATTGCTACTATTATCATGGCTTTCACCACCTCCACGGGAGCAACCATTGCAGCAGTATCATTCCCTCACTGCCAGCCCCCACCATCTCAATATCAGGTTCCCCCCCTCACAGCTTACTCCCCCTTATTATGCTAAATAAATCCCCCCTCTTCAAGGGTTTCAGTGCTCTTTCACCCACCACACAATGGGAGCCTGTCCCCCATTGGGTTTCTCAGAGGGTCTGCTCCCAGCACTGCCCCTGGCACATGTTGTTACAACTTCATTTGAATGAATCATAACAAGCTGGACTTTCCTTCAGGAGTGAGTTTGCTGCCTGTTATGGGTCAGGGCAGGAGCTGCTTTCAATGCCTCTAACATGGCCTAGGTGCATATTTTGGATCACTGGTGATTATTGATGTTGTTTGGCTCCTTGGAACGATTCTGTCACATATTAATTTTCAGGAACAAAAAAGCTATGCAGTAGATAAAGTAGGAGGCAGCTTTTGAAGGAAAGAAGTGCACCATATATTTATAAAACATTGGAACTAAAAGCTACTTTTGCATTGTTCCTGTAAAGGTGTGGTGACAGAGAGAACGTACAAATTAGGAGCAGAAATAGGTCATTTTGTTCATCAAAACTGCTCCACTATTTAATAAGATCATGGCTGATCTGTTTGTGTTTTAAATTCCACATTTCCATCTTCTCCCAAAAACCTTTGATTCCTTTGCCTTACAGGAATCTATCTACCTCTACCTTAAAAATTATTCACTGACACCCCACCATCTTCCAAGGCAGAGAGTTCCAAAGTCAGGCAATCCTCTGTGAGAAAAAAAAATCTCCTCATCTCTGTCCTGCAAGGGTTACTTGCCCACAAGAGGAAATGTCCTTTTTGCATTTATCTTTCAAGACCATTCACGATCTTGTGAATTTCAATCAAATCACTCCTCACTCTTTGAAACACCAGTGGAAACAAGATGTCTGTCCAATCTTTCCATGCAAAACAGCCCACTCATTCTAAACATCAACTAAGTAAACTTCCTCTGATCTGCCTCAATCCATTTACATTGTTTGTTAAATAGGAAGATGAAAACTGCATACTTTATTCAAGATATGGTCTCACTAAAGCCTTATTTAAGTGAAGCATAACATCCTTACTTTTATGTTCAATTCTTCTTATATCAAAGGATAACATTCCATTAACTTCCTTAATTATTTGCTGTACTTGCATACTAAGTTTTTGTGACTCATCAACTAGAACACCCAGATCCCTCTGCACCCCAGATTCTGCAGTCATTATCCATTTTAGCATTTTATTCTTCTTGCCAACATGAATAACTTCACATTTTCTGGCATTGCACCCCATCTGTCAAGTTTTTGATTACAAGTGAGGAACATATGGTTACTACCATGACCTCCTCTATGGCCAGCGGTGATACTTCCTCTGTCACAAGGCCAGATATACAGCAGCAAGAAGACAGGTACATACTTGAGCTTTCAGAAACATATGAAAAGGGATTTCACTAGAGGCTACATCAGCAAACTGAACAATATGGAATTAATGATAAACTGTTGTGTTGGATTGAAAATTGGCTGAATACCCAACAGCATGAAATTGCTATTAATGGCTTTGTATCTGATTGGATTGCAAGTGTATTGCACATCTACTGCAATTATCAGTGTTAGGACCTTTCCTGTTTTCATTAATGAACTGGATGTGAGTGCTGGTGGATGATCTTCAGGTTTGTGGTTTGATCTGACAAGTTACATATAAGGGTTAGGACTGTGGATGATCCACAACCACTGTAGATAGATCCCAATAGATTTTGGTAATGAACCATGCTTGAACAATTCTGATTAACATGTTATGCTCTTGGTAAGGTCTAATGCTAAATTACATACACACTACAGGGAACAGGATTATGGCATCAAGATGGCTTTGGTTTGATCTCAGTTGGAATTGAGTTCCAGTTTTGCTTTAAAACAACAGGCCTATGCATCTCCAATTGATAGATAAACAGCTGAGCAGGATTTCTGCCCATCCATTTGGCCATTCCACATATTCATTACTTTTTCATGGAATGGTTCTAATCGCCTATGCGAGACAGGTTTACAGTGGTTTACTACGCAGAGAAGGTAGAAACTCATGTTTTGCTGCAGCACTAAACACGTTGTTTATGGATTTTAGAACTGCACCACAAGAAATGAAAAATTGCATGAATAAATAATGCAACAGCAAGCTTTGGAGGGAATATTCCAAGCTTTTGGATACATGTCTCTTCTGAAGTGCAAACTAAAGGGATGGATTCTTGGGAACTGAGAACAGAAAAGAATAGGGGAAACATTATAGAAAGAGGGTACGGTCAGGACAATTTCAAGCACCCAACACAATCTGCACTGTGCAGAAAGAGGTTCAATAGTCTCACAAACCTGACTAACCTAAGTGATGGCTTTATTCCCCAAACCTATCCTGAAAGAATGAAAGATTTGATTCTTTCCTCTTGCCTATCATATATTCTCTGCATCTGAAATGAAATATGTACTATTGATAATAAATTGTGAAAACTAGAGATGTACCTTTGTTCTGAAGCTAGGCCAATGACATCAAATGATAACTGTTTCTCTTTCTCCACAGGTACTGTAAGATCTACTGAGTATTTTCACTGCTTTCTATCTTTTATTTCAAATTTGGAGTAACCCCACTAACTCCCTTTTGAAAGTACTCTTATTCACTTATGTCATTGTGAAAACTCCCATTGTCTCTCTTGCGGGGTTGAGGATTTTTTTTTGAGAGGCTACACTTGGAATGGTTATACTCTCAGGATGGATGCAGGTTTGCAAATCCAAAACTAACATGTCGCATATTTGACTGAAGCATTTTATCTTGACATTTAGATGGATGTTAACTTTCAGGTGGCTGATTGGCCCAACCTACCAGCTTCCTGTCCGCCATTTTTGATTTGATTTGACTTATTATTTTCACGTGTATTAGTGTGCAACAAAAAGTATTGTTTCTTGCATGCCGTACAGACAAAGCATACTATTCATAGAGAAAGAAAGAAGAGGGTGCACATTATAGTGTCACAGTTACAACTGGGGTGTAAAGAACAATGAACCTAATATGAGGTATTTTGAGTCATAGGACACATTTAAACAGTACTGACAAGTTGTGTGTGCTGAATGGATATGTGGTAGCGTGACCCCTTTAAGGAGTGATCCTTTGCAGGCCACATGTCTGGCTCGGAGCCAATGGAGTGTGTGCATGTGAACTGGGACAAATTGAGTGCAAGTGTTCCTGAGGCTGGAGGGCTTCAGTTGGAGTCAGGGTGTCATTAGGAGTAAATTTGTATTACTTATGCTATTGAACTCTTTGTTCTAGATAATTCTTATCAATAAATATTTTAGTTTTTTTTAACTACATCAACGTCACCTTGAGTTAGGATATAGGACAGGATATCTCAAGGAAATCAACCAAATAAAATTGGCACAACAATGGGTGACATGCTGGCAACTAACTAGTTTCTGGAATGTGGGGATAGTAATCACAGAACAGGTGCAGCCTTGGACAGCTGTAAACCCAGTTAATTTTTGCTCTGAGCCTCAAAAATAATTTTAATCTTCCTTTTTTGGAGTTCCTTCAGCTGTACCACTGGTAATACTGGATGGAACATATGCAGTGAGTGCTCTGTACTGTTGTAAGCTACAATAGGAATGGAGGTGCTGTGTTCGGTGTACTTATTAAAGGGGTCTACTACTTGAAAAGTGGTTGCATACTGACTGCCCAATGGTAATCTCATGTTAAGATGGCGGCAACCGGATCACCAGCTAAGTCCTCTCTAACTGTTCGAATTCTGCCACTGCTTTGTTCACCATGTCCATGCTACAAGTTAAAATTTACCCCACTGAGTGTAAAAATACGAACGTCCTTCACTCTGTCCAATCAAGGAACTTACACTCTCCCTTATCATTTTTATACCTTTTTAAAAAAAATTTATACACTCTGATTAAGTGCTGATTCAACTAAAGCAATGGAAACCCAACAAAATATAGTTAGCAGCCATGAAACCTATACACATTTAGTATAAGTGACAGATGCATGTAACTTATATTTATGAACTGCATAATTTCTTAGAACACTTCCAATAATATTTGTTCCTTCTGACTCTTTTCTTCATTTTTATGCCAGTCGGTTTCCAGCCCACTACATCATATCTGCCCAAATATGGGCTAGCTATAACAGTGTGTTGCACATATTATGCAAATAATATTCAATGACTGTTGATACTTTGCCAACTGTTACAGCTTCCAATGGTAATATAGCTTTATAAATGTCAGCTTTGGCTCAAAGGTAGTAATTTATCCTCAGGGCCAGAAACTTGAAGGCTCAAGTCATGCTCTGGAAACTTGAGCACATGACCTGGGTTGCTATTTCAGGCAGTACTGAGGGATTGCTGCATCTTTAGAAGGACAATCCTTTGGATAAAGTATTAAAGCAAGACTCTGTTTTCCTTCTCAGATTAATGAAACTATATGAAGAGGAGCAGGGGCATTCATCTGAAATCCTCGTCTTAATTATCCCTTAATCTATATAAGTAAATTAAATTATGTCTTAATTAATTTCTTTGCTGTATGTGCAATCTTATTTTAAATTCATTCTTTCAGTGTGGGTGTTGCTGGCTGGGCTGGTATTTATTGTTCATTGCTCCTGAATAAGTAGTGGTGAGCTGCTTTCTTGAACTACCGCAGTCCACGTGGTGCAGGAATAGCCACAGGACTTTTAGAGAGGGGTCTCCAGGACTTTGATCCAACAACAATGAAGTAATGGTGATATCATTCCAAGTAAGAGTGATGAGTGGCTTGGAGGGAACCTTCAAGGTAAAGGTATTCCCATGTGTTTGTTCCCTTGTTCTATGAAATGATAGTAGTTTTGATTTGGAAGGTGTGATCTAAGGACGCTTGGTGAGTTCCTGCAGTGCATCTTATAGATAGTACACACAGCTGCTACTGTTTATTGATGGTGAAAGGAAATAATAATCGTAAATGTGCTGCCTGTCAAGCAGGCTTCTTTGTCCTTTGTGATGAGTTTCTTGAGTGTTGTGGGAGCTATACTCATCCAGGCAATTGGAGAGTATTCCATCCTCTGAAATTGCCTAGCAAGAGTAGTTCAATGGCAATTATGGATTGATAGCAAATGTTAATCTTACCAGAGACATTAACATCCCAAGAAGGAATGAAGAAAAAAGGAATGCTCCTGTTTTGCATCTTATAGATGGTGGACAGGTTTTGGGGAATCAGGAGGTGAGTTACCTTCCACAGAATTCTCAATCTGAACTGCTCTTGTAACCAAAATATTTGTATGGCTGGTCCAGTTCAATTTCTGGTCATTGGAAAATCCAAGTTGTTGATATTGGATGATTTAGCGATGATAATGCCATTCAATATTATAGAATCCCCGCAGGACATATCAAGGGGCAAAGATTAGATTCTTTTCTGTTTGAGATGGTCATTGTCTGACACTTGTGTGGTATGAATGTTACTTGCTGTTTGTTGACTCAAGTCTGGATAATGTCCAAACCTTGCTATATTTGGACATGGACTACTTCAATATCTGAAGAATTGCGAATTGTGCTGAACATCATGCAGTCATCAGTGAACATTCCACCTCTGACTTTCTGAAGGAAGGTAATTGATGAAGAAGCTGAAGATGGTTGGCCAGAAGACACAACCCCCAGGAACTCTGGCAATAATGTTCTGGAACTGCAATGATCAATCAAGGCAAGATGGCACAGTGGTTAGCATTGCTACCTCACAGTGCCGGGGACGTGGGTTCTATTCCTAGCTTGGGTCACTGGGTGTGCAGAGTCTCCACATCCTCCTCATGTCTATGAGGGTTTCCTCTGGGTGCTCCGGCTTCCTCCCACGTTCTGAAAAATGCGCTGGTTAGGTGCATTGACCTGAATAGGCACCAGAGTGTGATGACCAGGGGAATTTCACAGTAACTTCATTGCAGTGTTAATGTAAGCCTTACTTGTGACACAAATAAATAAACTTTACTTTTCAACTACCACAACTATCTTCCTTTCTGCTAGGCATGACTTCAAACAATGGGGAGTGTTTTCTCCCCAATTCCCAATGACTACAGTATTTCTAGGGCTTCCTGATGTCACACTCAGTCAAATGCTGCCTTGATGTCGAGGGCTGTCACTCTCACTTTGCTTCTGGTATTCCGCTCTTTTGTCCATCCTTGACCCAAAGTTGTAATGAGGTCAGGAGCTGACTGACCTTGGTGGAACTCAAACTGAATATCCATAAAAGATTATTGCTGAATAAGTGCCCCTTGTTAGCATTATTAATGACACCTTTCATCACTTTACTGATGAACCACCACTGATGGGTGGTTATTGGATGGGTTGGATTTTTCCTGGTTTATTTAGACTGAACATAACTGGGCTATTATCCACTTGCTGGGTAAAAGCTGGTATTATAACTGAACTGGAGAAGTTTAACTGGGAGCATGGCAAGTTCTGGAGCACAAATCTTTAGTATAATTGCTGGGATATTCTCAAGATCCATTGCCTTTGCTATATTCAGTGCCTTTAGCCATTTCTTGATGCCTTGTGGTGTGAATTAAGTTGGTTGAAGATTGGCATCAGTGATGCTGGGGGCCTCCGGAGGAAGGCAAAGTGGATCATTCACTCAGCATTTCTGTCTTCAGCCTTATGTTTTGCACAAATGTTCTGGGTTTCCCCGTCATTGAGGAAAGGGATAATTATTGAGCCTTTTCTTCCAGTGAATTGTTTAATTGTCCACCACCATTCATGACTGAATGTGGCAGAACAGCAGAGCTTAGATCTGATCTATTGGTTGCAGGACCACTTAGCTCTGTCTATCACTTGCTGCTTATGCTCTTTGGTACACAAATCCTTGTTGTAGTTTCATTGGGTTCACACCTCATATTTGGGTATGCCTGGTGCTGCCCCTAGCATATCCTCTGCACTCTTCGTTGAAGCAGGATTGATCCCCTGGGATGTTGATAATGGTAGAGCGGGAATATGTTGGGCCATGAAGTTACAAATTGTGGTTGAGTACAGTTCTGCTATTATTGATGGCCCACAGCAACTTATGATATCCAGTCTTGAGTTCCTAAATCTTTTCAAAATCTATTCCATTTAGCATGTTGGTAAGGCCATGATGGAGTGTATCCTCAATGTCAAATCAGGACTTTGTCTCGACAAGGACTGTGAGCTGATCATTTCAACTGATAATGTCAAGGACATCCGTGGCAGGCAGATTGGTACCATCCACTAACCAGTGATTTGTCAAAATGAAGTTCAGTCTGGAAAAGCACTGATCTGTCAGCTGAGGGAATGCGGTTTGTGGTGTCCATGCCCATTTTTGACCTGATTCCATGAGATTTCATTAGGTCTGGACTCCATGTTAGAAGTCATTGAATCTCTACAGTGCTAAAGGAGGTCATTCAACCCATTGAATCTGCACTGAAACAATCCCACCCAGGTCTTATCCCTGTAACCTCAAATAATTACCCAGCTAATCCCCCTGACACTATGGGTCAACTTAGATTGGTCAATCAACATAACCCACACATCTTTGGAGTATAGGAGGGAACCAGAGCACTCAGAAGAAACCAATGCACTCACAGGGAGAACATGCAAACTCCACACAGACAGTGACCCAAGCTGGAATTTGAACCTGGGTCCCTGGCATGGTGAGACAGCTGTATAAACACTATACCAGTATGCTACCCCAATGAATCCCAGGACAACTCCTTCCTAACTGTTTACCACTGTGCTCCACCTCTGCTGGGTCTGTCCTGCCAGCAGGACAGGACATAATCAGAGATTGTGATGGTGGTGTTGGCAACATAATCTGTAAGTTATGATTCTGTGAGTTTGACTATATCAGACCGTAGCTTAACTAATTTCTGAGAAAGCTTTCCCAAGTTTGGCATGAGTCTCCAGATGTTAGAAAGGAGGACTTTGCAAGATTGACATTGTTGTTTCTAGTGCTAGGTGATTCCAGGTGATCCATTGATTTTTATTGTTTTTTTGGACTTTTTATTGGTTTGATATAACTGAGTTGGTTGCTGGGACATTTCAGAGGGCATTTAAGAGTCAACTACATTGCTATGGATCTGGGGTTACATCCCTAAAGGACATTTTTGGACTTTTGATTCCAGATTGCTATTGTATTTAAATTTCAACTGCCATGGTGGGATTTGAACCTTGCCCCCAGAGCATTACCCTGGGTCTTTACTAGTCCAGTGACAATACACTTCCACCTCTCCTTTGTGCATAAATTAATTACCATGGCCAGAATTTTCCATCCTCATTTATAGCTGCGATTTTCTGGTGCTGTGAGACTGAATGGAATTTTGGCTGGAACGCCAAATTTCCATTCTTGCACGCAATGTTTCCCCTGCGGATGAGAGCGGAGAATCCCATTTCATGTTTCTCTAAAAATGATTTCACAAAATACTTGATTGGCCGTTGAGCACTCTGGAGATTGTGGGTGAAAGACACCATTTAAATGCAAATTTCTTTAATTCAGTGCTTACAAATATTTTTTGCTGAAAATTTACAGCATCTAAAATTTTAAAATCCCTACTTTGATAAATATTTAATGTAAGGTTCATTCATTCGTTCCTTTCCTGATGTTTCTAGCCCTTGTTTTTCTGCAGTCGTAGCTGGATGGGGTCTGGCCACGTTAGCTATGCTGCTTAGGCCAATCATTCACAAAAGTCTGTGGAAATGAAATCCCAGAATAAGTGTGGAATATTCCCACTGGGAAGCTCTGCTCTACTGATGACTCTGTCAGTGAAAGTTCCCTTCTTTACTTAACTTTGGCAAATGATCTTGCCACTAGGTCTGCATCTTTAACACCTAGCTGGAAGGAGAGGTTGGGATTCCTAGCATATGTTCTGCTGTAATGTGGAGATGCCAGCATTGTATCGGGGTAAACACAGTAAAAAGTCTCACAACATCAAGTTAAAATCCAACAGGTTTATTTGGTAACACAAGCCACTAGCTTTCGGAGTACTGCTCCTTTATTAAATAAGCAGGAGTTCTGGTCACAAATAGAGCATATAAAGACACAAATTCAATTTACAAGATAATAGTTGGAATGCGAGTCTTTACAGGTAATCAAGTCTTAAAGGTACAGGCAATGGGAGGGAAACGAGCATTAAGCACAGGTTAAAGAGATGTGAATTGTCTCCAGTCAGGACAGTTAGTGAGCTTGTAAGCCCAGGAAAGTCATGGGAGTTACAGATAGTGTGATATGAACCCGAGATCCCAATTGAGGCTGTCCTCATATGTGCAGAACTTGGCTATCAGTCTCTGCTCAGCGACTCTGCATTATCATATGTTGAGAAGGCTGCCTTAGAGAATGCTTACCCGAAGATCAGAGACCAAATGCCTGTTGCTGCTGAAGTGTTCCCCAACGGGAAGAGAACACTCTTGCCTGGAGATTGTTGAGTGGTGTTCATTCATCCATTATCGAAGTGTCTGCGTGGTGTCCCCAGTGTACCATACTTCAGAACATTCTTTCCTGCAGTGTATCAGGTAGGCAATGTAGCATCCCACGCGATGATGGCATTGCTGCAACTACTTCAGTACTCAACACCAACAACTGCCAATCTCCAGACGCATTTTTGCAACTCATCCCCTTCATCCTGGACCACAATGTCTTCATCTTCAACAACCAGTTTTTCATCCAGACACATGCAACAGCCATGGTGACCAAATTTGCATCTCAGTACACCAACATCTTCATGCACAGGTTCAAACAAGATCTCTTCATCGCCCAGGATCTTCAATCAATGCTATACACTAGATACATCAATGATATTTTCTTCCTTTGGACTCATGGTGAACAAGCACCGAAACAACTACATGATGACATCACCAAGTTCCAGCCCACTATCAGACTCACCATTGACTACTCTCCGGAATCGGTTGCATTCTTGGACACACGCATCTCTATCAAGGATGATCATCTCAACACTTCACTGTACCGCAAGCCACAGATAACCTCATGATGCTCCACTTCTCCAGCTTCCACCCTAAACACTTTAAAGAAGCCATCCCCTACGGACAAGCCCTCCGTATACATAGGATCTGCTCAGATGAAGAGGATCACAACGTACAGCTCTAGACGCTGAAAGATGCCCTCATAAGAACAGGATATGGCGTTCAACTCATCGATCAACAGTTCCGATGGGCCACAGTGAAAAATCGCATCAAACTCCTCAGATATCAAATATGGGACACAATGGACAGTGTACCCTTCATCGTCCAGTACTTCGCCAGAGCGGAGAAGTTGCAACATGTCCTCTGAAGCCTTCAACATGTCATTAATGAAAACGAACATCTCGTCAAGGCCATCCCCACACCCCCACTTCTTGCCTTCAAACAACCACACAAGCTCAAACAGACCATTGTCCACAGCAAACTACTTAGTCTTCAGGAGAACAGTGATCACAACATCACACAATCCTGCCACAGCAACTTCTGCAAGATGTGCTAGATAATCGACAGGGATACCATCATCTCATGTAAGAACAACATCCACCAGGTACACGGTACATACTTTTGTAACTCGGCCAACGTCGTCTACCTGATACGCTGCAGGAAAGGATGTCCCAAGGCATGGTACACTAGGGAAACCATGCAGATGCTACAACAATGGATAAATGAACACCGCTCCACAATCACCAGCCAAGAGTGTTCTCTTCCTGTTGGGGGACACTTCAGCAGTCACAGGCATTCGGCCTCTGATCTTCAGGCAAGCATTCTTCAAGGCAGCCTTCATGATACATGATAACACAGAGTCACTGAGCAGAGACTGATAGCCAAGTTCCACACACGAGGACAGCCTCAATCACGATCTTGCATTCATGTCACACTATCCGTAATCTCCACAAAATGCCTGGACTTGCAAAACCTCACTAACTATCCTGGCTAGAGACAATACACATCTCTTTAACCTGTGCTTAACCCTCTCTCCACACCCATTGTCTGTATCTTTAAGACTTGATTACCTGTAAAGACTTATATTCCAACCATTATCTTATAAATTGAGTTTGTGTCTTTATATGCCCTGTTTGTGAACAGAACTCCCACTCACCCAATAAAGGAGCAGCACTCCAAAAGCTAGTGGATTGTGCTACCAAATAAACCTGTTGGGCTTTAATCTGGTGTTGTGAGACTTCTTAATATGTTCTGCTCACAGAGGAATGGGCTTCTGAAAATGTAAGGCTTATTGATTTATAAGGCAGGGGAGGCTGGAAAATCAGCATCTTTAGGGTTTCAGATCATGGCTGAGTCTTGGACTGCCGGTCACATTACACTTCAGATGGCTATCAGGGTGGCATTCATGAACCAGCAAATTCCTGAAACAAAAGGCTTGATTTTCAGTCACTCTTGGGCAATGTCAAGAGAATGGAGAAAGAATTGGCACTGAGAACACATAGGGAAAGCTGAGATACATACATATTTGGGCTCAATGTTAGAGCATTTTTCTGTACTCTCCAAGTTCCCAGTGGGTGTGTGCTGGCAATGCTGGTGATATTCAGCACCATTCTGTTTGCTGTTGAGTTGTCTCCTTTGTTGAGTATCTTTATCTTTACAGTGTTTGTTTTTCTCTACAACATAATTTGAACTATTACCCATGTTTCTATTTCATTTAACCAAGATCTTTGGCTGCTCATCTGTGTTCCTTTCTTAAAGGAAAGATTTGGTGGGAATTTGGTTCAGGTTGAGATTTCTGTCCAGAGCTGCGAAGGAAGTTCCACTTGAGAAAGCAACCAACATATCAGTTGGCTGACAGCTCTGTAGTCTTAGCAGCGCTAGGTGCGGGCAATGGTCACTGCTGGAACTACAGAAACTCAAGAGGAGTGGCTAATAAGAGTGTAGGTAAATCTGGGATATTGGTAAGTTTTGGCTGACAGGCCGCACTTAGAGGAATGAGGATGGGGGAGGCCATGTTTGAGTGTCTGGAAGGGGTAAGTCAAGAAGGGTTGGAACCATGCGTGGTGCCTCTAATAGGCACAGAGGAACAAAGATCAAAGAACAAAGAACAAAACAGCACGGGAAACAGGCCCTTTGGCCCAACGAGCCTGCGCCGCCACCTCGATATTCCCACTTCTACCCATGATCCCTGTCTATGTTTATAGAAATCTGCAGGGGAATCAAATTTGCGAGACAATTTAGGGAGAATTTGTTTTGCCAATCAGCCTAACAGCACATCTTTGGGGTGTGGGAGGAAACTGGAGCACCCGGAGAAAACCCACACAAGCATGGGGAGAATGCGCAAACTCCCATAGACACAGACCCAAATCCATGTAACTGCACAGCGCAGCGATAGTCACTGAGTTGTCACGTTGCCCATCAACTGGTCCAGTTCAAGCGTACACTAACGACGTGAAGCACTAGGATACTCGCGAAAAATCCAAGAGCAGCTGTCTCACGACCCATCGCGTGTATGCCCCTTGTTAGACAACAAGGTGGACCGAAGTACCACAGAAGATTATCTTTCCCCTCCCCCTTGTCTGACACCAGCCCACACATCTAAAACTTCTTGGCTTGGAAGGAATTAGAGTAAATATGAAATGGAAATACTGCGTCCAGTTCTGGTTGCCGTACTATCGGAAGGATGTGGAGTCCTTGGAGAGAGTGCAGAGGAGGTTTACCAGGATGCTGCCTGGTATGGAAGGACTGTCTTATGAGGAACGATTAAATAGACTGGGGTTGTTTTCCCTTGAAAGACGTCGGCTTAGAGGGATCTCATAGAGGTGTATAAGATTATAAGGGGTATAGATAGAGTAAATGGGGGTAAACTTTTTCCACCTTCAGAAATGGATAGGACGAGGGGTCATGGCCTTAGGGTGAGGGGGGCTATGTATAAGACGAATATTAGAGGGCAGTTTTTCACACAAAGGGTAGTGGGGGTGTGGAATGCACTGCCGAGTAAGGTGGTGGGAGCAGGCACGCTGGGGCTGTTTAAGGGTCTCTTGGACAGCCACATGAGCGGTATGCAGATAGAGGGATATAGTAGGACTGTTTAACTATGGCTTTTTTTCCACAGGTAATTCGGTCCATACTTGACCAACAATGAGCATGCATTCGGCAGGTGGTGCGAGGACAGCTCTTGGATGTTGATTCATGGGTTGCCTGGTGCTTCATGTCGTAAATGAGTGCTTTATGTGGACCATCTGAAGGGCACCATGACAGCTCAGAGACTATCGATGTAGCTGTGCAGACACTTGGAATTGGGCCGGTGTCTGCGGGAGTTTGCGCGTTCTCCCCGTGGTTGCGTGGGTTTTCTCCGGGCGCTCCGGTTTCCTCCCACAACCCAAAAATTCGCTCTTAGGCTGATTGGGAAACAAATTGTCCCTATAGTGAGAGTCTTCCATATTAGGAATAACCTAAATTTAGAATAGGATAATGGAATTGCTACTATATAGTTATGACGGCGGCGCGGGCTCGTTGGGCCGAAGGGCCTGTTTCCCGTGCTGTGTTGCTCTTTAAAAAAAAAAGAAATGGTTACATTGACATGGGCAACCCTTGCTACAATATAAAATAGCAGCGGGGTCTGCATGGGTCATGTTAAAGCCAGATCATTAACTTGAAAATGGTTGGGCCTCAGATATTACCCTGCAATGATGTGCTGGGATTGAGAGGATTGGCTTCCAACAACCAGAAGCATTTTTCTTCAAACTGGGTCTGACTGCAACTAATTCAGAGCTTCCTCCCAACTCCCATGGGTCAGTATTTTTACTCCCCATTTGCATGTAACTTTGGGACCTGTCTGTATGAACCAGACTTGGGAAAAAGAGGTTCAGAAATTGGGGTTTTTGGCTTAGATGGTTTGTGCACTGCGTTTGTGCACTGGTATGGTGTGAAAGATTGAAAAAAAAAACCCTATGGTCTTCACTGTTTTGGTACATTCTCTAGCCATTAAAAATATAGATATACATTCATTAAATCACCAGAAAAAAATGCTATGAATATATACTTTGATAAAGATGCAAAACAGAAAAGGCAGAGATGGGGATTGATTTACAAGAAGTGCAAGAGAGGAAGACATGGTCTTATTCATTCAGACAGCTGGGGTCAGATATTTGATATAATGCAATAGTGTGTAAAAACTCTACAGATTATATTAAATTATACAAAAAAATCAAATGGAATTAGAGTAAAAGTGAAATGGAAATGGCTACAGCTCAGGAAACACAATGTTACTTTTATAGTTGTTTGAGCAATAAGTATCAACTAGTTAACAACTAAAATCAACATAACAAATGTAAATTTGTCAATGAACAGCCTGGATTTATAACATCCTTTCAATTGTAATAAGTCAACAACTGTCAAGTTTTTACATGCACTTTAAGATGATAAAATGCAGGAAGAAAATCAACACAATGATAGCAGAAATAAAGGAAACTGTGTGCCCTGACTTACTAATGCAGTGCCACAGGGAATCTTATCATAGATCATAGAATCTCTGCAGTGCAGTAGAGGCAATCCAGTCTATCAAGTCTAAACCAACTCTCCGACAGAGCATCTTCTCCAAGCCCTCACCCCTGCCCTATCTCTGCAATTCCACATGTAGTTAATCTATTTAACCTACATATCTTAGGACACTAAGGGACAATTTAGTATGGTCAATCCACCTAACCTGCACCTTTGGATTGTAAAAGGAATCCACAGCACCTGGAGGAAACCCACACAGACAAAGGGAGAACATGCAAACTCCAAAGTCACCTGAAACAGTCACTCCAAACAGAATTGAACCCAGAGCTGAGAGCCACAGTGTTAACCACTGCGTCACTGTGTCACCCCACATTCAAATAACTTATGTTTTTGTTACAAGGTTAGAACTTACACTCTATTATGTTCCATGTTTTCAATTTAACTTCTAAGTACTTTATCCTGAAATATATTTTTTGGCATAAACAGTTTACTCTGAAAATAAATAACCTATTTAAGCTGTCTAGGGAACAGTTTTATTGCTATCTTCCTCCAGCAAGGGCAGCCACTATCTCAGATACCTCATTGGCCATTCCTTATTACCATTGTGTGTTGTCAGGCTCTAGCATATTGTCATCAAAAATGGTTACACAACATGTGGGTGGCACAGAGGTAGATACTGCTGCCTCACAGCACCAGGGACCTTGGGTTCAATTCCCATCAAGTCATGCAGTCAAGAAATGTTAATATTTCAGGTCCAATCTACAAACACAAATTACCCTTGGATATTACCCTTTTCTTATGCAGCAGGTAATTAAGTCCTGATTTATTTATTTCAAATGTCATGTGTCTGTAGATAAAGAGCAGTTGTATTAATCTGAGTCAACAAATGATACATTACAACTGAATATAAATGATATGCTGTCTGAGATATGCACCTACTTAATGACTGAATTTGTATAATCAGGTTTATTGGAGTGCTGCTCAGAATTGCTAAGATTTTCCAGCATGTAGCAATATTGTTGTTCAGGTGACCCATGACCTCCAAGATTGTTATAGAAATATTGATAATGGGAAAAATGCTCAAGATGTGTCAACCAAGTTTAAACTTAGCTGGACTCTGCATTTTGCAAACTGCAGAGCTGGAACAATTTTCATGCAGTCAAACCTTGGACAATCAGCTTCCCATTGAAAGCAGAGAGGCCTGGAACTGCCTGATGGTGCTAATGACCACTTTGTTTCAGAATGAATCATGTTTACATTTCCAGTGACTCTGCTTTGTTAGAAGAACAAAGTATATTCCTGGACCAGAATAGCACTTGACAGTTGAAGGTTCAAAACTGTGTCCCGTGACCTCGAAATACAGGAAGTCATCATTGGATTTTCTTGCCCCCACATAATGCTTGTATTGGACACTGGCCACAGAATGTTGGAGAAGGGTGCAAAGATGGGAATAAAAAGAGCAAGCTAGAGCCCCAGCTCTCTCTGCTTTTTGCATCGACTTCAATGGTATTTCCAGACAGCACCTTCAACTGGCAGCCAAGGAGCACAACATCTCCAGCTCCTTGTACCTTGTGGCGAGCGTCATCAGACTGACCAGATCAAGAAGATCATCTTGTTGAGACGACCCAAAGAACAGAACGATAAGGGAAGCCCAAATCAATGCTGCAGATCCTGAAACACCAGGCAATGCTCAAAGATGAAGGAACAGCCTGCCCTAGCTTTATTGGATGGGTCCATTCAAACAGTTCAAATATGTTGATAGCGAGCTATGGACAGGGTATAGTGAAACTTTGGAAGCAAGTGTCAGAAGTAGATAGCTAGTGTTCAGTTTACCGAAAAGTCTTGTGAAAAAATTGAATGTTGTTTTCCTTGATAAAGTGTCCAAAAATGTTTGTGTTGGACCGTCACTTGACTCTTATCTTCTCTGTCTATCTCGCCACATAATGCACCCAAATTAAAAAGGGTTAATGCAAATTGGTCAAGGTTAGTCAGTATACATTTACCCACATTTCACTTTGCAACAACATGTTTGATTGTAGAATTCACATCCTCAGTTACTGTTAAGGAAAGCAAGAAAAATACATTTTCAGTCTTCTCAAAAATGAAGCACAGCACACTTTGAATCTCCTCTCTACATTCCAACCTTCCATTCTCTGCAATGTTAACAACTTTACTGGTTCTTAAGAAACACAATGATTAGCTCTTATTGCTCTTAAAGTGGGATTAAATGTAAGTATAGATTGTGGTCTGCAGATTAAATTATTAAGATAAAAGAAACCAAATATACTTGGAATGCAATGTGGTAACTGTATATTACAAATAAGCAAATTCTTTGGGGGATGTACCAACATTTTTTTCACCCTTTCATATAAATATTACAAAAATCTTTTTTAAATGTGATGACTTTCAATTTGTCAATTTTTTTGAATGCTGTGAAATATCTTTTGCTGCTTTTATCAAACAAGATGTTATTACAACTCATTCAATAAAGTGCAGCAAATAAAGTGGATAATTAAGTCCTGACAATTTTGCTTATTTTTACATGCTGTGTCCAATATGTAGCGGATATGTTAATCTGAGTCAACACATAATGTTGCAGCCTAATATAAATGACAAATACTGACTGCTTAATGACTTTGTGCGTAATCAAAACCAGTCAATTCTCATTTACATTTAAATAAAACAACCTGTAAAATGAAAGAGATTTTCGTCCCTTAATATTATTCATGCAATCTGGTTAGTCAGGATGAATCAAAATCACATTTTTGCTCTTACCGTCTATTCCTTTGCTCAGTGACAGGCAGGCAGGTGGGTTGGAAAAACAATCCGGTCATAGATTGTCCCAATCATTTCAAAGTTTGCATCGCACTGAAATATTAATAGATTGATCCCTGTTTGCAAGCAAATAGTATCTCCTCTATTTAACTTGCTACTAATATAATCCTCTTAGCATTATTTGCAATTATTTTTCTTCTTAATTGTATTTTTGGCTGTAGTTTCTATTCTTGGTGCATTTCATCATTTCTGTTTCCTTCATTATTTCCTGGTATATTCAATATTTATTCATTAATGAAATTAATTGGGTAGAGTTCAAGCAAATGGTGTGCAAATGTGGGTGCAGCCTGCTAAATGCAGAAATATGTGAAATAATAAAAACTTTCATTTGTCTTGTCCTTATTGAGTATCACAGAAAATGTTAACCACATTCCTGATCTGTCATGCATATGTGCAATGTATTGGACCCTATAATTTCTGGAGTGAGGGAGACTATATGTTAAAGTTTGTTTATTAATGTTACAAGTAGGCTTATATTAACATGCAATGAAGCTACTATGTACACCAGAGAAGTTTGGTGTTTTTGGAGTGAGGAATTAGTGGTGGGATCATGTGCTCCAGGTTTCAACTGGAGAAAATGAACCTACCTAAATTCCACAAGGGTTTGTAGTGGGCTGCGGGCATTGTGCACTGGTAATAAAGAGTTTCCTAGTGTTTAAGTTTACAAGGTGTAATATGTGGTGGTTGTTGCACAATACTTTGCTGAATACATATATAACAATTCTGGAGTTACTTTGCAGTATACGTTCAAAACTTCCTGCTGTCATACTGTTTTATAGAATTGCAATGACAAAAGGATGAATTCCAGTTTTCCCAGAGAATGTTGACACCTCTGATGCTTTGACTTGGTCAATGAGGATCAGGAAAGCAGTGCAGTGGCAATGGTTGTTTGACAGTGCAAGAGAGAAACGTATTTCTGAAAATGCCACAGAGGAATTGATTATTATTATTTGGCAGTCTCATTCCTCAAAGAGATGTGTCCTGTTACCAACTTCTCTGTGACCTACGTGGAATGCACAGAATTATTGAATAGCTGCAGTGCAAAGGAGATCATTCAGCCCATCATGTCTGCACTAGTTCTCCAAAGGTACTCAGCATCTTCATGTTCTCCCTGTAACCCTGTTCATTCTTCCCATTCAGATAACAATCTAATTCCCTTTTAAATACTCTCCACCACCTTGCAAAGCTGTGCATTCCAGTTCCTAACCACTCGCTGCATGAAAATGTTTTTCCTCATGTAACCATTATTTCTTTTGCAAACTACCTTAAATCTGTGCCCTCATGAATGGCAAAACATTTTCCCTTTCTACTCTGTCCAGACCCCTCATGTTTTTGAATGTATTTATCAAATCTTTCACACAAACAACAATGATTAGATGACCTTTTTTGGTGATGTTGATTATGACATAAATATTGACCAGGACACCGGGTTAATTCCCCTGCTTTTCTTTGTAATAATGTGAGTAGATTGTTTAGTCCACCTGAGGAGACAGATATGCTTCAATTTAATGTCTTTTCTGGAAGATACCTCTCAATATTGTGATCCTCATTATGAAACTGAAGTGTCAGCCTAGATTTTATGCTCAAATGTTGGATTTTCTGACCTTGCCCATGGCTGGGATTCTCCAGTCCTTTGCTGTGAATGAAGATTTGGCTGACAGCTCTGAGAACTGTAGGTTACAGATTTTAATTGAAACATACATTTGCAGAATTATTAGAAGTAAAAAAGTAAAGTTTATTTGTTATTCATATGTAGGCTTACGTATTTACGTTGCAATGAAGTTACAGCAAAAATTCCCTAGTTGTCACGCTCTGGCACCTGTTCGGGTACACTGAAGGACAGTGACTCAAGCCAGGAGCCTGTACAATCATCCTTGGGCTCAGGACTTGTTGATTCTGGCATCAGGATTTCCTGAACTAAAGGGTTTCAATTTTACTTGAGCCAAGAGAATCCTGCCACCGGAACACAAGGTGGATCATTAACCCCTGGGGTGTTTATGCTGGTTGTAACCAGCCATTCAGGACTCGTGTATGGATTGGTGAATGAAAGAAGTGGGATTGAAGGGATATGGAATCAGGTGGATTAGTGTGAATATCCATGGAGAAAGGACAGGAGAATAAGGTTGAGAAACTTACCAGCCATGGTTGAATGGCAAAGCAAACTTAATAGGCTGAGTGGTCTAGTTCTGCTCCTACATCTTATGATCTAATATAGCGGTTTACTCAATAAAAAGTAAATTCCATTATGGACTGATTGGGCTTAATGATCCAATATGTTAAAACTATTATATACTACTGTTATCAAATACTGTAGATATCGCACTGATATGCTACCAACATTATACAGAATATATTTTCATTATTCACTCGGAAACACTGATCATGAGTAAAGTTATACAACGATTGCATTCAAACTATAATGCAATTGAATGTTCGTTAGATTATCATTCTGTAATTGTAGTTACTAATTCGTAATATGAAGCAATCCATTTAAGTAATTATTTTTAGGTCTTAACTGACGTGCTTTTCATCTGAAGATTGGAACTGAGTCACAGGCTTTGTAATCCGACACTGAACTGGGCAGCTCCATAGTAGAGTCACAGAATCCCAACAATGCAGAAGGAGGCCATTTGGCCCATCAATCTGCACTGATCACAGTCCCACCCAATCCCGATTCCTGCTACCCTACATATTTACCCTGCTAATCCCTCTGACATTCTGGCCAATTTAGCACAGCCAATCAACCTATCCCATATATCTTTGGACTGTGGAAGGAAATTGGAAGAAGCCCATGCAGTCATGGGGAAAAAGTGCAAACTCCATACAGAAGTATGGAGGCCAGAATTGAACCTGGGTCCCTGGCACTGTGAGGGAGCAATGCCAACCACTTGCCACCCCAACGTGTTTCAATCATTAGGCTAATTTCTGTGACTTTAATGAATTAAATTAGTTAATTAAGCCTTAATTCAAGGGGTTAAAATGCTCTGAGTTAGGACGTTGTGGATTCTGCCACTCCAGATACATGGGCCGGAATTTTCCGGTCTTTATACGTCCCACCGCTACTGCCGGTGAGAATGAATATTCTCCCAGTCACAGTGGTAAAAAAATTGTAAACTATGTTTTTAGACTCAGGATGAAAACCTTCCCTTTTTTTAGTTGTTGAATTTTTTTTTCAATTGATATTATTTCGGAATCAAAGAAAACAACATGATGATATAGCTTTAACCTTGCTTGTCCATGTGGATCTAAGAGCACAAATTTTAGTTGTTTTCTGCTTCACATGCTCCACTGAGGTCCTTGCATTGAATAGCACATCCACGTAGCTGACCTCAAGAAGATGGTATTGTTTCAGGCAGGGAAAACAATCTTATTGCTCTTTCAAATAGTTTTTTCAGTGGACAAACATCGTAAATCATAAGTTTTCAGAGGGTCCCTAGACCTTTGGGCTGTTGGAACTGGACTGTCAAGGATATTTGATTTTTAACTTTGCTGTCAGAATCTCCTAAGAATTCTGGTTATGGTTTTTTTTCTGTCCTTCTCTGTAATTGTTGAGTTGCTGGCACATACATAATTTAATAGCATATAAAAAACATTCTCTGCATTGTAGCACTTTTGGGATTGCTCTCTTTTAAAAGAAAGGGCAGCAGGTTCAAAGTGGACCAAATATTGCAGAGAGTTTCAGAATAAACGAACATTTGAAAAATACAGAATATTTTGTTTGAGAACTGTTGAACTGATAGGATATTGAAGTTTACACATTGAACAACATCCTTTAATTTAAGTTTTTGAACTACAATTGTGCATCATTTATCTAAAATATGTCTAAGAATGCATACCATTTTAATTTGCAAGCTTTTTATTTTGTTAAATCACAGAAAAGTTTTGTATTCTATCACAGAAGTTGGCACTTTATCAGAGTTTATTACGAGCAGAAAATTCCATTAGTGAGTGTTCAACGTCTATCATTTTATGCTTTGATACTCTTGGTTGGCTGAAAATATAAAGTTTAATTCTGCTTCAGAAGATGAAGCTGGAGGCTTTAAGATGCAAAGTTTGGTTATGTACTGTGCTTCTGTACACTGGCATCTGTGGTGCACGCAGCCACTCCTGATTTTGACTGCAACTGATGTCAGTTTGGTAAGGCGCATGCAGGGAGCACTAGCTCGTTCTGAAAGTTAGCAAGTTGGTAATGTCATTAGCAAGCAACAAGGATTTATAAAAACATAAGAACTTGAAGCAGGAATAGGCCATCAGGCTTCTCGAGACTGCTCCGCCATTTAGTAAGATCACAGCTGATCTTTTCGTGGACTCAGCTCCACTTACCACCCACTTACCATACCCTTAATTCCTTTACTATTTAAAAATGTATCTATCTTTCCTTAATAACAATGAGGTAGTTTCAAACAGGAAATTTCACAGATTCACAATCCCTTGGATGAAGAAGTTCTTCCTCAACTCAGTCCTAAGTCTGCTCCCCCTTATTTTGAGTCCATGCCAGTGGAACAACCTCCAGCTTCTATCTTATCTATTCTTTTCATTATTTTATATGTTTCTATAAGATCTCCCCTTGTTCTTTTGAATTACAATAAGCATAGTCCCAGTCTACTCAGTCTCTCCTCAAAAGTCAACCCTCCATACTCTGGAATTAACCTAGTGAATCTCCTCTGCACCCCTTCCAATGCCAGTATATCTTTTCTCAAGTAGGGAGACCAAAACTGTACATCATATCCAGGTGCGGACTCACCAGCACCTTATATAACTGCAACACAACCTCCCTGTTTTTAAACTCCATTCCTCTAACAATGAAGGACAAAATTCCATTTACTTTCTTAATTACTTACTGCACCTGCAAACCAACTTTTTGTGATTCATGCACAAGGATACCCAGGTCCCTCTGCATAGCAGCATGCTACAATTAATTAAAAAAATTAGTCCATTTTGCTGTTATTCTTACCAAAATGGATGACTTCACATTTACCAGCCCTGTACTCCATCTACCAGACACTTGCCCACTCACTTGGACCATCAATATCCCTTTGTAGACTTTGTGTCCTCTGCACACTTCATTCTAACACTCATCTTAATGTCATCTGTGAATTTGACAGCAGTACTGCAATTTCGGAGCTCAGCACTTCAGCTAAAGCTGTCTCTTAAGCTTACGCAGACGGATATATGTTCAACAGCAGCAATGTTATTTAAAGGGATTATCTATTATTTTCAGGTTAGTTCCCACTTGATTTATACTGATTGTTGCAATTATGTAAGTCTTTGGCAATTACCATAATTGTTTAAAATTGTTAAAAAGTTCTCAGAGATTGGTGTGGCAGGCACTCAATTGCACAGATTACTAGCTCCCAGTCAGTGGTGTGTATCATGCTTGGCCTGCAGCATATCAAGGAGAATGAGTGGAGGCTACACGGAGCAAGACAATTGGTTTTTGAAAGAGAGTGGAGGAGGGAAAAGAGGCCTGCCAGCAGAAAAGTTCAGGAATCAATTCTCCTACTGAAAATTCAGTGAGAAACATTGTGTCAGTCTTCTTTGCTTTATTAAGGAGATCCTCACTGAAATCTGCCACCTTTTGAAGCAGCAACTACAGCCTCACGGCAGATTGAAGACAGCATTGCCAGTGAGTGTGAACCTCACCATCCAATGCTGTATAAGGAAAACCACAATTGTTCTTTATTCAAGGAAAGCTCAATATGTGTCATTCTCTCTTTCCAGTCTGCCAAAGCAAGCCCAAGCCTTTGTGAGGATTGCAGACTTCATCATGGCACAGGATGTCATTGATGTCACATACGTTGTTTTGTGGGCACCATATGTTAACTCTGAGATGTACTACAATCCAAAAGGATTCACTTCCTTGCTGTGTGTGCATGCACATACTACGTATAATGCAGATGAATGCCTCAGATCCCAATAGCAATCAGAATGTGGTTGTTCTGTGGCAGTCCATTGTACTACTTGCATTGACTTCTGAGTGATGTGAACTATCTGTTGACTGCATAGCTCATAACTCTAACATACAATTCATGCATGTGTGGATAGCATGCAGTTAATAAAAACCATATTACTACATGAAATATAATCTGGTGGGATGTTAAAACAATGCTTCTGTGCCTGGATCCCCTTAAGAGTTCCATTTTATCCAGACCCATCAAGACTTCCTTTGGTCTTGTGAAAGTCTTCTTTGTGGTCATTCCATTCCTATATGTGGGCACTCAGATCAGTAAGAGCTTTGCCTCATTACTGGAGGAACATAACATCTTTATTCCGGTCGACAATGAGAATTATCATATCAAATTTACTTTAAGCAAAACAAGACTTTTAAAAGATGTTTTGTTTAAAAATAACAATCGTGCTCAGGTGAATTAATTATTTGAGGGGAGTATCTGGAGTCGGGTGAAGGATCCAGCGAATTCACACCGAAAGCAGATTAAAACAATTGTTAGCAGAGCCCATGTTATGCCTCATCGTGGTCTGTTGCACCCTGCATTCTTGCACAGTCTCACCATCATAACCCTTACCACAAGCCAAATGGTCATCAGTTACCTGTGATTGCTTTAGCATCTTGGTATCAGGAGTCACAACCCTAATCCTCATTCATCAACAATCCCACACTTTACCTTCTCTCTACTACTGATTATCATGGCGTTCACATGGCCACAATACCAAAATAAAAAACCAATACAAGATAAAAATTCCAACCCACAATTAGAAATTAGGCATTGCCATATTGCTTAAATAAATCAATAGATTAGCCAAGTATAAGTGTCTGTCTTGCAGGTGCTTTTGCATTTCGTAGTGCTCTGACATAGTGCTATTCCCGTGGTTAAACGATGACAGATGGATGGCTACTGTCCTTCAGTGGGAGAGACCACAGCCCAACAGGATAACCATGAGCCACCTCTGTGCTGGGTTGCACAGAAGACTCCTCCCTCTCCGCCCCCACCATGTTATTCTTGTGCTTTCTGCAGGTCAAACTCCCTTTTTCAATGGCTTCCAGCAGCTGTGACAACAAAAATGCATCTCCCCTTTAAGAGAATTGTTGGAAAAAGGGGAAAAAAAATGAAAACTAAACATTGATCTAATCACATCCTGATTTCACTGTGCGATTGCTCATGTTATACCTTGCAGTCTTTGAGTTACCATATTTGTCATAGGGGTAAAAAAAAAATCATTGTCAGACAGATACGATAATACATAGATGTCCTCCCAATAAGAGCCATCATTCCTTGCTTACTATCTGTATAATGATAGTGATTAATGTACTGCAAAACATGGTTTCTAGGTTTCATGAGCTGAAAGATTTTAACCCTATAGTTCTCGAGCATAAAAATTTATAATTTGCTGAAGAAATTTTAGCTTGTGAATTTCATATCTTAAGAATTGCAACAGCTGGAGAGTTTCCTCACATCTGTTTATAATCTACTAAATTCAAAAACCAGAGTCTCAACATGATTTCATATGTCAAAGTAATTGAAAATGTGACAAAACCAGTGTGAGGACAAATGACACAAGCATTAGAGATTAGACACCCGCTAAATGTATATTGTTATGTTGTGATTTGCTGTTTTACATTAATAGGGCATTAATGCATTTTTGATCACGCTCCTTTAGATTCCTCCAGGGATCAAACTGGTATATCATATATTTGCCAGAAGCTTCTTTCAGGCATCAGCAGGAGACTTGGCAAAGATTAGAGTGTTTGCAATGTGTTGTTGTATTACCATGTCACTGATACACTGTTTTGACTTGCTGTTTAACATTTAAATCATTAAAATCAGCACCTGCACGCAACAGCACACAGCTGACAGAATGTATTGAAAGACACTGGGGCACATGCTAACATGAACTACACTATAATATAAAAACAAAATACTGTGGGTGTTGCAATCTGAAACAAAAACAGAAAATGTTGGAAAATCTCAGCAGCTCTGACAGTATCTGTGGGGAAAGAATACAGCCAATGTTTTAAGTCTAGATGTCCCTTTATCAAAAGCTCTACACCGGATGCATATTAACGAGGTTTTACATAATTCCATAGTATTCACTAACAAAAAATACTTGTAATTGTGTGCCCCCTCCATGTGCATATTGCCTTGCTGTATTATGTAACATACAGCAACAACACTTTCATTTTACCAACTTTTTCGGGGAATGTTACAGAGAAATTCTCATGTTAGACAATTATTAAAGCCTTCATTGGAATGTAACAAAAACTGATGATGGCCCTGTCTTTCAAATGTATTTCTTGGTACTGTTATAATTTATAAAGCAACTTAAAATTAGACAATTTAACTTCCAGTTGATTGCTGCAAAATAATACAAGTGACATAATCTTCCGATTCTTCCTGTTGGTGAGATCTTCTGGTCCTGCTGATGATGCACCTCCTCCATGTGTTTCCAGGAGGAGTAGGATGGGGTTAATGGGAAATCTCATTGACAGTAGCCGGATCGAATGAACCTGTCTCTGGCCAATTACATGTCATCTCCCACGCTGAAAAAGTGCTGCAGAGAGACCAGAGAAGCCCGGCACCAATTTCATATTTAAGACTGTTACTGTAAGAAACAGACTAATAGCACTTTTGACTGAACTTTATTTTTGTAGATAATTTTTATTTTAAACTACAGATCGTAACCCAAAACCCAAGGGCTACTTGGGTTTACTTTATGCTGTCCCTTAAATAGTCATTCAATTTTCCTGGATTTAGACCAAAGTGATTTATAGTTTCTGAGATTTAATTTTATTCCTTTACTAACATGGTAACTTTTTACTGTCTTTCATGGTGAAAGATTTTCTTGGTAATTTTCCTTTAGTGCAAGCTGCAAGTCTTCCAGACTCATTCTAAATGTGTTCACAAGTTTGGTCTTTTCAATCTGAGAGCGAGTTCCCACCTGCATTGTTGCATGGCGAACTATATAGAGTTGGGCCTCTAGCTGCTCCCTCTCCTCTGATCCTTGCAGACTCATTGTGTCTATGAGAAACCTTCCTACACTGAAAACCCACTTGCATGCCAATATAAATATAATAGCTTCATATCCAGGTAGAAATGCTAATTAGCTATTCTTGAGATTTCACCTCACTTTTACCTTGAAATTAAATGGAGTTAAAGCATAACTGTTTACAACCCAATGAAATTCAGCAACTTCTGGCACTTTGGAGATTATCAGTCTAACATATGTTAGCACTGTCAGATGCTGTTGCTATTGCCATTTTTCTCGGACAACTCCCTTTAATCTTTAACAATCACATCACTCAGTCTTGTTGTTAGGCAGTCTTCAGAACAGATCATATGATTCTCTTCACTTTGTCCACTATTGAAGACATAGTCCCAAAATATAATCTTATACAACCTGATTGGTAGGTAATGACTTGTGGGGTTCCACAGGGACCTATGCTAGGACCCAAACTGTTCACGTTGTATATTAATGATTTGGAAAAGAGGACTAAATGTTTTATCTCTAAATTTGCAGATGATAGAGAGTTGGGTTGTGGGGGGGTGTGTTGTGGTGAGAAGTGAGGAGGATGCAGAGATGCTTCAAGGTGATTTGGGCACGTTAACCTGTGTGGCATATGCATGGTGGTACAGTACAATGTTGATAAATGTGAGGTTACTTTGGTGGCAATAGTAGGAAAACAGCTTATTACTTGAATGGATATAAATTGAAAGAGGTGGATATCAGCAAGACCTTGAAGTATTTGTGTATCTGTTGCTGGAAGTAAGTGAGTATGTATAGCAGGCAGCAAAGAAGGCAAATGATATGTTGGCATAGTAAGAGGATTTGAGCATAGGAATAGAGAAGTTTTACTGCAATTGTATAAGGTGTTGGTGAGGCCTTACCTGGAGTATTGTGTGCAGTTTTGGTGTACTTATCTGAGAAGGGATGTCCTTATTATAGAGGGAACACAGTGAAGGTTTACCAGGCTGATTCCTGGGATGGCAGGTCTGTCATATGAGGAGACACCTAAGTAGGTTAGGATTATGTTCGCTGGAGTTTAGAAGAGTGAAAGGGCATCTCCTCAAAACTTATAAAATTCTAATGGTGTTAGACAGGGTGGATTAAGAAAGAATGTTCCCCGTGGTGGGGGGAGTCCAGGTTAAGAGTCATCATTTGAAGATAAGAGGTGCACCTTTTAGGACTAAGGTGAGGAGTAATTTCTTCACTCAGTGTGATAAATGTGTAGAATTCACTACCACAGAATGTAGTTGAGGTCAAAGTGTTGTCTGATTTCAAGAAGAAGTTAGATGTAGCTCTTGGGGCTAAAAGCGTCAAAGATTTGGTAGGGGGAGGGTTGAGATTGGGATATTGAGTTTGATGATCAGCCTTGGTCATAATGAATGGCAGAGCAGACTCAAAGAGCCTTATGTTACTCTATTTGTAATAGAACTACCTTTGCTGTGTAGTCCAACAGTGATGATATGGGCCTTCAGTTTTAACAAGAAGCAACTGTTGAATGTGTATTCAGTCTGGTAGAACTCATGAATCCTTGATTCCTTTAAGTCCTTGTTGCCAATTCCTGGAAATCATGAAAACATGCTTAACTGTGATATCCCTGAAACACTTAGTCACAGTCAGCCTGCCAAGATCAGGGAAGATTTACAGCTTGCACTAAAAAAAGAAGTGTCAGGAAAATCTTTCACCATGAAAGATAGTTGAAAGTCATCATGTTAGGAAAGGAAATTAATGAAAATTAACTGCAGAAGCCAAGAATCACTTTGGCCCCAGGAAAACTGAATAACTATTGATGTTGGGCTAACATGAGAGGTTCTCTATAACGTATCCCAGAGATGAATTGGTAAAATGAATATGTTTTTGCTGTGTGTTGCACAAAATAGCCAAGGTGCAAAGCAATTTATATGTCGACTATGCACAATTACAAGAAGTGGTGTAGAGAATGAGTCAAGAGGAAGGTGTGAAGTGCTAAATCACTCCAAAATCTGATGGTCAAGTAGACTTATTTATAGATTGCAACATATGTCTGCCTCCTTCCTCATCATTATTCCCAGAGTCCAGCAGTCTGTATTTTCACAAAGGGTGCAATCTTACTGCCCACCTTCTCCATGTTTTTTCCATGCCAGCCAAATCTCTGTTCACTTCCACTGACATGAACAGTGTTAGAATTCTGGCTCAACTGTCAATTGGTAATACAGAATTTAAATAATGCTAAATAGAGAGACACATTGTTGAAAATTTTCATCATACACTTATCAAATCATTCCTTCCTTACGGCAACTCCTCAGCCAGAGTCAACTTGCAACAAATGAGCACCCTTCTCTGCTGTGGAATAAATTGTTGCAATTATTTGAAATTTGGCATTATTGCATTTGTCTTTGAGAAAAAAGACAAAAAGCTTTGGTAACATACCTCTCTTTTCAGTTATATTCCACTCTCCACTTATAATTTCACCTGTTTTCAACCCACTCCTGTTGTTACAGTTCTTGGAGACAACTTTCACAACTCTTATAATGTTGTACACTCCCTCAGAATGTCATGTCCAAAAGTGAGGAATGATGAGAAGCTCATCAACATGATTATGCCTGTGCCCCACTCTGCCCTGTCTACCCACACCCCCCCCCCCCCCCCCCCCCCCACCCCTTCCCCAAATGCCTTAACCGCCCTGTCATGATTACAGCTCTAGTCTCTATTTATACCTTTTGGTAATATCAGTACAATAAAATAATTAAACAAACCAATTTAAACAAGTTGATAGCCTTAAAGAGGCACTGTAACAAAAACTCAGAACTTTGAAGGAACCTTGTCTAACTAAATTAAAATACTATCTTTGGGGCTAATGAAGCACTCCAGCCATTGCATTACCAACTAGTGATGGAAGAGTCTACATTTATATATGTTCAAGCTACTTAATTAAACAATCCCCTTCACCTTTGTATTTTTAATCTTGGCACTATAATTAATACTCTATTAGCACCAAGACGGTACTTTCTGGTCATTATAGTCCAAACATGGCTTTCAAAAGAAATTAAGAATAGTATTAGACCCAAAGAGGAGTCGCATAAAGTTGCTAGAAGAAGTCATAAACCTGAGGATTGGGAGAAGGTCAGTATTCAGCCTAGGAAGAAAAATAAAAAAGATCAATGAAGATAAACATATGTCCCTTATAGTCTGAAACAAGAGAATTCATAATTGTGAATAAGAAAATTGCAGAGCAATTAAATAACTACTTCAGTTCTGCTTCACAGAGGAGGACAAAACTGATTTCCCAGAAATGCTAAGGAATCAATGATCTGGTGAGAAGAAGGAACTGAAGGAAATTGTGATTACTGGAAAAATAGTTCTAGAGAAATTAATGGGTCTGAACGCAGGTAACTCCACAGAGCATGATAATTTATTCCCCAGGATAATAAAAAAGGGTGGCCATGGAAATAGTGGATATGTTGGTCCACATCTTCCAAAATTCTGTAGATTCTGGGACATCTCTCAGTTAATGGTAGGGCATTGCGGAGAGTTACAAAACAAAGAGATCTCGGGGTACATGTTCATAGCTCCTTGATAGTAGAGTCACAGGTGGACAGAGTGGTGAAGAAGGCATTTGGCATGCTTAGTTTCATCGGTCAGAACATTGAATACTGGAGTTGGGATGTCTTGTTGAAGTATACAAGACATTGGAGGGTGGCGAACATAACCCTATCGTTTACAAATGTAAGGAGGAAGAAAACAAGAAATTACATACCACTTCAACTAACATCAATAATAGGGAAATGCTAGAGTCTATTCATAAAGAATGTGATAACAGGACACTTAGAAAGTATCAATGGGATTTGACAAAGTCAGCATGGATCTGTGAAAGAGAAATCACATTTGACAAACCTACTGGAGTTGTTTAGAGGATTTAACCAATGATAAACCATAGATAAAAGTGAACTAGCTGTGGTGTATTTGGATTTTCAGAAAGGTTTCAGTAAATTCCCACAGAAGAGTATAGATTACAAAGTTAAAGCACGTGGAAATGAAGTAATGTATTGGCATGAAGAGGTGATTAATTAGCAAGCTTGTGGTGCAAGATCTTTTGAAGAAGAGTGACCATAATATGATAGAATTCATTAAGATGGAGAGAGACACAGTTAAGTCATGGAGTCATAGAAGTTTACAGCATGGAAGCAGGCTCTCTGGCCCAACTTGTCCATGCCACCCTTTTTTTTTTAACTCCCTAAGCTAATAACAATTGCCCATGTTTGGTCCATATCCCTCTACACCCATCTTACCCATGTAACTATCTAAAGTCCCAGTTTATCCAGCTTCTACTTAGAACTCAGACCATCAAGTCCTGGTAGCATCCTAATAAATCTATTCTGCACTCTTTCTAGTTTAATAATATCCTTTCCATAATAAGATGATCAGAACTGCATACAGTATTCCAAGTGTGGCCTTACCGATGTCTTGCACAACTTCAACAAGACGTTCAATTCTTGTATTCAATGTTCTACCAATGAAACTAAGCATGCTGAATGCCTTCTTCACCACTCTGTCCATCTGTGATCCACTTTCAAGGAGCTATGAACCTATACCTCTAGATCTCTTTGTTCTATAACTCTTCCCAGTGCTCTATCATTAACAGAGTAAGTCCTGCCCCAGTTCAACCCACCAAAATGCATCATCTTGCATTTGTCTAAATTAAACTCTATCTCCATTTGTCAGCCCACAGACCCAATTGTTCAAGATGTTGTTGCAATTGGAGATAACCTATTTCACTGTCCATTATGCCACCGATCTTGTTGTCATCCACAAACTTAATAACCATGCCTCCTATATTCTCATCCAAATCATTAATATAAATGACAAATAACAGTGGACCCAGCACTGATCCCTGAGGTTCACTGCTGGTTACAAGCTTCCAGTTTGAAAAACAACCACTTTCTGGCTAAGTCTGAAACTAAGGTACTGAAGTTGAGGAAAGCTGACTTTGATGGCATGAGATTTACATTGGCTAGTATAAGTTTAGGGGTTGACAGTGTGTAGGCAATGGCAGATATTTAAATATCATACAGATAAACTTAAAGAACTGTACATCCCTGCCTGGCATAAAAGTAAAATGGGGAAGGTGGCTCATAAAGAACTGGTTGGCAGACAGGATGTGGACGAATCTGACAAAGGAACAGTGTGTTCCGAAAGCTTGTGGAGTTTACTATCAAATAAACCTGTTAGACTTTAACCTAGTGTTGTGAAACTTCTTACTGGCAGACAGGAAGCAGAGATTGGGAATAAATGGGTCCTTTTCAGAGTGACCAGCAGAGGCAAATGAGGTACTGCAAGGTTCAGTGCTGGGACCCCAGCTATTCACAACATATATTAATGATTTGGGCAAAAGAATTGGATGCAATATCTCCAAATTTGCAGATGATACTAAGCTGGGTAATAGTGTGTGCTATGAAGAGGATGCTAAGAGGTTGCAGGGTGACTCAGGCAGCCTGGCTGAATGGACAAATCCTTGGCAACTGTAATATAATGTGAATAAATGTGAGATTATCCGTGTTGGCCAAAACAGGAAAGAAGATTATTATCTGAATGGCAGCAGTTTAGGAAAAGGGGAGGTTCAATGTAACCTGGCTGTCATGGTAGAATAGTCACTGAATATTGGCATGCAGGTACAACGGGCATTGAGGAAAGCTAATGGTTTGCTGGTCTTCATGCCAAGAAGATTTGAGTATTGGAATAAGGATGTCTTGCTACATTTATACAGAGCCTTTGTGAAGCCACACCTTAAGTATTGTATGCAGTTTTAGTCTCCTAGTCTGAGGAAGGACATTTTTGCTATTGAGGGAGTCCAGCTAAGGTTCACCAGACTGATTCCCGGAATGGCAGAACAGGCACGTGAAAAAAGATTGGATTGACTAGGTTTGTACTCACTGGAATTTCGAAGAATGAGAGAGGATCTCATAGAAACATAAAATCCTGATGGGACTGGACAAGCTAGATGCGAGAAGAATTTTCCTGATGTTGGGGAGGTGTGGAACTAGGGGTCACAGTCAAAGAATACGGGGTAAGTGCTCAGGGCTGAGATGAGGAAGAATTTCTTCATTCAGAGAGTTGTCAAAAAGTGGAATTCTCTACTAAAGAAAGCTGTTGAGACCAGTTCATTAAATATGTTCAAGACAGAGTTGGACATTTCTCTTGTGGTTAAAGGGATCATGGGGTATGGAGAGAAAGCAGAAGTGGGATTCTGAAAGCGCATGATCAACCATGATCATATTAAATGGTCATGCAGGCTTGAAGGGCCAAATGGCCTACTCCTGCACCTATTTTCTATGTTTCTATGGATTGAGAATTGGTTAGCAGACAGGAAACAGAGTAAGAGTAAATGGGTCTTTTTGAATTGGTAGACACTGATTAGCGGGGTCAATGCTTTGGCCACAGCCAATCATAATATGATTTGGATGACAGAACTAAACATAATATTCCCAAGTTTGCTGATGAGACAGAACTTAGTGGGAATGTCAGTGGTGAAAAGGATGTTAAGAAACTTCAAAGTAATTTACACAAGTTGAGTAAGTGGACAAATACATAGAGTATATCTTGGATAAATATGAAGTTATCCAATTCGGACTGAGAAACAATGAAAGAGCATTGATTGATAGATTAGTAATAGATTGGGAAATGTTGAGATATAAAGGGGCCTTGGTTTCCTTGTACACCAGTCACTAAAAGCAAGCATGCAGGTATAGTAAGCAGGAAGACAAATGACATTTAGGCTTTCATTGCAAGGGGACTTGAGTACAGAAGCAAAAATGCTTTACTGCAACTTAAAGGTCATTTGGTGAGACCACACCAGGTGTATTGTGTGCATTTTTAACCTCCTTCTCCAGAAAGGATATACTGGCCATAGAGGGAATGCAAGATACATGATACAAACAAATGGCTTTGCATACAGACCAGGAAGAGTTTTTTTCAGCTTTTGGAATTTGCTTGCACTCAAGAGAATTTTAATGACTTAAAAATTTTCTACTTGTGTCTGTGCTGCTGGTCATACACCTCTGATGAAAAGCACAGTCTTACTATTGGCTACTTAGTTTATGAACGTGGAACAATGCCTTGCTTTAAGGCTCTCTGGTGGCTCTATCCAAGTGTGTTGAAACTGATTGTACTATGCAGTGCCTCAACATTATCAATCAAAGCTCCACACAGCAAGATGCTACAATTGTTTTCATTCCCTTCATGCCTGAGGTCACTCTTGATGATGGCACCAATGCTTTGTTCTTCTGGATGACCATCCTCAAAGCAGAATGTGTCCAATTGGATAGTAGATTTTGCAGTAGTAATGGAGTGCAATATTGCCTGCTGTGAGGCTCCTCTATAAATTTGTGAAGTATGCTCTACTGCTTAATTATCTTCATGAGGTCAAGATCACAAAGCAGCTCAATATACCCTAAAGCGATGTTATGCCTTTTGTCAGAGCAGTCAATCCATTTTGAAGTTGGAATTGGCAGAACTTCTGAGTCCTGTGTTAATGAGTGGGCTTAGTTTACAGCTTGGAAAGCAGTTCTGCATCTGCAATAGGAAGAAATTGGTACATGATAAATCAATGTTTAGAGTCAACAGACTTGCAGTTGTGGAGAGATAAAGCAGAATGCTTCGAAAGCTGGAAATCTGAAGTAAAAACAAAAGATTAGAAAAATGAAACAGCTATTTTTCTATTTATTAGTCACAAGTATGCTTACATTAACACTGCAATGAAGTTGCTGTGAACATCCCCTAGCCACCACACTCCCGCACCTGTTCAAATATACTGAGGAAGAATTTAGCATAGCTAGTGCACCTAAGTTGCACATCTTTGGACTGTGGGAGGAAACTGAAGCACCGTGAGGAAACCCTTGCAGACCTGGGGAGAATGTGTGAACTCCACACAAACAGTGACCAACTCGGGAATTGAACCCAGGTCCCTGGTGTTGTTAGGCATCAATGCTAACTACTGTGTCATTGTGCTGCCCATCTGGCAGCATCATTGGAGAAAGAGATAAAGTTAACATTCTAGTCCAATAGCTCTTCATCAGCAATTTCTTTCACTTTGATCACCTTCACTGCTTCCCTCTTCCCTCCTGGAAAAGGTGTTTGTCAAAATCTGCTTTCACAGCCACATCTCCTTCCTCAGTGAGTATCTCTGCCTCTGATGGATTCCAGCTGAAATTCCATCCTCCATCTTTCAAATCCAGCCAGGATTACAAATGTTTCTGAGATATATAATGATCCTCAGGCTGCTATTCTTGGCTCATCCTGAGATCCACACTCAGTACCATGCATTACCACATGTACACACTCAACCTCACTCTCCAGCAGCACCAACTCACCCTATCTCAATTCTATCGTGGTGTCCAGTTTCATTTAATTCCTCATCTCATCCCACACCCGATAACACAAATCTTTGTTTCTTCCTTTCAAGTGTTAAGGGATGAAATCCAAAAAAGAATCATACTGGAATTGAAGTGTTATCTCCTTTTCTCTCTCCGTGGATATTGCCGAACTTGTTGATTCGTTTTCTTCCAATATGGAGTCAGGAGGTGTCATGCAGTATAAACATCAAAAATATTCTAATCACTATATCTAGGGTCCTCCAACCTCCATCGTGCAAAAGGGCCAACCCATCAAATCATCTGAAGAAGAGGTATGGAGGTGGAAAAATCTGAAGAACAGGAGGAAACAGAAGAAGAGTGAGACAACCAATCCTGCCAATTGCAAGAGCTCTCTAACAGCAGGTCAGTGATGTAATCATTCCTATTCCCTTGCACAAAAATCCTTCCCAGTATCAGTCGCATTCCTTCAATATCTCTTAAGACTTCAGCAATCTACAAACCAGAATAGATATTTTCGTCAAATTGTGTTGCCTGTCCTACAAACACTCATCTATTAGCAATTAACAGAAAAATATGTGCTCTTCTGCTCTTACTGGTGCTCCTTTGAGGTGCCCCACCATTGACTTCATCATGAAGATGGAAGACACAGACTATCATGTCTCCACAGGGAAAAACTGATTTAGTGATGATGGCCTTTAGAAGCTCAGATTGAGAAGGCAATTTCCTTGCAGCAGCTGGTCATGAAGCAGTCACCTGCTATAAGGAATGCTTTCCTTAAAATAGCCTTGTTTCTTGAAGTGATGCATTCCCTTTTGCCAGTGGATAATTTAACGCTGCTGGTGCCTTGCTTTGTCTCTCGCCACTGGTAGGAAATTGCTTAATTGCTGGAATTCTGATGTGCTTAGGTTCCTTATTTTCCAGTTGAGAAGAAATTCGCTCTGCTATAATAACAATAGTAGTATGAGATTGTCAATTTTTGGCCCTTTTGTTCTTTTTGTGTGCCAATATTAAGATAGCTTTAGCTGCTTGTATTGCACACAGACAGCTGAGCAAAGCTCCAGAGGGAAGCACTGACTGAGACTGCAGCTAATGATGCTTACAATCCCCTTTTAGCGTTGTAATGTGTGTAAACAGCAGGCACTGTGTATTGCTTATGCAAAATATTGCACTCATTTCTTCCCAAATGGTTTTGCTGATTAAAACCCAAAGTTTTCAAATTACAATATGTTTCACTTTCACTTAAATATTTAAGATATTTTTCCACATTGGATTTCATGTGATACTTTGAACCTACATTCAGAAAACAGTAAAAATTGGAAAGCTGAAAATTATTTGGTGAGTTTGGTTGCTATTTTTCTGAAAACATCCGTGGCTCTTCTACTTTAATCTTTCTTTGTACGATTCACTCTGACAGAAGCTATAAGCAGGTAAAGCAAATGCAAACACAGTTTATTTGCTTTTATTGCTTGGCCAATTAGTTCAAATATAAAGAGATGGTATCAATGAGGCAAAACAAATGATTGTACAAAACCTCTGTCATCAATCAAAACCAATTTCCTGTACAATTCAGGTCTCCCTTAGTTCCATTATGATGCCTGAGGGAATTCCTCATATTACACATTTAGCTCAGGAAACACTAAATGCTCTTTTTCCATTTCGTAATGTTGCATTTCACAACATGCCATATGCAATACTATATCTACAACAATTTAAAATTCAGAGTGAATTATAAAACACGTAACAACATTTATGACATAACAGGTAATAAGCGGGTGAGAATTAGTTTGCTTTGCAAATAACTTTCTTTTGAAAAGCTCAATTACAAAGTAGACAAAGACTATTTCTAACGGGGGGGGGTCATATATTTTCTGAAGTCTGTAGAACAAACAGCAAAAGCTAAGATAGGCATGCAATTACTAATATTTCTCTTGCACACATTCATTCAGAAACATACAGCCTCTCTGAATAAAGTATGTATGTCCATGGATTACTCAGCGAATTCATAAAATCCCCAAAGTGCAGAAGGAGACTATTCGGCTCATCAAGTCTACACCGAACACAATCCCACCCAGGCCTATTCCCATAACCCCACATATTTAGCCTGTTAATCCCCCTGAGATGATGGGATGTTGCAGTTGTATAAAACGTTGGTTAGACCTCATTTGGAATACTGCGTCCAGTTCTGGTCGCCTTACTACCGGAAGGACGTGGAGACTGTGGAAAGAGTGCAGAGGAGATTTACCAAGATGCTGCTTGGTATGGAAGGTCTGAGTTACGAGAAGAGGTTAGGCAAATTGGGGCTGTTTTTCTTAGAAAGACGTAGACTTAGAGGAGATCTAATAGAGGTGTATAAGATTATGAGGGGTATAGATAGAGTAAACAGGGTTAAGCTTTGTCCTAGGACGGACTCGAATAGCACGAGGGGCCACGGGCTTAGGGTAAGGGGGGCAAGGTATAATTTGGATGCTAAAGGGAGTTTTTTCACACAGAGGGTGGTGGGGGTATGGAATGTGCTGCCAAGTAAAGTGGTGGAGGCAGGCACTCTGGAGTTATTTAAGAAATACTTAGATGGGCACATGAACAGAATGGGAATGGAGGGTTATAGAAAACTGATTTAAAATAGGGATCATGAGCCTTGGGAGTCCCTGGAAAGTGTGTAAATAGATGATGATATTGATGTACTTGTTTTTATCCTACAGGTGCTTTGGTCCACCTTGTTGTCTAACAAGGGGCATACACGCGATGGGTCGTGAGAGGGCTGCTCTTGGATTTTTTCGAGAGTATCCTAGTGCTTCATGTCGTTAGTGTACGCTTGAGCTGGACCATTTGATGGGCAACATGACAGTTCAGTGACTATCTCTGTGCTGTGTAGATACATGGATTTGGACCTGTGTCTATGGGAGTTTGCGCATTCTCCCCGTGCTTGCGTGGGTTTTCTCCGGGTGCTCCGGTTTCCTCCCACATCCCAAAAATACGCTCTTAGGCTAATTGGCAAAACAAATTCTCCCTAAATTGTCTCAAATTTGGTTTTTAATCCATAGATCTACAAACATAGACAGGGATCACGGGGAGAGGTGGGAACATTGGGGTGGCGGCGCGGGCTCATTAGGCCAAAGGGTCTGTTTCTCGTGCTGTTTTGTTCTTTGTTCTTTGACATTGAGGTCAATTTAGGATACCCAATCAATCTAACCCGCACCTCTTTGGACTGTAGGAAGAAACTGGAGCACCCAGATGAAACCCATGCAGACATGGGGAGAATATGCAAACTTCACTAAGACAGTGATCTGAGGCCAGAATTGAACCCTCATCTGAGACACTGAGAGGCAGCAGTGCTAACCACAGTGAGCAGTTCTACCCCCATCTGTTACATCCTTAAGAAAGCATTAGTGGAATGAGAGTGCCCCAAGGCAGCAAAAAAGACGCAGACTTTGTAGAAGAAAATAAACATGGGTAAATTAACCTGTTGTATCAAAGATATGGTTGTTGTTTGAGGTGAATGTCACATGGAACTGGTTTTTCTTTGGTCAGATAGCATCACCAAGTATTCCAATGGAACCTTTACGTCCTGCTTTCTCCTCTTACCACGCATTCAGTATGTTGACTTATGTTAATGATTCACTTGTCTTGATCATGTAATAGAATAGAATGCCTACAGTGCAGAAGAAAGCCCACCAACTCTCCAACAGAACACCACACCCAATCCCTATCGCTGTAGCCCCACATATGCACTCCACTAATTCTCCTAGCTCATATATCTTGGGATACTAAGGAACAATTTACTATGGCCAGTCAACTTAATCTGAACATCTTTAGACTGTGGGAGGAAACTGGAGCATCTGGAGGAAATCCACACAGATGCATGGAATGTGCAAACTCCATACCCGAGGCCAGAATTTAACCAAGGTTCCTGGGGTGTGAAGCAGCAGTGCTAACTACTGAGCCACTTCGTCATCCCCAATCTGCTGGAACCTGAAAGGGCTCATTGACCAGGGTTGTCGGGTCCTGATTTGACTTTTTTCTGATGGCAGGGTAGAGGCCTGAAAACCTCAGGAACAAAATTCCCCAATATATTAGAGGTAACTTCTTCTATAAAACTGTTTCTACCTTTGGGATAAGTGCAATCCAAGAATTTCTTGGCTTTACAAACTATCTATCCATAGCATCAGTCTAATTTCTTTTCATCACACAACTGTATTAGTCATTTTAACTATAATTTGCTTCACAAGTTTTGTTCTTTGTAAAAGACATCGGAAAATACCTGGTAAAACATGAATTTTTGTTTTCTTTTCCTCCATCCTACTGACTTCCCTAGAATATGGAATCACATTCACAAATGAAAAGTGGTCTTTGAGTGTATGATGTATTTTAGTAGGAGTCGGTCGGATGATAACTTTCACTGGTTGATGGTCAGTGATCAATGGAAGAAATATAAAATATAGTTGTATGGTGAGCAGCTGACCGGCTAAATGTTAAAGTTATCCCTCAGTGCCTTCAGAAATGGTGTGGATGAAACAAAAAAATAGGCAAATACATAAAAAATCCAGACATTTTTTAACAGATGCAAGCACATTCAACAAATTAAGATCACTGCCAGACTTCAGGTGATGCCTACTTAACAATAAGAGTTTAGAAAGGATTTTGTGATTTATAATATCTTAAGGTAATAATATTTTGACAGACCATGATTAGGCATAAAGACCTGGAAAAAATTGAAGGTCAAAATGCCTAGAAAAAGTTGTAGATTAAAACACAGATTCACATTTACATCTTGCTTCCATGGCCTCAGGATATTTCAAAATGCTTTGTGAAGTGAAGTCACTATTGTCATGGAGGAAACATGCTCTCTTGATTTACAATCCCAGAGCAGAAAATGAATAAGTGTCAGGATTTTATTGCCTGCCTGAATATTCTGCTAAGATCTGTTTAAAATTCTTAACGTTTGATGCTTATTGCATCAGATATCTGGCTAAGCTGGATATATGCATCTGATTTCTTCATCTACTACTTAAAGAAGGCATTGAATGAAGGCCATTGTGTGCAGGAAATGTGGGAAAATTAGACAGAAGTAAAATTTGGAGCTATATGCTGGTAATCCGATAGAGCATTTGAGTATTGCCTAAATTTCATTCACTGAATAAAATGTAGATGGGGGCAATTAGCTTGATTTAATTGCTTTCCAAATAATGGGAATGAGAGAATCTATCCCATTCTCTCGTTCAGTTTTTAACATCCTCACACATCTTTTAAGTGCTGAAATTGAGCAACATTAGTGAAAGCTAAAGAGCACACCTCTCATTTGTCCTCTCAATTGTGGAAAGCAATGAGGCGAAAAGGGGAGAATATGATAAGAATGAAAATAATCAGTAACATCATCATCAACATAATGACTATTCTTGCATTGAATGACAGGCAATCTTAACTCCCACAGCTTTATAGTTATGCTGGGAAATCGAGTGCTCCATTTCCAAAGCTATTGAGCTAGTTTTCAGTGAATGACTGATCCCTTTGTTTCTCATGTTTTAAATTTGGAGTCTGCACAGTGGTTAGCACAGTCGCCTCACAGCACCAGGTGCACAGGTTCAATTCCTGGCTTGGATCTCTGTCTGTGTGCAGTCTGCACATTCTCCCCATGCCAATGTAGGTTTCCTCCAGGTGCTCCAGTTTTTTCCACAGAGAGAAGGATATGCTGATTAGGTATATTGACTATGCTAAATTATCCCTCAGTGTACTCGAACAGGTGCCAGAGTGTGGCGACTGCAGGATTTTCACAGAGACTTCATTGCAGTGTTACTGGTAAGTAAACCTACTTGTCACACTAATAAATAAAACTAAACTTGCAGTGCAGCATTAAAATTCTTGTGCAAGGTACACAAATTGATCTATGTATGGAGTTTGCAAATTCTCCCCATTTCTGTGCGGGTTTCCACTGGGTGCTTCAGTTTCCTTTCACACTGTAAAGATGTGTGGGTTAGGTTGATTGGCCATGCTAAATTTTCCCTCGGTGTCAGGAGAATTTAGCAGGGTAAATACGTAGGGTTACAGGGTTAAGGCCTGGTTGAGGTTGTCGTTGGTGCAGGATCAATGAACTGAATGGTGGACCCCTGCACTCTATGGATTCTATGATATTGTTTTATATAAGAACTTGCAGTGCACAAATTGGCTGTCACGTTTCTTAGATTACAAGTGTCAACATTGATGATGGATTTTGGGTTAGCTTGAGGTCATGAAAGACATAATATTAATGCAAGTCTTTTTTTTTAATAATGTTCAGCTGGAATATCAGAAAAATAAATAAAAAGAACAAAACACAACCTCATACTCAACTTTTTAATAACTGAAAGATTGTGATTTTTATATTTTTCGACAAAAATATTTGTATTTGTTCGAGCTTCCCACGGAAAACACATAAAGCAGAATTAGTAAAACATTAACTAAAGTGAGGGTTCAGCAGCTGAGCTTATTGATTTAACCATCTGAGCAACAACATGAGTCATTCCCAGTAACAAAGAATCAATACTTGGAGAAAAGCTCACGGGTTCCTATTTTTCACACACTTGACAGATTTCAACAAAGTAAGAGTCTTTTGTTTTTCAAGCTGTTTTCAACAAAGCAACTAAACAACAATATATCATAAAATAAAAGCAAGTTATTGCAGATGCTGGAATCTGAAACCAAAAGAGAAAATGCTGAAAAATCTCAGCAGGTCTGGCAGCACCTATAAGGAGAGAAAGGAACTGATGTTTCGAGTACAGATGACTCTTTGTCAAAGCTTTTCTTTCTCTTTTCTCTCCTTACAGATGCTGCCAGGTCTGCTGAGATTTTCCAGCATTTTCTCTTTTGGTAATATATCAATAATGCCCCATTACAACACTGCCATAACTAGAGAAGCTGAAATTGGTCTCCTCGAAACAGAAAAGGTTAAAGGAGGATTTGATGGATATGTTCAAAATCAAATGCTTTGATACAGTGAAAAAATTGGAGGGATGAATTTTTACAGGGTGGGGGGAGGGGAAGAATGCATGCGGCACAGGCAGGCAAGGGGGAGGTGAGTGGAAAAGTTAATCTTGAGCAGACTCAACCCTGCATCAATAATACTCTGGCGGTAGCCTTAATTCACTGAAGATAGGAATTCTGCTTTTCAGGAAAGGAAAGTCCTGTTCTTCAGAAATGGAGCTGAGTTGTCCCAGCAGTAAGAATTTAGCAACACCAATTTTTAATCCAACCGATTTATTTGATAGTAAAAAAGCGAGCTTTCGACTCTGTGTCTTCCTCAGGCAAATGCAGTGTTCTGGTCTGCAGCAGTGCCAGACCTCAATAGTGGCTGCTGCTGGGACTACAAACAGTCATGAGGAGAAGATTGTGGATACAGAACTCTTAAGCCGAGGAGGGATCAGAGCTCCATTGAGGAGGAGTGTGGGGGTCAATTTCCAGAGACCAGCTTTGGAAGCACAAAGGTGAGGGGGGTACAGCTTTCGGAGTTGTCCTTAATAAGGGCAGGGAACCCAATGCACTGCCGAGTAAAGTGGTGGGAGCAGGCACGCTAGGGCTGTTTAAGGGTCTCTTGGACAGCCACATGAGCGGTATGCAGATAGAGGGATATAGTAGGACTGTTTAAACTATGGCTTTTTTCCCACAGGTAATTCGGTCCATACTTGACCAACAAGGAGCATGCATTCGGCAGGTGGTGCGAGGACAGCTCTTGGATGTTGATTCATGGGTTGCCTGGTGCTTCATGTCGTAAATGAGTGCTTTATCTGGACCATCTGAAGGGCACCATGACAGCTCAGTGACTATCGCTGTAGCTGTGCAGACACTTGGAATTGGGCCGGTGTCTGCGGGAGTTTGCGCGTTCTCCCCGTGGTTGCGTGGGTTTTCTCCGGGCACTCCGGTTTCCTCCCACAACCCAAAAATTCGCTCTTAGGCTGATTGGGAAACAAATTGTCCCTATAGTGAGAGTCTTCCATATTAGGAATAACCTAAATTTATAATAGGATAATGGAATTGTTACTATATAGTTATGACGGTGGCGCGGGCTTGTTGGGCCGAAGGGCCTGTTTCCCGTGCTGTGTTGCTCTTTAAAAAAAAAGAAACCCCTCAATGGAGGTTCTCCCTTCTTCCTTCCCACCTGTTATCTGGCTGTTTTGCATTACTTTGGCTATCCAGCTGAATGTTTTATTGTAGTGGATTATCTGCTGATTATTAAATTGTTTAATGTGAGAACTGAGGAAGAAACAGTTCTTTAACTGTACACTAATTGTTCAGTTAAAGCCTAAGTAGGGTTAAGAGTTGGCAGGCTGACTAATGCCTTTCTCTTCCTCTATGTTATGGAGGATAGTTTGGAGATTGATGGGAAGGTGGCGACTTAGCCAGCTGTTCTGTTTTGTGTACAGCTTACCTGCAATTACATAGGCAGATCTGTAAAATTCCCCTGAAAAACTGTTTCCAGTGGCAGAATAGTCAGTATCCATGGGACACAGATTTGAGGTAATTGGCAATTGAGGTGAGGAATTTTTTTTACATAGCATGATGCCTAATAGGGTGGTGAAAACAGATTCAAAAGCAAATTTGAAAAGGAATTGGATCAATATTTGAAGAGAAAAAATTGTAAGACAATGGGGAAAAGGCAGACCAGAGGATTAATTGGTAGCTATCTGGCAGAGGACATGATAAGTTGCGCAGCTTCCTTCTGTGCTATTCATTCTATGATTCAAACTAGGGGAGCTGGTTTCAAGGGAAGTGAATTTACTTAAAACTAGAAAAATGTGTAATTTTTTCATTGTCATAATAATGAAGGAATGACAACAGAAATATTGAACTTTGAATAAGAGCTAAGAGTTTTTTTTAATGGACATATAAATCAGAGATAGCTGAGGATATAAAGAGAGTCACTGCGGGGTAATACTCAGAACTTGAACCACCCTGCTTTTAGATAAAGATATTCTAAAGCAGACAGAAACTAATTGTCATCTCTGGTCGTGACAATGGGACATTATAAAAGATGAGCATCATCTCATGAAGTGATGTTTTGTGCTTTATGTCCAAGCAGATTTGTGGATTTTGCCTTCCACGAATATACAAAAACTGGATATATGATGTCTGAAAAGCTGCCCCATCCCAAACTACAAATATAACATCAAGTCATATCTTAGAGTTCAACTTGTCTATTTTCTCTTAATTCAGGAAATCTTTGAGATACAAAAGTCTGTGAGATCTACAATTAGATCTGTGAATTTGAGATTGTAGTCCTTACAATCAGCTTGATTGTTTGAACACACAAGTTACTCAACCTTGATGAATTGACCATCTGTTGATGCGTAGATGTTGCTGACCTGATCCTGATGTATCTAACAATGTTGGTGTTTGGTGATTAGTGCGGAGAGTGAATTTCTCACTATAGAAATACATATGCCAATGTTCATATGTGTAGATGCCAATTAGTGCTTCCTGTTCTCCAATAGAACATTTGCATTCAGTTTAAGACAACATGATGCATAAGTGATTAGCCAATTGCTTCCTTCAATGTACTGAGTACAGCTCCATTCAAATTTCCTGACACATTGGTTGTGACAAATATTTCATCATGTGGGTTAAAATTTGCATGCCTCGGTGGAAATGCATTTCAAATGCTGTTTGTTGTGATTATCCATTCCCATTGTATTTCACAGCCGAGTAACTTCCAAAGGGAATATGATCTCTTCATACTTAAGAACGGATTTCTGAATAAAAGGTTGGTAGCACTGAGGAATGATGCCATTTTTTTCACATTAGACTTTGTCAGAAGGACGCAAATTGTCTGGATAATTACAGGTCAGTTGTGTGAAAACATCCAATTCTAAGTATCCAGATAATATAAACACATTGTTCTTTCTTTTCTTCCCATTTCTTGCTCATTTGTCATGTTAAGAAGGTTTCAGGCAAGAAATAGCCTTTGAATTCCCTTTGGGAAACTATTTCTCATGGGAAAAGACAAAACAAAGCTTGCTGGCATTGTAGTCTAGCTGAAAATGTATCAGACAACTAAACCTATTTCCAGGAGCATACATTAGTCTTTAGATATAAATAGGTTGAAACATTACTGTGGATTATTGTTACTGTGTGCATTGATGTATTTTTTGCAATTTGTCTGCCTGAATAAAATATTAAAGTTGGCAGAGGAATTTTGTATTAATGTACCCCTGTTTGTAATGAATATTGCATGGATCAATTTGATTCAATAGCCTGTTATAAAGTCAAAACTTAACCAATAATATTCAGGACTAATTTTGAAGCAGATTCATAAAGAATGTGGAATGTCCCTTAGAAATAAAATTATCTATCATGTTGCTTTTCAGAACAAAATTAGTTATATTCAGTATAAAATACGCAATGAAGTAAATCAAACAATTCTCTCCAATTTGTGTTACATCAGAAAAGATTAGATTCTTGGCCCCCTATCAGGCAGGCAATAATTTTCAAACCAAATTAACAAATACTGAGAAAGAAACTTTGGCATGAAGTTTTCTATTTTGTAATAGTTGATTACAATTTTCGTCAGGAAAGGAATAATTACACCCAATTTGAAAATGTGTGCTAAATTCTGGTGGAATTGACCAATGGTATAATATGTATTCATCCACAGTGGTGTAAAAATCAGGATAACAGTTGTCATCTCATAATTTACTTCAAAATTGCAATTGACATGTTAAGCATGGGGAGGCAAAGGATAAGATCATGCATATGTCTTATCAATGCAGAATCGCTAAGCAGAGACTCGTAGCCAAGTTCTGCACACATGAAGACGGCCTCAACTATGATCTGTGACCCATGACTTGCCGGGGTTTGCAAGGTCTCACTAACTGTCCTGACTGGAGACAGTACACATTTCTTTAACCTGTGCTTAACCCTCTCTCCACTCACGTTGTCTGTGACTTTAAGTCTTGATTACCCGTAAAGACTTGCATTCTAACCATTATTTTGTAAATTGAGTTTGTGTCTTTATATTGGCCTGTTTGTGACTAGAATGCCCACTCACCTGATGAAAGAGCAGCTCTCTGAAAGCTAGTGGCTTGTGCTACCAAATAAACCTGTTGGACTTTAACCTGGTGTTATGAGTCTACTTCTTACTATATTTACCCCAGTTCAATGTCAGCATCTCCACATCATATCTTATCAAACCAGCAAGTGGGTGAGTTCACAGGCTTTGAGTCTCCATAAACAGTGATTGAGATGTCTGGTTTGACAAAAACCATTAATTTTTTTTTGCTGTGAAATTGCAAACTACCTTCATCCACTGGGCACACATCATGGTTCAATAATCTGCCTGTACAGGACTTGTTTTCATAAGCACAATGATGGCAGGAAGTGCATGCTCATTAGGTGTTGGAAGTGCACCGCTGCCTATATTGTATTAGCAATCTCACTGGCATCAGCAAAAACCAGGAGAGACTGTTTAAATTAGGTTGTGTGTTTCTGGCAATTCCCATCATGTCTTTAACTATCAAGAAGGCCTCTCTCTATAATAGACCTCATTTGGAATACTGCGTCCAGTTCTGGTTGCCTTACTACCAGAAGAACGTGGAGAGTCTGGAGAGAGTGCAGAGGAGGTTTACCAGGATGCTGCCTGGTATGGAAGGTCTGAGTTACGAGGAGAGGTTAGGCAAATTGGGACTGTTTTCCTTAGAAAGACGTAGACTTAGAGGAGATCTAATAGAGGTGTACAAGATTATGAGGGGTATCGATAGAGTAAACAGGGTTAAGCTTTTTCCTAGGATGGACTCAAATAGCACGAGGGGTCACAGGCTTAGGGTGAGGGAGGTAAGGTATAATTTGGATGCTAGAGGGAGATTTTTCACACAGAGGGTGGTGGGGGTATGGAATGTGCTGCCAAGTAAAGTGGTGGAGGCAGGCACTCTGGAGTTATTTAAGAAATACTTAGATGGGCATATGAACAGAATGGGAATGGATGGGTATAGAAAACTGATTTAAAATAGGGATCATGAGCCTTGGGAGTTCCTGGGAAGTGTGTAAATAGATGATGATATTGATGTACTTATTTTTATCCTACAGGTACTTTGGTCCACCTTGTTGTCTAACAAGGGGCATACACGCGATGGGTCATTGGTGGATTTGCAGATAGCAATGAGCATCATCAGAGGATACAGCAGGATATAGATCAGTTGGAGACTGGGGCGGAAACATGGCAGATGGAGTTTAATCTGGACAAACATAAGGTGATGCATTTTGGAAGATCTAATACAGATAAGAAATATACAGTAAATGGCAAAACCCTTAAGAGTATTGATAGACAAAAGGACCTGGATATACAGGTACACAAGCCATTGAAAGTGGCAATGCAGGTGGAGAAGTTGTCAAGAAAGCATACTACATGCTTGCCTTCATCGGCCAGGGTACTGAGTTTAAAAATTGGCAAATTGCAGCTTTATAGAACCTCAGTTAGGCTGCACTTGGAATATAATGTTCAATTCTGGTTGCTATTCTACCAGAAGGATGTGGAGGCTTTGGAGAGGAGAAAAGATTTACCAGGATGCTGCCTGGTATGGAAGCCATTAGCCATTAGGAAAGGTTGGAGAAACTTAGTTTGTTGTCACTGGAACAGCGGAGGTTGAGAGGCGACCTGATAGAAGTCTACAGGATTGAGAGATATGGACAGATTGAATTGTCAGAAGCTTTTCCCAGGGTGGAAGAATCAATTCCTAGGGAGCACAGGTTTAAGGTGCAAGGGGTAATGTTTGAGGGAGATACACGAGGCAGATTTTTTACATACAGAGTAGTGGGCGCCTGAAATTTGTTGCCGGGAAAGCTAATGGAAGTGGATACGGTAATGACTTTTAAGGGGCGCTTAAAGCATCATGGCATTGCTTCTTACTAAAATAATTGAATCATCATTCAGTTCACAGATCAACCTTGCTTATCAGTAATGTCTGAACGCTTTCTTTACAAATTCTTGGTGTCACAGAGGGTTTTCCATCTTGTTAATGTTTGAACAGGTGTTCTGTGGAAATCTCAATGTAGCTAGATTAATGGATTGGGCAGAGACTGAAAAATCATGGATTTCCACCACGTACACGTACCAATATGTGAAACTCTGCATTTGTAAAATTAACCTTGCCACCGACATAACTGAGTCAAAATAAGTGTCAATTATAAATTGCATTACAGCAAAACTAAATGAGATGCTTTTGAGGTATTTCCTGGGTGCCATTTATCAATGCACCCGTATATTAACATGTAAATGTTGAAGGCTGAATAACTAAGAGAATCACATTAGGAATGTTCAAAGTATGATCACAGTCCTTTTACTTTACAGTTCAGGCTGGTGGGATGAATATTTTCTTCCTCTTCTTGCTGGGAATCATCAGGAAAATTAATCTGAAGCTTTAACATGGATAGTAAGGATGCGCCCAGTATACATAAAATTTGTCAGATTATTTGCCAGATTGTGAGTTGTCTTTCCATGACGACACTATTGGTTCACCTTCTTATGCCTTTTCTGGATGTCTGAATAATGTATGACAAACCAAGCTATCCAACACTCTGTTGTAACATTTGGGATTGTTAGGCTGGAAATTTATATTTCTTCACCATTTGTTTAGCTTGACTGCCTGTTTTAAGTATCTCTTTACAAATTAATTTATTTTATGATGCTCAAACGTTTAACATGCTAACTTTTGAATATTTTCTGTCCCTTAATGGACAAGTCAGTAACTGAATCATTGAAGTTCAATTTCATGTATGCACTGGGGTAAATCAGTTCCAAAAGGTTAAGGACATAGCTCATCAAAATGGTTATGCACTAATAGCACTTTGATTTTAAAGGCTGTTATAATTATTTACAGCTGTAGCTCAAGTCTTGAACATGTGCTGGGAACATGACAATATTGAGAATGGAAAATTCTGTGTTGTCAAATTTTAAGAAAAGTAGGCAATTAAAGGGAAGTAGTAAAATACGGGTTACATGTTTTTATAACATTTTGTGAAGCTGAAAAGATATCTCAGCTCATTGGTGATCTTTATGAATGTTAATCATAGAGAGGACTAATAAGTAACAGTCAAAATCTAATGACAAATTACACCAAATAGTCTCTTGAACAATGAGAAGGAGATAGAATCCAAATCCATGGACAAATTTCAGAGAATTAAAAAAAGAAGCATCAATAGGAAGGGATTTCAATTATCCTAATACAGACTTGGAAAAAAATAAAGTGCAGGAGAATGGAGAATTCAAAAATATTCACAGTAGATATTTTTAAATTTGTTTCTAGTCCAAACAAGGAATGGAGCCATGCTAGATCTCGTTCTGGGTAATAAAGTTCAGGCAAGTGCAGTGAGCTTCCTTGGGAGAATATCTGGAAGGAAACTCACTGCCCATGACTTTTTTCCCGGCATTGAAATTTGTGCTTGGGTTCAGAACTCTGGAACTCTCTATGTCCCTTTGCCTCTCAATCACCCTCTTCTCCTTTAAAGCCTTACATAAAGTTCACATCGTTCTACCTTCCTGTACATTTTACTCTCTAATCTGGGTTTAGGTTGATAAAACTGCATTAAAGCCGATGCCAGTAAAGATATTGAAAAAGCCAGTTGAGAGAGTTGAAAATAGATTGATAATATTTGTATTCATTTTCCCTGTGCTGTGCTCCTTGTGGTGGGATGTGGCATGTCATTTGCTGATGGCGAGATCTTCTGGTCCTGCTGCTATCAATGGGATTTCCTGTGGGATAATTAAATTTATCCCACACCACCAGGAAAATCACAGTGGGAGTATGCCCATCACCGGATCAGAAGATCCCACCATTGTGTACAGCTGGAAAATTCCGGCCCTTTGGATACTCTCTCAATATACAGGTGATTTTCATTTGGGATTTGCAAAATATAAAACTTATGCCCAATGGCAGGAACCTGACATTTGGGAGTATTCTGTTTGTGTGCAGCATTATGCCATTTATGTAATGATAATGTTCATATTTGCACATGCTCACTATGAAGTAAAATATACTCAAACACGTTGTGTAAAATTATTATTCACTTTGTGCTTTAAACAAAATGTATCACTCAGCATTCTCATTATGAATAGTTTTGATTTGACCATTTTTTTCGTGACACAGTGAGTTGAATGTAATAACTGAAGCTGACGTTTAATTGTCTGGTCTGTGCTTCCTGTCAACTGGGGCGAATTGACTTGTTCCTTTCGCTGATGGCACCTTAACTAAAATGATACCGTATATATCATTGTCACTAGCACAAGCAATGCAAAATGCTGTGCAGTGCTGATGAGGTAAACTGTCACTTGCTCTAGTGACCTAGCTAAATGTGAAAGCAATGAAGCATTTTCAAGGAACAGGAGTGCAATACTAAGTAAAAGTTGTAACTCCTTCAAGATTTTCACACATACGGTAAATAATGATCTGTTTTTTAAAAAAAAATCAATATTTATTTGTAGTTTTGGTATTGCTACAATGTAAGAATCAATTAATCTGTATTGCAAGAACAATGGATGCCTTGAGTAAGTGTGTTCCTGTGTAATGATGAACGAGGCAAAAAAACTACTTGAAACTTAATTCCATGAAATTATACATCCTGCTTATTTGTAGACTTCAGTGTCATTAGTTTAATACTTCATCGCACAGTTGAAACCATAACAATTTAATTGCATCCAGTAAATGTATGTGGTAGTCTGTATGAATAATGAATGTACAAATCTGTGAGGAAAGATATTAATGTATGCTTCAGTTTTTCAAACTTATAGTACAAATTGAAGAACACACGGTGAAATTTCTCCTTTGGGGAAATGGTTGTATAACTTTCTGCTGTCATTAGTGAGCCATTTAAAAATAAATTACATTCTCAAATTTTTTTTAAGCAGACAATAAAATTGATGTATTGGGTTGGAGGGGATTTTTCTTGGGTATGGTACAAAATAACGTAGTAAGAAGTCTGACAATACCAGGTTTAAATCCAACCTATTTATTTGATGGTAAACTCACAAGCTTTCGAGCCTCTGGTCTTCGTCAGGTGAATGAGGTGTTCTGGTCTCAAACAACACATATAACAGCACAGACAGTTTACAGGTTACTGATTAGAATGCAAATCTTACACCTAACCTGCTATTCAAGTCTTAAAGTGGCTAACAATGTGAGTGGAAGGAGCACTGAGCACAGGTTAAAGAGATGTGTATTGTCCCCAGACAGTACAGTAAGTGACGATTTTTGCTAACCCAGGCAAGTCATGGGGGTTACAGATAGTGTGACATGAAGCCAAGATCCCTGTTAAGACCGTCCTCATGTGTGTGGAACTTGGCTATCAGTCTCTGCTCAGCGTCTCTGCACTGTCGTGTGTCGTGAAGGCTGCCTTGAAGAACATTTACCCGGAGGTTGGAGACCGAATGCCTGTGACTGCTGAAGTGTTCGCCCACAGGAAGGGAACAGTCTTGCCTGGTGATTGTCGAGCGATGTTCATTCATCCGCTGTCGTAGTGTCTGCATGATCTCCCCAATGTACCATGCTTCGGGACATCCTTTCTTGCAACGTATTAGGTAGACAACATTGGTAGAAGCATGGTACATTGGGGAGACCATGCAGACACTACAACAGCGGATGAATGAACATCGTTCAACAATCATCAGGCAAGACTGTTCCCTTCCTGTTGGCGAACACTTCAGCAGTCATGGGCATTTGGCCTCTGACCTTCAGATAAACGTTCTTCAAGGTGGCCTTCACAACACACGACAGCGCAGAGCCACTGAGCAGAGACTGATAGCTAAGTTCTGCATACACGAGGACAGTCTTAACAAGGATCTTGGCTTCATGTCACACTATTGTAACCCCCATGACTTGCCTGGGTTAGCAAAAAACCTCACTTACTGTGCTGTCTGGAAACAATACACATCTCTCTAACCTGTGCTCAGTGTTCCTTCCACTCACATTGTTAGCCACCTTAAGATTTGAATAGCAGGTTAGGTGTAAAGATTCACATTCTGATCAGTAATCTGTAAACTGTCTGTGCTGTTATACATGCTGTTTGAGACCAGAACACTGACGAAGACCAGAGACTCGAAAGCTTGTGATTTTACCATCAAATAAATCAGTTGGATTTAAACCTGGTGTTGTCAGACTTCTTGTTGTGTTTACCCTAGTCCAACACTGGCATCTCTACATTATGGTACAAAATAAATAGTGCTGATCAGGTGGTCATTTTAATTTCGCTCCCACCCCCTAATTCTTTTCTAATTAAGTCAATAAAGCCATGATGAGAAACTTTTGAGAGACACACGACAGCGCAGAGCCGCTGAGCAGAGACCGATGGTGAAATATATAAACACAAGGTAGATGTAATTTAACGCAGAAAAGTGTGAAGTGATATTTTTGGTATGAACAATGAAGAGGCGTAATATGAACTAAATAATTCAATTTTCAAGGTGGATGCAAGCAAAAAAAGAGACTGCAAAGCTTTGAAGTTGGCAGAACAAGTTGAGAAGATTATTTTTTAAAAATGGGATCTGTGACTTTATTATTGGAGGAATAGAGCACAAAACCAAAGAAGCAATGCAAAGCCATTAATGCTTGATCTTGCTTGATCTCAGCTGGAGTATTCTTCTCAATTCTGATCAATACACTTTATGAAGGATGTCAAGGCCTTGGAGAGGGCATAGAAGATTGATGAGGGACTTCAGTTACATGGAGCGTCTTGCAAAGCATAGCTTGCTTTTCTCAGAGCAGAAAAACCAAAGAGGAGATTTGATAAAGATGCTCAAAATCATGACGGCTTTGATAGAAGATATCAGGAAAATTTATAGTTTTGTGGCTGACAAGGAGAGGGATAGAAATAATTGGATAGCTGAGGAAAGGGTTGGCATATTTATGATGGGCTGAGTGTCCTACTGCTGTAATGTATAATTCTATGACTAGAAAAAAAAATTAGATAGCATGTAAAATGACCTCTCAATTCCTTATGATCCACTTAGGGTTCTGTTGATGAAGACCAACCTCATATGTAAAATAACTTTTAATTACTATAATTGTGACCTTATGATCACAATCAAATTCTCACAGCTTCAACACTGTAACGTATGTTTAAACTGATGACCTTGGAGAAGAAATTGGTTAACGCCTGATCACAGGTATGAAAGGGCAGCGATATTGTGACACATACCTAAAGAAGTCAGTGAAAGGGAAAATTGGATGTTGTGTATAATGGATGGTGAAGCATTATCACGAGTATTCTGCCCCATTCAAGTTGAAAAGGTATTCCCTGCAGAAGAAATATGCATAGAGAAATAATAAATGTTCCGATTTTCAAATAGATGAACTTGAGATGCTTTTGGACTTGAATCAGTGAAGCAATTCAAAAAATGATGAGGAAGTCTGGAGTGACAATGGTGTGCAGTGTATTTAATTCATTCCATACATATGGTCATACCACATTTGGTGATTTTAGAATTAAAGACATACTGAAGCTAATGTTCATGATAATTCAAACCCTGAGTGACAGAAAGTATTTGAGAAAACGATTGATTGTTATGCCTAGTGGTCATGGACACAAGTTACCTTGAAACATGATATAGCACAGATATTATTCTTTACTTCAAGAGAAAAAAAAGGCGATAGTCCTGAATAGTGGTTTGCTCAAGGGTTTTATCAAGAAAGAAGCACACCACAGCTTATCCCAGCACTATAGCTAAGCTACATTGAAAAGAAGCATTTGCTATACATAGACACACTCTCCACAAGTGGCACAGTGGTTAGCACTGCTGCCTGACAATGCCAGAGACCTGGATTCAATTTCCAGCTTGGGTCACTGTCTGTGTGGAGTTTGCATGTTCTCTCCGGTTCTGTGTGGGTTTTCTTTGGGTGCTCTTGTTCTCTCCCACAATCCAAAGATGTACAGGTTAGATGAATTGGCCATGCTAAATTGCCCTTTAATGTCAGGGGAACTATCAGGGTAAATGCATGGGATTATGGGGAAAGAGTCTGGATGGGATTATGGTCAGTGAAGACTCAATGGGCTGAATGTCCATCTTCTGCATTGTAGGGATTGTATGATTCTAAATATTTTGTACATTCACCTTTCCAGGGATTTTTGGGGTCGATTCTAGAAAATTTGCATTCAATTTATCTACCAAACTATCTAAACCTGGACCAGTGACAGGCAGGAATATAATCTCCCTATCCACATTAGCTCAGGAAATATTTTTATTTCTATAGCTTATTGCCAATATCACATTTCTTGTGAGTACCATCTCCAATGGACATTTTTAAAAGTATCATATGACAGTTTAAGAGGTTTTCCGAAGTTGCAGCAAGCATTGTTATAACAGGATTAGATTAATTGACAGGGAGAGATGATCTGAGTATTGTGTCAAATCATAATGAAATTTAATGGCATTGCCTCAGTTGTAGTGTGTTGTTGCCGTGGACTCAACTGTATAACTGGGGAAGCAGTTACAGTTTGATGTTGAGGTTAACAATCTGCTACTGGCTTCAGTTGATGTAATGTGAATGGTTGTGATGCCATCAGGAATGGATCTGTCACTGACTAAATTTGTGTTTTATTACTATCCATGATTAAGTGTTTTGTCTGTGAGCTGTACGCATTTTCACCCTCAAAGTGGTTCTCCCAATTTAAATGGTCTCAGCAACAAACTGTTTTGTGAGTTTTAAAAATAAAGAGAGCTATCTATTACCTCCACAATTGCCCTGGAGGTTTAAAAACACATTATGGTATCTTAAACATAGAACATAGAACATAGAACAATACAGCACCAACAGGCCCTTCGGCCCACGAGTTGTGCCAATCACATCTACCAATCCATAGACCTATCTATAACCCCCTATCCTATTCTTTTCCATATACTCATCCAGAAGTCTTTCAAAAGACCCCAGTGAGTTTGCCTCAACAACCTCCGACGGCAGTCGGTTCCATTCACTCAACAATCTCTGAGTGAAAAACCTACCCCTGACATCTCCTTTGTATTTGCTTCCCTGCACCTTAAATCTGTGTCCTCTCGTAGTGACCATTCCAGCTCGGGGAAATAACCTCTGAGAGTCCACCCTATCTATTCCTCTGTATGGAATTTATGTTCTGTGATGGGTGGCAAAGTCAGTGTGATTATCATTGCATAACAGGATAGCTGATCACATGTGATCTTCTGCTGTTCGACTCATTCATTATGCATCCGTGAGGAGCATGGTTAATCTCCTGGCACGCGGACAGGAAGTCCTCTGCCCCATCGTGACCTCATGGGGTCGAAGGTCTTGATGCCATAGTTAAATGGCCATTCACTCAATTTAGGTCAGGAATTCAGCATTACGCCTCTAGAGACCTTGCGACCGTAGCTTATACTGGAGGAGCTGGCAGCTGTGAGCAACCACATCCCAGAACATACAAGGGCACCTCTGGTATTGCTTTTTGCTCATTTCTAAATAAGAACATCACCTGTGATTCTTCCCCGTCAGGCTATTGCTTGCTGTTCCAGTTTATCCAGTCCACCAGCATCTTGACCTTCTATCATCCCTGCACAGGCAGCTCAAGCCTGGTGAATAGGCCCTCCTTCTCCTTATTTGGATAAGAACTATGGCAGAGGCAGCGTTGCCTGCAGCCTGAATCGTCAACACCTTGGTGGATATACAAGTGAATTGAAGTGATATAATATGTTTTCCTCCATCTCAAAGCCAGCAGGTGAGCCCTTAGCCTTTTGCCTGTAAGATGTAAGACAATAAGAAAGAGGAACAAGAGTAGCCATTCAGTCCTCGAGCCTGCTCTGTCATTTAATAATATAATATATCATATTATGATATACATAATAATAGATCATATAATGATTCAACACTCACTAAGTTCACTTTCTTGCTTTCTCTCCATAGTGCTTAATTTGCCCTACTGATTAAAAACTTATCAATCATTGCAACATAGAAAATAGGAACATATGATCATGGCTGACTGTCCGACTCAATAACCTGATCCCATCCTGCCCCCATATCATTTGATCTCTTTAGCCTCAAGAGCTTTATTTAACTCCCTCCTGAAAACATACAATGTTTTGGCCTCTAAAGTGTTGGGAACCATTGATTAGAGGAAGGAATTAAAACTAACATTGCCAAACTTGCAGAAAACCTGAAGATTCTGTTGGGTCGACCAGGGTGCATTGGCTGTTCTGATTCGGGTGGCACCTGACAGTTTCCACATGAGATTCATTCTTGTCTTGACTTTGTTCTGGTTGGTAGGTCAATGTATGATCAAAAGTGATGCCAAGTATTTGGCATTGGATTTTGAGTGAGTTGTTGGTCACAGAATTGATGATAAAATTGGTCATAAAATTCTTCCCTGGCCTTTGAGTTGTTCAGGTGGAAGTCTGAAAGCACAATCTTGGCTGTGTTTGGGTAAAGTGTCTGTTTTCTGAAATGGGAGAACTTCCAGAGAACATAAATCTTCATTGAGTGTTTTCTTCATGTCCTGAAGTTCTTTAACTGGAAAGCCAGGGACAAGTCAGCAGCATGTGTGAAGACTGTGATTTTGTGTGAAGGAGGTCAATGGTAATGAAACAACCTGGTAAAGGAATGATCCCTGGCAGTCTGTTGTTGGTTATGCATGGGCAGCTGACTTGATCCCCAAGATGGACATGGAACTGTTGGTTACTGATCAGGGAATTGATTAACTGTAGAGTTTTGATTTTGGAGAGTTTCAGCAGCATGTCTTATAGACACAAATAAATCAAAAATCTGGTTTCTTTCTTCAGGCTTTTCTGTAAACTGGGCTCAATGTGTGGTGTCTGCGTCAATACCTGCTTGGAGCAATTATAGCTAATACAAAATCTGTCTGTTGGCAGAACATCACTGCTTGCAAGCTGAGAATCAGTCTGCTTAATTGGAGGTGTTCCAGAACCTTGTATGTTATTGAGAACAGGATGATGGGATAGTAGCTTCATTGGTCTTTAAGTGGTTCCCCTGGTTTGGCAGTGACCACTTTCTTGGATTTGACAGGTGTTGAAAATGGTGCATACATTGGGAATAATGGTCAATATCTTTGCTAGCCACTTTCTTCCCCATGATCCAATGTTCTTCAGGAATTCTGAGTATGTCTCATCAACTCTTGCTGCTTTGCCTGACATGCTTGTTGTCAGGGCAATGTCCACTTCCTCCTTTCTGCAAGGGCTTGAAAAACTTTTCTGCTTGAGGGCAAGTCATGAGGTACTGCATGAGATCTGTTTTGTTCATCTGCTTATCTTCCCTGCTAGTAGCTGTCTTTGAGTTTAGAACTGTGAAGAGATGGCATCGACATTGATTCTGGGTCACTGGTTGGTTGTTACATGGCTGCTCCTAGGTTTCTGTTTAAGAGGAAGATAGCACCCATCAAATGGCCCTCCTGTTAAGGTACAGATGAAACAAATGATTGAAAACAAGAACTAACACTACTTAATAATTTACTTGGAAATTGGAAGGGCACATGATCCAGTTGTGAGCAGCTGGAAAGGAAAGGCAAACATGAAGAATGACTAATTCTATCAGGTCAGGGACAGAATCCTTTTAGTTAGGCAAATAATTATGTTTTCTCTGGAGAGTTCAAACAGAAGAAATATTCAGGACTAAATTTTGCAAAAGGGATATTTTGCAAACTCTTAGTGCAAGAGTCACCGTCTTTGTTCCATCGCTAGGAGTAGGTGAATGGGTCATTTGTTATTGCTTTTTTCTGTTTCCATGGTTGTCTTTCTGGCACACTTGAAGGTTGATGGGAAAACCCATTTGAATCAATCCTTTTCAAAACAGTTCTGTCCTGAGCAGCTGACTTTAAATTTATGTATTTCCTTGACAGAATGAAGTTGAACATAAATTTGCTGGTTATTTTCTCGAGAAGTGAATTGTTTATTTGTTGTGATGCTTATGGATATGTGGACATTTCTCAGTAAAACTAAGAAAATGCACAGTTACCATTAAAAGTCCAATTCCATCTAATTTGTTCTGTTGACAGATTTGACTAATGTACAAATAAATATACCTGACTCCATTCTGTAGAAAAAATAATATTTTTCATTTAGACCGCATTCATTGCTGTTTATCGGAAATTTAGCATCATCTTTTCCACATAGTAAATGCAATATAAATAGGTATGCAATTAAACAATCTTTATGTAGATTTACAAAATAGCATATTGACATTGAATTTAAACAATCAGAAATGTCATTTGAACTATCAAAATCTGTTGCAATTTCATTCTTTTAATTTATACCTGAATTATTCCAAAATGCAAAACTCGATTTCATTATCATGCCACAGGCAGATAAAGCAGCTTAGGATTTTGACCTTTACCAATGTGACTGATGGATTTCTTTATGAGTATAGATTGGAATATCTAAGTTCCTTGCAGCTTAAACTGTTGCAGTTTTTTATCACATTAGAAAAGCTGTTGTTATGAATAATATAAGATTAATAGGGAAGAAATAAGACTGAATTATTTTAACTTTTAAAAAGGGTATTATCCCGAGTTCATGATCTTGAAATTGCACTCTGTGAGCATTAGTGTACAAAAGGCTGAATGCAATCATGTGAAAATCCTTTGGTCGTTTAAAGGGATAAGAACCTCTCTTAAAATAATAAAGAGCGAACAAAGGAACTGCATATGAATTCATTAACCATTTTCATGATAACATTCACTATTCAAGATACTTTATGATTGCAAATAGAACAAGATTGATAAGCTCTTCCATATTATGAAGTGTCCATTTTAGTGAAATGTGACTTTTTCTATAGTTAATGGATGGGGGGGGGTGGTGTTGTTGGATGGGACTCTGCATAAGGGGATGGCATGGCATAGGTAGCAGTTAGCTCAGTTGGCCAAGCAGCTAGTGTTTAGATCAAATTAGTGCTAACAACACATGGTTCATTTTCTGTTAAGGCTGCAATAGACTCAAGACCTGTCTCCTCACTCTACCTGTACTGAAACATTATGGTACTTAGCCGTGGATCAGCAAATAATCACTAAGGAGCTGTCTTCAGATAGAGAACTAAATAAGAAGATAGTTTATAACTGAAACTCAAACTGGACTATATAAAGAATTTGTTCTGACATGATTATTCTGCATATTCCAAGAAACTATAGGATTGAGTTTATTTTTATGATTATAGTACTGATAGTGTTTAATTGTAATCTTAGGTATATCTGCTAGCATCTTAGTCTGAATGTAATGGCACTGCAAAGCACGATAGGTAATGCTAGCTAACTGTTTGGTACACAGAGCAGTAGACATTTGGAACTCTCTTCCTCAAGCTGTGATGGATGCTGGTTCAATTGTCGGAAGTTAGGCCACCAATCAGCCATGATATTACTGAATGATGGAATAGCTTGAGAGGGCTGAATGGCTACTCCTGTTCCTATGTTGTAAAAGTGATATGAAATGCCAAGAAGTGATGTAAAATGGTTAATTCAGTTTATATAAGACTTAACTGGAAATGTGTTAAACTGTGGACAGCCTCAGGAAAATTTCTAACCCTTTGTCAAGTAAAAGACTGTAAAATATACCCCAGCTGGTAAACAGGTGTAAAAGTAGGCTTTGGACATATTAACCCTTTTAAGCAGTCATAACATAAACATGACATTGTTATGTATGTGATCTGCTATTGAGACTAACGATAAACTACGAGGTCAGTGGTTGTAAACTAACTGGAACAATTTATTAACAACTGTTAATCCTATCACAGTCAGCTCAAGACTACCTAAGCAATTTCCATCCAGGGTGGAGATTTTGTCATGGGTCACTTGACCCATTCTTTTAAAGGGGCATGCCCCAACATATATAAACAATGGCAGGAGGTGTGACCTTTTGATCTAAGAGCTGTGACAGGCAAAAATTGCATAGAGTTAACAGTTTCAAGAAAGTGTGAGACTGTGAAGCCCCTCAAAACAGCAGAGACAGGCACCATATGTGAAATGGTTATGAGGGTTTAGAAATACATGCTCGCCTTCGGTAAAATAATATGGTAATTATCAATCAATCAGGTATTTAGAAAATGAGTTTTACTGAGTAGAGGACACAACTAGGGCTGGAAAACGATCAAGAAGTGAAGAAGCAAGACTTCAGACATGGAACAGGGTGGCACGATGGCACAGTGGTCAACATTAATGCCTCATAACACCAGGGGCTCAGGTTTGATTCCCGGTTTGGGTCACTGTCTGTGTGAAGTTTGTGCATTCTCCTAGTGTTTGCATAGGTTTCTTCTGGGGGTTCTGGTTTCCTCCCACAGTCCAAAGATATGCGGGTTAGGTGGATTGGCCATGTTAAATCCCCTTAGTGTCATGGGACTGACCAGGGTAATTGTATGGGGTTATGGGGATAAGATCTGGGTGGGATTGTAAACAGTGCAGGCTCGATGGGCTGAATGGCTTCCTTTTGTACTGTAGGATTCTATAATAATGATCAGATTAAAAAAAAACAAGAGACTGCGCCACAGTCAAGTGGAGAATTGCAATCTGGTATTCGAGTGAACAAACAACTTACTGCCTTTTCGAAGTGATATATTTTATAATTATCATGATTAATTAATATATCCTGTGAAGTTTGTGATGAAATACTTGTACCCTGTGTTATTTGTAGTTAGCCTGAACTAAGGGTCCCCTGTAATATCAGCTTTCCTAATTCCCTCAGCCTGACGTTTGTAATTGATCTGAAAATTACAGACTGTGTACCACATTCTAAAACAATGTCATAAAAAGATGCCAAGCTTAAAACATAGATATTTTTAAGCCTAATTGTTAATATTGCTAAATATGTTGGTCAGGTATGGCTAGAAGAGTTTGGAATGAATAGTATAACACCTTTGCCAATGTCTTAAAAATATAACATATTGCAAAGAAAACATCTAACAATTGCTTCAGAGAAAGCCAAATGATCCTAATGTGAAATGACATGAACTTGTTTGTGAAATAGTTACAATTTTAGAAACTGTATCCTCTTCAAGGAAAGAATGAAATAGGGACTGCAGTTGATCAGGCAATGTGGCGGCAGGCTCAGCAAACTGACATAAAGCTGATAGTCTGAAATAAAGACAGAAAATGCTGCAAATACATAGCAGGACAGTAAACAAGAAAATACATGTTATTTGGTGTTGATGTGCATCTTTCAGAATGGAAAACTAAGAGATAAACAAGCACTTTAGCAAGCTTTCCTAAACATATTAAAATGCTTGTTTATCTCCAAGCATTTCATTTCAATGAGTGGTGATTATACCAGAATGTGCCTCTTCTCTTTATGGATATTGAATGAGTTCCTAATTATATCCACTTGTGTTATGTTCTGTTTATTTAAAATGTCCAGCACTTATAGGCTTTTATTTACTTTTCTTGCAGCAAATTGAGTTGGTTTGAGATTCTACTCAATATTCAAGAAAACTCTTCTAAGGAACAGTTTAGACATGTTCTAAACTGTAAATTCAGGCTTGGTTGAATATGCAACAAATGTAATGGGGTATGAAGGTGTTAGAGTAGAAGAAGGCTTTTAAGGTTGTGCAGAGCACCCTTTTCCCTTGTGATCTGGTGAAGCACTTCACTGATGACTTGATGATTTTAAAAGTTCGTTCCTGAGATTTGAGTGCTACTAGCTAGGCCAATATTTATTGCTCATTCCCAATTTGCCCTTGAACTGAGTGGCTTGCTCAACCATTTCAGAAGGCATTTAAGAGTGAGTCACATGTAGGCCAGATCAGGTAAGGATGGCAGATTTCCTCCTCTGAAGGACATTTGTTAAAACACATCTGGTTCACTAATCAGCAGTAGTTTCATGGTCATCATTGAATCCTTTTTTTATTGAATTCAAGTTTTATGACAGACCATGGTGGGATTTGAATCTGGGTCTGCAGAGCAATACACTGGTCTTTGGATTACTAATCACTACATCATCACTTCCCATTCAAAGTATGAATGAGGTGGGAATCTATGAGAATGCTGATTTCCTACAGGCACACTGATAAAGTCCAGTCTGGTGAAAGGAAGAGGCTCCTGTTTTGTATCGCTTGTAGGAAGGCTTAGAGATCTTCAACTTGGAAGGAAGTTAGGTTTCTTCTGCCTGTTGCTCTAGTGTAGTGCCCAATGGGCACAACTAGTACCGAAAGAAAAACACTGTGGTTACAATCTTAAATTATGCTGGAGGTCAAAGATTCATGCTGTCAAGTGATTGGTGGATATTGCCAGTGACGCTACTTTTTGATCCAGCTTCAGTGTAATGAGCTCAGCAGCAAATCAGGGATCTCATTCTTGAAGCAGCCAATGGCTTAACTGAAGAACAAATGTGTAGTGTGATAAAATATTGAGATAAGACACCGAGAGTGAAATAAGATACATCTTCTGAAATTGGTATGAATTAACTCTTAAAAAGAAGAAGAATGAGAAGGGTAGGCCCAGGACAACCACATAGAGACAAGATATCTTGTTTTGTTGGCTTACAACTCGGATGTTTGTGGTTCATCTGAGTCACGGGTTCTGATTTCAAATCTCACTCAAACACTTGAGCGCAAGAAACAAGGCTAGCACTCCAGTGCAAGTGTATACAACCAAGTATGTACAACCTACTTATCTGGCTTTGCACAGCCACTGAAATTTATACAGTATATGTATGTTAGGTAGAATGTCTTTTGGACAGACATAGAACATAGAACATAGAACATTACAGCGCAGAACAGGCCCTTCGGCCTTCGATGTTGCGCTGACCAATTATGAAAAAAGCAATGACCCTCCAAACTAAACCATTCCCTTCTCTTCCATATACTTATCAACTAACCTCTTAAACGCCACCAAACTTGGCGCATCTGCAACTGCCGCAGGCAGGGCATTCCACTCCCTAACCACCCTCTGGGTAAAGAACCTACCTCTGATATCCGTCCTATAACTATCACCCCTTAATTTAAAGCTGTGTCCCCTCGTGCTAGCTTTCTCCATCCTAGGAAAAAGGCTATCACTGTCCACCCTATCTAAACCTCTAATCATCTTATATGTTTCGATAAGGTCCCCTCTTAGCCGCCTCCTTTCTAACGAAAACAACCTCAAATCCTCAGCCTCTCTTCATAAGACCTGCCCTCCATACCAGGCAACATCCTGGTAAACCTCCTCTGTACCCTCTCCAATGACTCCACATCTTTCTTATAATGGGGGACCAGAACTGCACACAATACTCCAAGTGCGGCCGCACTAGAGTTTTGTACAGTTGCAACATGACGTTGCGGCTCCGAAATTCAATCCCCCTACCAATAAAAGCTAAGACTCCATATGCCTTCTTAACAACCTTATCGACTTGACTGCCTACTTTCAGGGATCTATGCACATATACACCAAGATCCCTCTGTTCATCAACACTATTAAGAATCCTACCATTAGCCCTATACTCTACACATTTATTATTCCTGCCAAAGTGCATTACCTCACACTTTTCCACATTAAACTCCATTTGCCACCTCTCGGCCCAGCTCTGCAACTTGTCCAAGTCCCTCTGCAAACTATAACACCCCTCTTCACTATCTACCACTCCACCGACTTTAGTGTCATCTGCAAATTTACTAATCCATCCTTCAATACCCTCATCCAGATCATTTATAAAAATTACAAACAGCAGGGGCCCCAAAACAGACCCCTGAGGTACACCACTTGTCACCGAACTCCACGATGAATATCTCCCATCAACCACCACCCTCTGTCTTCTATCTGCTAGCCAATTCCTAATCCAATTAGCTAAATCACCCTCTATATTTAGACAGCAGTATGTTAGTGTAAAATGCAAGTTGTGTAGCAGATACATAGTAGCAGCATGAATTGGCCTGTTAATCAAATACATTGCCTTTCCATGGTAATTTGAGGTAGATTAGGCACTTTTCAGGTCCAATTACATGATATGCAGCGAACAATGATATGATCAGGTTAGCTATTGTCCCACAGGGTAGCTTTGATATGCATTATTTCTGCATCAAGCTTGCAAGATAAGCAAATAGTTAGGATCCTTTTTATAAGCGAGGACTACACAAAACCCAACTTCTAAATTAAATCCACTGAAGGGCTTTAATTGGCAGCAGAACGGGCAGGCTCTCGACAAGGAGTGCATTGCATTCTGCTTTGATTTTCTCTATGCTTAATTAGAGGAAGTTTCTGCTTATCGAGGACAAAACAGTCAATCAGTTTAGGGAAGGGGAGGTTTTGAGAGAGATAGTTGTGAGATAGAGCATACATGTAGAAATTGATGTTTTTTTGGATGGTATTGTCAAGAGACAGCGTGGAATGAGAAATACGAGGAGGCCAAAGATAAATTGTTGGCGACCACTAGAGTTAATTGTCTGGGAATATTCCATCTCAGGAGCAGAAGAAGCAAATGGAGGAAGACAACACTTCGTAGCTTCTACCTGCTGATAACGAATGTTATTAAAGCAATCCGGATTGCTTTAATAAATTGGATTCTCTTGCATTTATCTCTGTAGTTATTACAGCTTATCAAAAGAAAACTTGATGGTTCAGTATATTTTCTACTTGTGAGATAATAGGACTGGAAGCTTTACAATATATTGTATGGAATATTATGTTTAGTTTATGGTCATGCATTTATGCTTCTAGACACCATTGAATTTGGAAAATATTGTAATCCCTTCCACATTTGTTTCTTCAGCAACAACGCCATTCTAACTAATTGTAGTAATTTTGGTGGAAAATGCCTGCCATGTATCATACATTTCAGGTAAGTATACTTCACATGTATATTTGGAAAAGAAATATCTACCACTATGTCATAACCAAGAAAGTAAGACACATACAATGATTAAAATAAAACACTTCAAACTCTGCATTTTACTGGAACATTTTACCACCAAAGGCAGAAAAAAAGGTTGAAGCATACATGTGTACTATGTGAGAATATACACGTCCACAATGACAGAAACTATTAATTATTCCTGACTAATAAAAAATACTTTTATTCACACCTGGTTTGGGTATGGACTGTAATAACCACTAGCAGGAATTAAACTTAAAAGTCAAACAGGTCATTCGTTTATTTTTGACCATTCAATACTCCTGACTTTAAATGAGGAAATAACAGAAAATTATTTTAACTACTACAGACTCTGTTGGCTTGTTTTAATGTAATCATAAATATTTAACACAATAGGATAACACAATCAATATTAATATACTGTTTAACAATTAGATGCAATATAGTTTAATATTAATAAACAGCAAATTGGATTTCTGTGTTTTGAAATAAATTATTTTGAAAAATCAGGTCAATTAGAACATAAGAAATCAGAACAGGAATAGCCATTTGGCCCCTTGAGCCTCCTCCACACTCAATAGGATCATGGTTGATTCAGCATTTCTCACATTCACTTCTCTGCCTTTTCCCCATAACCTTTGATTCCCCGACTGATCAAGAATCTACCTATAAATATATACAAGAACTCAGTCGCTAACAACTCTCTGTGCAATTCCTCTTCATCTCAGACTGAAATTGGCACTCCTTTATTCTGAAACTAGGTTGAGGGCGACATGGTGGCACAGTGGTTAGCATTGTTGCCTCACAGCGCCAGGGACCCGGATGTAATTCCAGCCTTAGATAACTGTATGGCTTGCACATTCTCCCCATGTCTGCGTGGGTTTCCTCCCACCGTCCAAAGATATGCGGGTTAGGTTGATTGGCCATGGTAAATTGTCCCTCAGTATCAGGGAGATGAGCAGTGTAAATATGTAGAGTTATGGAGATAGAGTTTGGTCCCAGACTCTCCCATGAGGGGAAACATCCTCTCAGCATTTACCCTGTCAAGCCCCTAAAGAACTTGTTTTAATAAGATCGCCCCTCATTCTTCTAAATTTCAATGAGTAGCATCCTCATAAGACAATCCGTCCACACCAGGGATCATTCAAGTGAAGCTAGTGAAATTAACTTTAATTATTTTATACAGATATGAACATTAAGGACCATTATATTAGCCTCAGGCTTTGGATGAAGTTTCTGATTAGTTGAATTACATACAGTTACACCAATCAATTCTGAGCTGTTAATCATTAGAGAATATGAGTTTTTTTTATCAATTTGTGTAGATTTCCTATGTTGGCAATCTGACTAATAGAGTGCACGGCCTGCTACCCAGCCCACTGGGGGACAGATCCATCCTTCATTTGCATTAGACTGGTGAACTGCATCAGCCAACTGGGCATCCTGATTTGGACCACAGGATTGTTGTTGATGGCAGCTACCATCTAATCTGGGAGGTTAGATTGGGATGAAGATGAGGCAAAGAGAGGGGATTGAACCCAGGCTGTCAACTATATTGTTGCCTATGGTATTAGGGTGTGGAGGAGCAATCTTGCTTCTTCTCGTCCCACAAAAATAATTTAAAATTTACCTCCCAAGGCCTCTTCTGTTCCATCACAAGTAAAACTGGTCAGACAGTGCACGGTGCACACCGCACCCAATTAGAGTCCTGTGTACATCACAGAATCCTGATTACAATGGCCTCCTTGCCTAAAGCTGGCATCCTCAGTGAAAGGATCAGCAAAATGATCACTGGGGTTAATGGGTAGGAAGTCCACTGATTCCCTTATGTAATTATCCCCGTCAATTTCGGCAGATCAAAATTGACCACCGGTGACTTTTTAATTTGTTTTTCATACAATGATTAATCTCATTCTGGATGCCTGCCAGACTGAGGAAATAATCTCACCAGCGAACTGTTTAAGCAAGAAACATTACCACATGGGAAATACCCATCAAACAAACTTGAATTGCTTAGTGCATTATAATAGCCAAAGAAGTGATTGATGTTATCAATGTTTTAAAATCCTACAATTCAGGTAGCAGTAAGTGATGTAACATTGTCTTCCAAAGCAAAGGGTTCCAAATTAAAGCATAGGTAAATATTATTCTAAACAATAAACAATGGTGTAAAATATTTGCTCATATCCCATTTCAGTAAGTAAAAATGGGCATATATGGAAAACTGAGTATTACAATGTTATCCTTAGAATGGAAACAATCTGTAATGGTGGCTGAAGAATTCACATTATATCCACTAGAACTGGAAAAACACTGAAAATAGATTACAGGTTTACAAATCCATATTTATAGATTTTACTTGCTCTCACTCAGTCTCCTCTTGGACTCCCTCCACTTTGTTCCTTAAACCTCTTGTCTCACATCTTGTTTGATCAACACTGCCTTGAGAGAATGTTTTGAGCCTTAAAAACTGAACTGAAATATTGATGGGAGGAGCTTTTTTTTATTCAATCCTGGGATGTGGGCATTTTTGGCTGAGCCAACATTTATTGGCCATTCCTGAGTGCATTTAAGAGTCAATCACATTAAATAAGAATGACAGATTTCTTTCCCTAAAGGATCTTTGCGGACCAGGTAGTTTTTATGACCATCAACAATGGTTTCATGGTCATCATCCATCCCTATATGACCCATTCCTTGTCACAGATGGATATGACCCCCTGCCGCATATTTTTAAAAATTGTATTTAAATTCCACAGTCTACTGTGGTGGATTTGAACCTAGATATGTCTCTGGATTACTAGACCAATAACAAAACCACTCCATCACCGCACCTCTATGAAGTAAAATATCACAAAAGGACCATATTGCATTAAAGTATTCAACCTTAAGTGCAATCTTTTTCTGCAGATTCATTTAGTTAATCCAATAACATCACAGAATAACAAAGGGACAATGGGTAATCCATAAGCTGGAGCTTAAAACAGCAATACCAAAAGCTTTGTCATTGTTTAATATTCCAATGCCAGTAAATCTTAATTATCTCTGTAAGTATTAATGCAATACTATCATTTCTTTGACTTTTAAGGGGCATCTGGACAAATACATGAATAGGGTGAAAATGGAGAGATATGGTTCCTGGAAGGGTAGGGGGCTTTAGGACTGTTCTTGTGCTGTAATTCTCTTTGTTCTTTGTTCTATTTGAGTAACTAATTATAAGAAAAATGTGAATATGTTTTGGTATGATAAATGCAGACAAATTAAAGTAAATTTTCCCTGAAAGGGAGCAGCATGTGAGAAGGAGCAGCTATCTGCTTCTCTTTTACCAACATTGTGCTGTGCTTTCCAGCTACCCTTCTGTTGGATTTTGGGGTTACCTCATAGATGCACAGAGGAATCCCTCTTGGAAGTTCCCCAAGTAAGCACTTGCGTGCAGTTAACCAGAAGTGCTTTGAAATAAGTGAAAAAGCAACTAAAATCATTAACTTTGGTCAAATTAATGATTCAGCAAGGGGTTACACTTATGATCACTCTGAAAAAGTTAGAAAAAATAAAACCACTTCTAACTTTGGGGGAACTATTTTAAACATCCAGACCAATGGGACTCACCTCACATTCATCTCCAGGAACTCCTTTACCCTGCCCACTTGAACCACCCCTCCATCTCCACCCCCACAAGCCCACATATTCCCCCAGCCTACGTGACCCATTGCCAGACCCAGCTGGACACCCTTTCCATCAGTCATGACCCACCTACCCAGATGTACACCATCACCCCCACCCTGATTTCCCCCTGCTCCATCAAATCCTCCCTGAAATTTGGAAATGAGGTGAGAATGATTGCCCTTGACATCGGCAGCATTTGACTGAGTGAGGCATCAAGGTGACTGAGCAAAACTGTCGTCAACGGCAATCAGTGGGAAAGCAACCCACTGGTTGGAGTCAAAGCTGGCACAAAGGAAGATGGTTGTGGTGTTTGGAGGTCAATCATCTCAGCTCCAGAACTTCATTTTAGGAGATGCTCAAGGCAGTGTCCTCAACCGAACCATCTTCAGCTGCTTCATCAATGCCTTCTTTCCATCATAAGGTCAGAAGTGGGGATGTTTGTCGACAATTACACACTGTTCAGCACCATTTGCAGCCCTTCCAACACTGAATAATCCACGTCCAAATGCAGCAAGACCTGGACAATATTCAGGCTTGGGCTGACAAGTGGCCAGTAACATTTACACTTCAAAAAAATCAGGCAATGACTATCTCCAAAAAGAGAGATTCTAAACACTTTCCCTTGATATTCAATGGCATTACCATCATTTTATCCTGCACTATCAACATCCTGGAGTAGAATTGCCTGGATGAATACAGCTCCAACAACACTCAAGAAGCTTAACACGATCCAGGACACAGCAACTTGGTTGATTGGTATCTCTTCTACAAACATTCATTCTCTCTCTCAAATGTGTTTCTCAATCATTGCCGTATTGGTTTTGACTTTGGGGACTTTGACTGGTGCAGTGTGTTGATTGGACATTTGTATTTATGGTGCTGATTTTGATACCCCTCATCACTTGTATTGAGTCAGTAAGTTGTGGGCTCCAAACTGGCATTCTAATGCAACCTACCTGATTAGAGCTGCCCAACATTGTGCCACTCTGCCCAACTACAGGACAAATGTGGTGGAAGGGGGATGAGTTGTTAGTTCCAGGTCTGGCAACAGCCCAAATTATTTAGCAATGCTCCAATCTAAAATGACCAGTGGGATCCAAGAACCCCAATCTGTGTACAAGTCTACTGGCAAACACTTTAAACAGCCAAGGTCACTGAAAAGCAGAGGTCAACCACATTGTTGGAGTTAATGGGGTGGCTTAGGCATCACTTCCCTACTAATGACAGATGCGTCATTCTAAATCTCCCCCATCAATTTCTGTCTGCTTATCTTGTTTGTTCTCTTTTTAAACTCTTAATTGTCTTTCTTGGAACTCTTCTCACTTTCACACCTGTTTTCCACCCACATTTTGTCTCTCTATGCAATCTGTTTGAAACTCTATGGTTTGAGTTTTCAGCTTGTCAGATGCACACACACACTTCCAACTGCAACCAGTCCCAGAGCGCAATTTCAGACTAGCTGGCCAATTAACAGGCAGCCAGTGTGAAATGGGCGACATGAAAGATTAATCCCTGCTCGAAGGGTAGGAAGAAGGTGGGTACCGAGAACAGAGAAGATGCAGGCATGCAATTCTAATGTGCACTGTCAGGGGGGGCAACTGCTGGAGAGCTGTTTCAATGAGCTGCCGACCAGTGAGAAAAAGATAGCAACTTAAAAACCATGTAAAGAGTGTCCAGCCAGCATAGTTATACACAAAACACAGTCCCGAAACACATGTGTTAATTTTATTTCTGATTTTTCATCCCGCTCTGGATTGACGTTAAATGTAAAGGCTGTCTTGCCAAATGGCCCATCTGCCAACTGTAAGACAGATAGACCTGATACGATTGCAGTCAATTGGTTATCTATTGGGCTCGATTGCCTTCTTGATTGTTGGCAGGTACATCTCCAACTCTCATGCCCGTTGACCAAAATATCGCACAAAGGCCAACGCTTTGCACATAAACTTCTGGCCCATGTCTTCTCTTAATTGGATGCTGCCTCTTCATCCTCTCTCTCTCAATCCATTCTCAGTCTCTCAAATTCAACTCTGTTTCCAAGCCTCGCTTTTGCCTAACTTCTTATTTTTGGTAGTGCACTTCACAGCCTTATGAATCTTTTATATAAAAAATGCTTTTTTGCTCTTTGTCCTAAACCTTGTGCGTTTTGCTAAAAATCCCCATTTTGGGAGCAATCAGCAATTTACAAACTGCACTGACAATTGCATTCGTTTTAAGCAATTTTTATTTTCCTCGGGCCTCTGCTGAAAATAATGAGCATATCACTGAGCATAAACTCTGTGATGAATCAGTATAATCAGGCAACTCCTTAGCATTTAATTTGAAGAAAAAACTGCATTTAAAGTATTCTTTGGTATATTTTATAGTTTTATTAATACAACTGAAAACAGATTTGTTCCAAGAACATAAGCAAATGCAATCACTGTTCAGTCCAGTACTTGTGAATAACTTGATTTTAAATATAATTAATGTCCTTGGATCTAAAAAAGGTTTAATTTTAAGAGTTTCTTTGAAGGCTTGCAAATTAATGCAATTAGCATACATTTGATGTATGGCTGTTGTCAGGCTTGTGGGTGAACTGGCTTCTAGTTCAATATTTTTTTAATCTAAAGAAACAGACCACAGAAAGTCAATTTTTGTCAAAGGTATTGAGTGCTGGAGATTTCTCGTTCTTTTCCATTAGTTTGGTCGATTCTGAGTGAATGTCACTAAGAAAAATAAACAACAAAACACAACAGAAACTCTTGTTGTAGACTTCCATATATCTCCTCATGAAGTTTTTCTTCAACTCTACAGCAGTCCAGCCTGCTCCTTTCAACCATCTCCAACAGTAACAAAATAATATTTGAAGTTATGGTCATCATAACATAAGGATGCAGTGGCATTAGAAAGAGGTGCAGAGTGTGCTTAAAGGGTGAGTTCCAGAGGACTTAACCTTTAACCACCACAACCAAGAAGAAATTCCACCAACATGGGCCTTTTAACCAGCTCAGCTTGGCACTAAGCAACCCCTTTGACTGCCTTTGAATTGTTTGTAAGACTGACTCCCATGTGTAACCATAGCCCCCCCCCCCAACTTCCACCAACCCCTGACGAAGGGAAAATCCTGCCCAACGTGTTCAGGGCAGGAAGAGAGGGACGAAAACTGGCAAGAACATTTTTCTTTAAATACTAAAATATTAATAGCAGTTTGATGTAAGCAATAATTTAATTAAATGCTGTTCAGAGAAAAAGATGAAGGTAGCATTTTAGATTGATTAAACTTTTCTCAGAGTACTTTTACAGTCAGCAAATTTTAAAATCAATAATACTCATTCCATATCTGGGTGTTACTATTTTTCAAAATCGATATAATAGACACTAAAGTACTTTATTGATTTACTGACAGTCTACGGAAAAATTAAATGATTAGATAAAGGCATTACTTGTCAAGATATGACGGCTCCATGTAAATTGTATTGATAAAATAAATTCTCTTAGCTTTGCAGGAAAGAAAATTTGGTAATTTTAAAGTGGAAATGTTTTTATGAATGATCTAATTATGGATGGTGGTACAATGGCTGTGAACTTCGATAGGGCTGCGGAAGATGTTTGCATTGTGTGATTAACTGGTGCCTATTGTTTCCTATTGCCGATTGCAGGCAACTTCTGGAGCAGTGAACAGAGACTTTGCTGAATACCAAATTCTCCATTCTTGCTGACAGCGGTGACGGGGTGTGAGGAACTCTCTACCACAAGAACATGTGGAATTCTCTGCCACAGATTGGGACCAGTCTGTGTGCTTTTCCATAATCTCCCAACTTCCTTCAAGAGGGAACTGGACGTGGCCCTTGCGATTACTCATTTCAATGATTCCTGCTAAGCACAAGTGGCTGCACACCAGAGCAGAAGTATATTCCACTTAAAGGGGAAGCACATTTTAATGGAGGAACGTACTGGGGATCATTTTAAGTATGAATTTCATTTTGGCAATGGCACTACATGGCAGAGAGTAAGCTCCAAGATATTCCAATGCAGCACAAGTGCTAATAGAACTGCTCACCATCATTGCAGTTGCTGTCACTGAGGCTATGCTCATACCTCATCCAAAACCAATTACAGTTGCAGGAAATGTGAAATGAAAACCAGAAATGCGGATAATAGTTAGTAGGTCAGGCAGCATCGGTGGAGAGAGAAACATTAACAGCCAGAATTCTCCTCCCATTCACATAGAAAATAGATGTAGGATCAGGCCATTCGGCTCTTCAAGCCTGCACCACTATTCAATACGATGGCTGATCATACACTTTCAGTATCCCATCCTGCTTTCTCTCCATCTCCCTTGATCCCTTTAGTCACAAGGGCCACATCCAGCTCCCTCTTGAACATATGTAACAAATTGACCTCAACAGCTTTCTATGGTACAGAGTTCCTCATGTCCTCTACTGCCGATAATGAGAATGGAGAATTTGGCATTCAGCAAAATCTCTGTTCATTGCAGCAGGACTGGAGAATCCTGGCTGTGGGCAAGATCACAGATTCTAGCCCAAAATTTCAGGTTATGATGAGACACTCCAGCGCAATAGCAAACTGGAAATCTCCCAGTTTTGATGAGTAATAAATTTGAAGGTGACTTGTTGAGATATAATGTTATAAAGGATTTATTGCCAATGATAAATAGATACATACAAACAGAATAGAATTGACAACTATTCCCCACTCCTTCCTGGCTCCAACTAAGGATCCTTTCCAACCTAGGATGCACCCCTTGCCGCTGATTGGCTTGCTTCCTGTGCTGCCACTCTATAGGGTCCAGTCTGATCATGTGGCCCCCAGGGATCATCCCCTTAAAGAGACCATGCTATCTTAGATGGAATGTCACAACCTGCACTGTTAACTGTTTCTCTTGTCATAGGCCTGTTGAGGATTTCCAATGTTTTCTGTGTTTATATGTCTTCATACTTAATCCTCTTTCTCACATGCCATTTCTGACTAATCATGCAACCTCTTCTGATTTACAAGCTGCAGGTGCTGTAAGCGTGCACCTCTTGCTTTCCATCCCCCATTGCATCCCTACGCTTGTGCCTTTCTACTTTCAGATACATAAGAACTGCAACTTAGCTGAGCATTCTGGAATAAGAAGTGGAAAAGGAAGAATGCAGTGACGATGAAGAAGTATTTTCATTGGTAACCTCCAACTCAGGTACTAACATCGTGTGTGATTTATAAGGTAACTGAGAGATTGTTTCTGCTTGTGATGGGTCCCTGGGCACAAGTGACCTTTGGTGAGGCAGGAATAATTCTTTACCCTGGTGCTGGCATCCTTGAGGATCAGGATAAACACGAGTTCTGTTGCAGAGGAGTCAGAAGAGGACTTTAACAAGGTGGTTAGATAAAGGCTAATGAGTGGAAAGAAATGTTTGGGGCTTTCATAGACTTGCCAGAAAACCTGTGGTCACTATCAAGAAGCATTGAAGAGTTCAAAATTCGGGGTTTTTCATTGAAAATAGAACCTATCCTTTAGAATATAGAGGTGGAGGGCAACTTAGTGAGAACACATTCAGATCCAAACATGAAACAAGAAGCAAGTAATGGCTGACATCGCAGATTACATATTCATAAAATCATAGAATCCCTTCAGTGTAGAAGGAGACCATTCAGCCCATCGAGACTGTACCAACCACAATCCCACCCAGTTCCAATTCCCATAACCCTTCATATTTACTTGTTAATGCCCTTGACACTAGGGTCAATTTAGCATGGCCAATCAACCTAACCCATTCATCTTTGAACTGTGGGAGGAAACCAAAACACCTGAAGCAAACTCACGCAGACACAGAGAGAAAGTGCAAATTCCAGACAGACAGTGACCTGAGGCCAGAATTGAATCCGGGTCCATGGCACTGTGAGGCAGTAGTGCTAACCACTGTGGAATTGTTCTACCCAGAGTGGCCATTGCAGCAGAACGGAAGTTGTGTAATGCCTCAGAGCTGCACCGGAGGTTCAGACTGAACTCAGGCTGCTGCCACCCTGGTATCCAAGTTCAAAGGAGCTTTCAGTGTCTCCCAGCATTCCAACAATCTTTTGTCCAATAGATTATTAGGATTACAGAAGTGCAGTTCTGTGAGAGCGGTTGTGAGTGTCATTTTGGAGGATTAACCTATTTGGTATCAGAATGATAGCATTTGTCCTCAACCACTGCCACTCCCCCAGAGCCTTAGTTGTCTGTCAGCTGGTCAGCCCAGACAGTGCCTCCCAGCTGAGTTGAGTCAATTTGAGACCTGGCTTTGAAGTTGTCCTGCAAGTTCATCTGCACTCACAGCCACTGGGATCATACTTGTAGGGGTACTAGGACAAACAAAATAACATGAAAGGCAGACACTAAGGGAATGCATAAGGGTGATTTGTTATCTTTCATATAGATGGTAAGAGGTGTAATACTATTCTAAATGGTGGATTGCATCCATTTGTACCACAGTCTAGGGAGCTGATCATGGACATCTTGAGTGGAAAGGGGGGATAGCCTGATAGGAAACAGGGATGTAATGATTGTGCCCTTTCTTTTCCTCTTCCCTTTCCTCCCCAACCTCTCACTGAACATCTCCTAACAAGAGTGAAGCCCTCATAATGACAAGGTTGCACAACCTGTAGCAGATCATGGTGACCTGTGATATGTGCTACAATAAGTACTGCAGGAATTCTCTGTGGTGATTCCAGAAGCAAACTTGTCGTTTAAACACCCAGATAATCTACTTGATGATATTTTATGAGACACCATAGCTCTTTATATATGCATGTTGTCGTCCAGGCACTTCCACTAACTCAGCAACAGCCAGCAGAAATCAATCAATATCTAACCTGAGAGATCTCTGTGTTAGTGCTGGCAAGATCCTTTCTGCTGCTGAAAGCACATTCAGCTGTGTAAGGTTGAAAGAGAGAGTGAGCTGGAGTATCAAAGTCATAAGTGACAGCATAGTCAAATCAGCGACACAAACCTACAGATCTTTACCTACTCTGCATTCTTCTGACAAAGGATCCCAGCACCAGCTACCTAAAATAGCTTTTGGCATGGCCCTCATCTGAAACTTGCACACACAGCATCTGGGTGCTGTGCCATTTCTGACCCAAAGCAGCATCCATTGCACTGAAAATGCAGGTGATATGCAACAGAATTTTGGAGTCATTATCTTTCAATATTCTGTGTGCTTTTCCGTAATCTTCTAACTAATTGAAAATAGCTCTATTTAATATCATAGAATCCCTATAATACAGAAGGAGGCCATTTGGCCCTTCAAGCCTGCACCAATGCCACCCAGGCCCTATCCCCATAACCCATGTATTTACCCTGCTAATCTCCCTGACACTCAAAGGCAACTTATCATGTCAAATCAACCTACCTCGCACATCTTTGAACTGTGGGAAGAAACCAGAGTACCCGAAGGAAAGCTAAGCCGACATGGAGACAATGTGCAAATTCCACATAGACAGTCACTCGAGGCCGAAATTAAACCTGGGTCCCTGGCACTCTGAGGCAACAATGCTAATCACTGTGCCACAATGCCGACCCATGAATACAAAAGTTCACTGTTGGGGTAGATAGCCTATTCTCTCATATACCTGCTTTTCCAGGTATTGAACAACATCAGCAGAGCAATGGAACAGCAAGCCTGTTTTTCCTCTTAGTTGGGAATGACTTAAAGCTGGCAGATGCCATACTTTTGATTTATTAACTAATCATGTTCATCTCCAGCAGTGTGATCTCCCATTCTTCATCTTTTTTTCCCAAAGTGTATTCCTCACTTTTTTACCATGTTAAACCACAATTGTCATAAATTTGCTCATTCAGCAAAGCTGATCATGTCCTGTCAAAATATTTTGCAGTGTTCCTGACCCCTCTTTTTCTAATCCCTTTTCTTTTAGCATAAAAACTCTCAGCAATATGTTCTCTACCAAAATCCAAACAAAAAAACAAATTGAAAATACAGGCCGAACCAATTTTTTGAATTCCTAACTCTTCTCTAACCTGAGCAATATCCTTACTCTTTGGGCTGCATTTTATGCTGAGAGCAGATTACTGCACTCCGATATAAATTTTCACAGCAGGACCCTTAGCTATCTCATCTCACTTAAATTTTTCAGGCGATGGCCTCTTAATTATATAGAATGTAGAAACATAGAAAATAAAGCAGGAAGATGCCATTCAGCCCTTCGAGCCTGCTGTGCCATTCATTTATGATCATAGCTGAAATTCCAATTCAATAGCCTGATCTCACCTCCCCCAGATATCCTTTGACCCCCACTCCCCCAAAAAATTCTGTATCTAACTGCTTCTTGAAAACATACAATATTTTGCTCTAAACCACTCTCTATGGTAGCAAATTCTACAGGGTATCCACTCTCTGGATAAAGAAGTTTCTTCTTATCTCAGTCTTAAATGATCTGATAGTGAATCCTCAGATAGTGAACCCTGGTTCTGGACACCCACACCATTGGGAACATTTTTATTCCATCTATCCTATCTAAATCTGTTAGATATTTATAGGCTTCTATGAGAATCCCGCCTCATTCTTCTGAACTCCAGCGAACATAGTCCTAACCAACTCAATCTTTCCTTATATTTCAGTCCTGCTGCCCCAGGAATCACACTGGTAAACTGATTAGTATGAGGCAGGACTTCCTGCTGATTTCATGAGGATGTTTCACCTCATAGAGCTGCTGGACAGCCTCAATATACCAAGGAATTGGCACTCAGTGATGGACTTGGACATTGCAGAAAGTCAGCGATCCCTCTGGGGTTTGCCTGACATGCCCAAGGCAAAATGAGGTGGGGTATATTCAACAAGGAATTGGCGGGGGGGGGAGAGTAAATGTCGAAAGTAAAACTGTAGGGTTGGGACTCTGGCACAGGAGGCTTGGGAAGAAGACCCCCCCCTCCCCCCCATCCCGTCCCTTTGTACTGACCAGCAGACAGTAGATTTAAGCTTGCACAATAGGTACAGGGCGCTCCTGCTGCCTGTTATATCAAAGTGGTAGCAGGATGAGGCCCTTTGTTGATTGCCCATTTAAGGACTTCCTTTGGGCTTTGGGCAGGCAACTTATCCGATATCTCCCCACCACCCCCATAAAACCAAAGCAGGGGCAAGGGCGATGGTAATTGGAATGCAGCCAATGGCACTCTGCTCTAATTTTCAGGCCTCCTGCTCAAATTTGATTGTGCATGACTCATAAAATTCAGTTCTTTGCTCCCTGTTCATCATTTTAACCAAGCTGCCATATTTTGCCTATTGCAAATCTAAAATTTTGGAACAAGCTTGTTACAGTCACGATAGTCCTTTCTCAGTCACTTCTTTAGAAAGCCTTTGAAATTGCTTATTGAGTTTCTTTGAATGAATCAGTACTTGTTGTCTAAAAACAGAAAATTGCATCAGGTCCGACAGCATCTGTGGAGCATTAATGTGTCAAGCCTGGAAGACTCTTCATTTCCAGTATTTTCTGGTTTTGTTTCAGCTTCCAGCTTTCAGTATTCAGCTTTTATCTCAGCATTTGTTGTTCTTGAGTGTTTCCCTTGTAGCTTTAAATGCTCACTAACTGGATGCCCATTTATGCACTATTTTTTCAGTAATTTATACTTCTCCCACTTCTTGTACTAAGAACAAGAGGGTGGCACAGCAGTTAGCACTACTGTCTCATAGCACCACAAACCTTGGTTTAATTCTGTCCTTGGGTGAATGTGTGGAGTTTGTACGTTCGCCCTGTGTCTGTGTGGGTTTCCTCTGGGTTGCTCCGGTTTCTCCACACTCTAAAAGTGTGCAGATTAGGTTGATTGTCCATGTTAAATTGCCCCTTAGGGTCAAGGGAACTTGCAGGATAAATATGGGAATAGGGCCTGAGTGGAATTGTTGTTGGTGCAAGCTTGATGTGACTATTGACATTGTTCTGCACTGTAAGAGTTCTATGATTCTACTTTACTCACCAGTCTAGAGGACTCTAGCACAACTTGCATATCTGAAGAGGGTTGAAAAATTGTAGTCAGGAGTCCTGCTATTTTCGCTCCAAACAATTCAACAAACTCATGTGGATGACATCATTGTCTGGTAATGTATTTGCGTTCAGCTGAATTGTTTTGAAGAATTAATGGAATTGCTCTTTTTTCTTTTTCTAATATCTCTTTGTTCACAGTCACAAATTCCATTTGTAAAATCTGGCAAAATAATTTACTTTTAGCTACCACAGCTAGAATTGCCTGTGTTTCTGAGTTGTTGTATATTTTTAATATGATTATGAGATGGTTATTTTCTTTTATATTATCTCTTAGTTTTTTTCCTTCACTTTCCTTTGAAGCTCTTATCAATTCCTTGTTCAGCTTTCCCCTATATTCCCCCGATCTTTATTTGCATTTTCAATACAGATGTTACTGTATTTTTTTTTGCAGTTTGTTTAGATTAAATATTTTCTATTGCACAGGAAGGGAAAACTAAAGAATCAATGATACATCATTAAAGAAAATCATTCAAATGGTCAAGACTGGTATATGGCTCGTTGAGCTATCAAATAGTCCCATTCCCTTGCCCTTCTGGCATATTCCTGCATTTTTTTCCTCCAAGTATTTATCCTTTTGAAAGCTATTATTGAATCTGCCTTTCAGGGCATGCATTGAAAGATCACAACAACTTGCCATCAGAGTTACTTTTGCCTCAGGTCACCTCTAATAATTTTGTCGATCTCTTTGGATCAATATCTTCTACTCTTCGGCCGCTGGAAACAGTTTCTCCTCATTTATCCTGTAAAAACTCTTCATGATTAACATTACTCTCAAGGTAATTAATGTCCCACATTTAAGATTCTTTCCAACTGATCCATCCTTACTTCACTGAGCTTCAATGATGTTTCATGTTTAACAACCTCACTTTCATTTCTTAATGAAGTTCAATGTGAACTTTAAGTGAGTCCAAAGATGTGCAAGTTAAGTGGATTGGCTATGCTAAATTGTTCCCTAGTATCAGGGGATTAGCAGGGTAAGTACGTCGTGTTATGGGGATATGGGTGGATAAGGTTGCTGTCAGTGCAGGCTTGCTTGGCCGAATGGCCGCCTTCTGCACTGTAGGGATTCTATGATTTGATTCTATTGTATGTGAGATGAGTGTTAAGGTTGTGGTTGCTATCTCCCAATTGTTCTTTTATTCTCATATCAGATATTTGGCACATTTCATCTCTCAGAACTGCATCAAGTAATGTTTCTTTCCTTATTGATATGGAAGCATATATCTACAGTTCTGCAGAGATTATCTGATGGGAAATTTGCAGAAGTGCTGGAAAATGGCAGGATGCAGTTTTTCCAGGATTTCTACCAAGCAATATTAGACAATATAAAGAGAAGTAGGAAGGATATGGACGTAATTACAGGACATCCAAGAAAAATGATAGTTAATCTATCCCTAAATGGACAATGAGGCTGATTTTTCTATTCAAAGCTTAATTGCTGTAATCAGTAGTTGGCACGTAATACTCTGATCAATATGATAATGTAATCAGTGACTCTTGTGTTATTCATGCTGATGTGAGCGCAATGGCCTCACACAAAAGTATTAAAATATGCACAGAAAGGTCACCGTTTTTTAAATACGCATTGTCAGCAAGAAATTATGTCCATTATCACCTGCATTGTTGGAAAATTACTGGCAGTGAAACCATAAATGTTCAATCTGTTTTGGCAAAGGAGATGGTTCCTAACAGCTACCACATTCTTCATGTCACCCTCACACAGAAGTCCAAGAGTTATATTATCAACAGTGACTGATTGAATAGCTTGCTTGGCCATGGGTTCAAAATCTATGTTGGCACAGAAGTGCAATTCTGAACGATTGCTGCAATACAGAGGTGATGTCTTCTGGTTGAGATGTTAATAAGGTCCGATTGCCCTGTTGGGTAGATGTTAAAGATCCCATAACACTATTTCAGAAAGTGGCAGGAGCATTCTCTCTGACCAATATTCTGTTCACTTAAGGAGTCTGAGGGAAGGATGTCTGCTGTAGATGAATAACTATTATATGACTATCTTATTTGCCTGCTCATATTATATAAGATAAATTTTCTAGATATTTCAAACTTAAACCAAAGCCTAATATGGTGTTCTATCACTTTCTGTAGTGAGGATTTACTGAAATATTGGATATAGTTTCCCTTCTATTTCCTAAGAGCTATCTAAAACATACCATCAAGTCACCTTTGATGGTATATTGAGTATAGATCCAGCTGGCTTCAGATAAACTGCCATAACTGTGATCCAATTAACACTCAGCACTTAGGTCAAGAATAGTTTTCAGACTCGGCATAAAAGGTAAAGTTTTCCTGGACATTACTGCTGCAGTGGCATGATCTGCATATAGCTTTAATGAATAAGCCTTCATTGGCCCCTCTTCAGTGAGTTTTTATGTTTATGTAACTATTATCGAGAGAACTGTTTCCAAATTTATTTCACTTTGACAATAATACAACTTTTGTAAGCCCAAAACCTGCTTGATCTGCTTGAAAACTTGATTCCAACATTGACCCTTTTCATGCTTTTCAAAAAATACTTACAATATATACTTACAGTTTAATCACCTAAACAATGATCTGAATGCAAGCTTGGGAGAAATATTCCATTAGCCCCAATTATGGCAACTCAAACCAAATACCAAAAAGACAGTTTGCAACTGCTTTCCATCTAAATCACAAAGCATGCCAAGAAACAGTTCAACATCTTCCTGAATGAGTACATGTTGAATCTGTACATGTACAGATGTGTATCTGCATGCCACATTGCATTACATCTTATCATTATGCAGGGCCCTCTGAAAACGAGGACAATTGATCACCAAATTAGTTGGTTCACTCTCAGGAATCAATGCACAGTCACAAAGACACTTTGGTTTACCATTTATTATTCTGAAGCAGAGAATGGTAGCTTAGTTCTTCTCACACAACTCTAATAGACCCTCAGCTAAATGAAACCAAGTGTATGCACCATGTAGCCACCCAGCCTTGCATTACTGCCACTTCTGTTCAATGGTGACCCTTCTGTCATCATGTGACAGAACACCTTGCAGACTCTGCTCTTTAAAATTCAAGGTGTATCACTTTTACCCTTGTTCGAAGATACGTTCAGTTAACTGAGCCGCTGTCTTTGCTCAAGCTACCCTGTGTGGACAGTTCTTCTAAGCGTTCTAGATAGCACCTCAGAACGATGTGCTAGATGACAAAGAACAAATTTCCAGCAATTACGGTTCTGTTAGTTATATCCTACAGTCTAGTCCCTACTTTTAATATCCTACACTATCTATGGATAATCCACAACTTGAATGATGTAGCCAGTTGCGAAATACATTGCATACTTGCATGCTACATCATCAGGAAAGACTCTCATTCCCAAATGAACTTGTACAATCTTATACATCTCTTGGGATTGAGGATGACTCACTCCCACTGCGTTTTGATGGGTTCTGAGATAGCCGATGAGTCCAATGGGCAATCTGCAGATTCTGCAAAGGAGGTGGCACTTGAAGGGGTTGGCTACATAGGCTGTTTAGAGCTTTGAGCACTTCCTCAGAAGTCTTAACTTTGCTGTCTGCATTTCTGATAAAGTTTCTTGATGTATTTGGCACCTTCCTGAATGAGCTTTCTCCATTTTGATTATTTACTAGCCAGGGGCCCCCATGAATCTGTCGCTATGTTTGACCCTTTCAAGGATGCTTTAAGAGAGCATTCTTAAAAGCTTCCTGCTGGTTGCAGCAGGGGATACCTGCTGCAACCAAGTTCAGAGTGAAGCAATTGCTTCGGTACTTGGCATCAGGCATACAAATGACATGTCCTATTCAACGGAACAGGTTGTAAACACAGTCTTTGATGCTGGTCATGTTGGCTTTGGACAGGATATTGATATTGGGCTGCCTTTCAAGCCACTGGGATTTGGAGAATCTTTGAAGGCAGACCTGTGGTTCTTTGGGATGTAATTATGCAAGTCTTTGAAGCATTTAGAAGCATGGAGATAACTGCTGCTCTGCAAACCCATAGTCTCAGATTTAAAATCTTGGTCCATTAATAAAATCCATGGCCAAATGAGAAATGCAACATCTACTGCTACTGATCTGATCAATCCTCACCTCTACCTTTGCTCTCCTAACTGGGGTGCAGCTGGAGAACTGTCAATAAAACTGTAATAATAGAATTATGATGATTGAACCCAATGAGCAATTGAGATGCATAACTGTGTAGCAGCTGGTCAATGTAATTAAAATGATAATTCTGTGCTAACATGGAAGCTGAATTGTGTGTTTATTCAGAAGTTGCTCTAAATTAAGGATGTGTTTGCTTTCTTATATGCTAATCCTAAGTAAGGACATTTGCAATCTGGTTAAAGCCTTTTCTGTTTCTTCAAGTATTGGGTTATACTAACATTTGTAATGAATGGTTATATAAGCTAAAAACTCTGAAGCTGCATATTAATCTGGAATTTGCATAATATTAAGAGCACTGGCACACGTTTATCAGTTGTAATAAAAGTAAATTGTGACATGTTAGTAAATGGAAATTAAAAGGTGAGTGAGAACAAATCTGTTAATGGCTGAAGTACAATGAAGAAATTAGAAAAGTTTTCTCTGAACTACATACTTAAAGATGAATATCACTATCTCAGGGATTACTTATTGAAACTAATTACTCTTTCCAATTAATGCTTTAGGGCAATAGTTATCTCTATTCGAACTAAACATGCATAACTTAATTGTAATTCAGGAATAAATCTTGTATATTCCATTTATATTCATTTTCTTCTTCAAATATTTTTAATGTTGTCTCTAATTGTTTTTAATAGAAGCTATTATGACTGCAGTAGGTCCTCTATTACTGCTGCTGCTATCACATGAGCCATTTCTATCCATCTCTGGAGGTTATTGCTTGTCACTGTGCTTCTGAACAGATTAATTATTAAAATAACAGGGGCCACTGGACTCAAATAGAACCTGGATCAGCTATGATTCATGGAAGGAGAGTGCTAACAAAGTAAGTGATTGGAAAGCAGTAGATGTTGCATTTCTCATTTGGCCATGTTGCAGATCTAGTGCTCACTTGCCAGATTCATTCGACAGTGCTAAGCCTGCAACTCCCTGATATGAATGGTTTATGTCAACACTACTTAACTGAGTACAAATCCTGTTTTATACTACAGCAATGCTTAATTTTAACATTTAAAGCTTGTATTCAATGAGAGTCTATATAGTTTAATGGAGCTAAAACGTGTCCTGAGGTCTCTGACTCAGTACTAAAACAAACAATATTTATTAGGTGACATTGCTGTAAAGGTATCACAAAATTGAGATTGATTTTGATTTGATTTATCATTATTACATGAATTAATATACAGTGAAGAATGTTGTTTCTTGTATGCTATACAGGCAAAGCATACTGTAGACAGGGAAGGAGAGAATGCAGAATACAGTGTCAAAGTCTTAGCTTGGATTTAGAGAAAAATTAACCTAATGCAAGGTAGGTCTATTCAAAAATCTGATGGCAGCAGGGAAGAAGCTGTTTTTGAGTCAGTTGGTGTGTGACCACAGACTTCTGTATCTTTATCCTGATGGAAGAAGATGAAAAAGAATATGTCCAGGGTGTGTGATGTCCTTAATTATGCTGGCTGCTTTGCCGAAGTAGTAGGAAGTGTAGACAGAATCAATGAATGGGAGGCTGGTTTGAATGATGAATTGGGCTTTCTTCACGACCCTTTGGTCTATGGTTGGTTTTCCTTTGAATAAATTAGCATGTTCTTAAATAGTTAAGAATTTACATTTGTAAAAATAGTAAGCGAAGAATCTGAGGAATTGAGCAATGTCTGCTATGTTATTAAGTCAATGAGCCAAGTTTGTGAAAGGCTTAAAGGCAATTTTTTCTGTTATTGAATTGTTATTCAGTACTAGAGCAGAATTGAGTGCACAACACTATTGTTATTGCTTATCACCGATGCATGTCATAAAAATCACAGAATTCTTACAGCAAAGAAGGATGCCATTCAGTCCAACATGTCTGCATCAGCTCGCTGAATGAACAATTCACTTGGTGCTGTTCTCCCATCTTCTCCTTGTAACCTTGCACATTCCTCCGAATTTATGCCAACATAATTAATCCATGGGTAGTGTGAACTACTAGCTTCCTGCTTGAGGAATAACTGTGCTCACGTACTACTAGGGACTGCTCAAGTGAATACAATTTCTGTACATCAGTTCATCACTTTTAATCAATATGGATGTGATCATTTGCATTGCTCTTACTAATCATACATAATAATATTGGTATAACCACAATGTGAATATCAGGCACTGTGTTGTTTGGGGTCTTGATTTGGAATTTGTGCCAGATACATTTCCATTTCAGAATTTATAGGAGAAATCTTCCATTTGGGCGCATCAGTGATGAAGATATGTTAATGTATTTCACATTAAGGGCATCTCTCAGTATTTCTGAAATATCTGTGCTCTTATGAGATCTGACTAGTTTAGGTTGTAGTGTGTGCTCCAAATATGGAGGTCTTGTTTATTACAACATCTGCTACAGTAGCAGAAAAGAGCTCTGCTGTGACTTAAAAGGGTCACTGATCTACGTACAAATACAATGGTCAGAATTTTCTGCTCCTGTTAATGTTGGGCTGGTTCGGCATTGTGAGCAGAAAAATTTGCTGGAAATCCAAAGTCGTGTTTTATGTTGACATGAAAACTTATTGCAATCGTCCCATCCTTCCATCAGCGGCAGGTTGTGTTTCCCACCTTTCAACATCAGGAAATCTTTATAATAAGTTTGTGTTTCATTATTAGGCCCATACACAGTAACCTTACTCCATCATCAAACAGTCCATCCATGGTAGTGTGTTGTCAGAATGACTTGAATCAAAATTAGCTTCAAAAGACAGGCTCTATTCTTGAGGAACAACACCGGAAGTTAAAGCAAATGGGATGGGGGCAGTGGCAGCCGCACTCAAAAGGTGCAGAAAGCATGCGTGGACAATGATTGGAATGAGTGACACTAGCCCTGTACACTGTGAGAGACATCCTCATTTCTTACAAGAAGTAAATATGATTGATGTGTTCAGTCACTGGAAACCTTGCACAATAAACAGGGAAGAAATCTGGACTGAGCACTCCTCCCTTATCTTGTGCAGGAATCAGATTTTCAGGTCAGGACTATAGAAAGACTACTCATCAGAATAAAGAGCCTTAGAAAGGATGCAATTAGTGGGAACTTATGTGTAGAGGTGAATGTCATGCACAAGTCTTAACACATGCCCATAATGTCCACTGAATCTTCTTAACCTTTCTAACCCTACCATTTCACTTTGGTGCATCCCCAGCATCCACAGAAGAGGCAGCCTGCAGCCTGCCATGCCCTCCCCCCTCCCCCAACACTGGTCTGCCGCAATCATGGCAGTATCCTCTGGAAAGCTATAGTTTGTGGGGTCCCAGTCTGCTTTTGCGGTCCTATTCTGTGGCACTGTCACCCTCCTTAAGTAGTCAGAGGAAGAGGGGAATTGGATGGTGTGAGACCTTTCCAGAGTGAACCTGGATTTGCACCAGCTAATCCTCCATTCTATTGGTGCTCAAAGGTCCCTGGCTGCCTCCATCTGATGCAGAGGCAGCTGGAATGAGCTTGAGAAACCACACCATCCTTTGGCATTGGCACTCATGGATGCTCACAAGTGCCTGAACCATGGAGTGCATGTTCTAGAATCATAGAATCCGTACAGTGAAGAAGGAGGTCTTTTGGCCCATCGAATCTGCACCAATAACAATCACACTGCGCCCTGTCTTGTCTTGTGACAGTGCAAGACAAAAATCTTGCAACAAGGTTTCCACAGTGACCACCACTGTAGCTGTGCTGACCTTGTTGCATTGCAGTGTTGACACAATCACCTTAGGCATGAGGCAGATGATTCCCCCAAGAAGCCTTTCAATCCCAGAGTGTACCTGATATCTCTTCCTGATTTTACCAACTCTGCCTTTGAAAATCCAGTAACAGAGACATGACTGAGCCGAAAGCCTCATCATCTGACTGAGACTCAGCAGATTCCTGGCCTCCAGTAATCCTGCAAGTGTTGACACCTTGGGATATCCCTGCCTCTAACTGTTGCAGAACCAACAGTGTGATGTGCTCACCAGATTGTAATCTTAGGCTGCTCTCAATCTAGGTCCCACTGAGATGTGTGTGTGTCTCTGCGCTTGTGAATGATACGGATGAGCCTGTGATGGTTCTTGTATTTCAGGGTCCATGAATCCCTTCTCCATGCTGCTTTCCAGATGTGCCTATGAAAGAAAGGAGAGTTCGTCAGTGCATGCAGGGACCTGCGAAATAGGAGACTTGACTCACAGTATTGTTGCCTGATGGATGATACAATGCTGGATTCTCACATGGTTTTTCACTGCTGACTTCAGCATAGGAGGGGTCGCAACATTCCTGGCCAGATGGACGTCTCTCTCCTCAAAATCCATTAGGACCTTCATCCTCTGCCTGTCAGAGATCTCTCCCTCTTGTTATGCGCAAGCTTCTCCAACACAAAAAAAGTGGAGACAGTTTAAGCAGGACACATGCCAGGCCAGATGCTAGGGATGCCTGGCAAGAGTGGATGGTGAATGGGATAAGTGAGGTGTTGATGACATGCCCTACAAGAGAGATGACAATATGTGTGGGAAGGTGATGTCCCTTGAACTGGCAGTGACTGAGATCCTTGTAGATGGGTGTGTATGTGTGTGAACTGACAGTGATGGGAAGAGTAGAACGAAAGAGATCATCACCTTCCTCTTGCACTACACTGTCCTCTTCTGCAGGGCATTGACACTGCCACCATCTGCCATGCTGTGTTCATTACCTGCTGCTAGGTTTCTGTCTGCGAATGGGTAGATGATATCATGTTGACAGCATGGAGGAGTCTCTCCAGGGAGGCACTAGAGATTTTCAGAGCAGATTTCCAGGCAACCATCACTTCCTGTTGACCTGCGAAGTATGCAGGGGCAGCCTTTAAATGTGGCACCCAATTATTGCAGTGCTGTGGTGATGACAGAACAGGTGAATCAGAGGTCACCCGATTATGGTATAGAATCCGTTAATAATGTTTAGAACCAAATGCCACACACCAAATGGCAGGAAAAGCCACTATTTCTGCTTAATAGTGCTATTTTTTTTCCATGCTCTATCGACTTCTGAGCAACACAGTATTTAGCACTGCTGCCTCACAGTGCCACGGTTCAATTCTTGGCTTAAACCACTGACTGTGCCGAGTCAGCACATTCTCCCAGTTTCCTCCGGGTGCTCTGGTTTCCTCCCACAGTCGGAAATTTGTGCTGATTAGGTGCATTGACCATGCTAAATTCTCCCTCAGTGCACCCAAACAGGTGCCGGAGTGTGGCAGCTAAGGGGATTTTCACACAAACTTCATTGCAGTGTTAATGTAAGCCTACTTGTGACGTTAATAAATAAACTTTAAAGTTTCAACCTTTGCTGATTTCTGAGAGAACCTCACCCAGTGCTAAAAAGGATTTTCATTGGTATGTTATCGATTGTGTGGGACACCTTTTGAACCACAAGGAGAGAGGACTGCTTTTTCTTACGGGCAGAATCTCTACTTAAGTGTGGCACATCTGTCCTTTCACATTCCAGTGTGACTTTCAAATGTCAGAGGCCTGAACTAACAATTCAGTGAGTAGAAATCCTGGCTTGTCAACTTGAGAAATTGAATTCATTTTTAAAAACCTGGCATTAACAGAACTGATTCTGAAGTCCTTGGATCGTTGTAACATCCTAATTGGTTCTCTAGTGTCCTTTGTCAAACTTGTTGTCCTTATGACACCTGGCTGTATTTGACTCTAAACTGTCCTCTGAAATGGCTTTCCCAAGATATTCAATTATATCAAAACTTGAGCAGCAAATGCCATAGTTGTCAGTGGTGCGCATATTCTGAGAACAAACTAGATAAAAAGAAAAATCTTTATTCAAGAGGCGGTACAGCCTCAAACCTAAATCATAATTATTGTTTGACAGCACTGCACGTGATTTCTTTTATTCAAAATCATTTGCTGTGCAGCTCCTACTTGTAAAGAAAACTCCAGTAAATCATGGCTAAGTAATCAAGAAGAGTGTCAGAGGAATATAGCCTGCTTGTATTTTATTCAGACAATAATTGAAATCTTCCAAAAACACACGTATCAAAGAAACCATTACTTTCAGATTGGAATCAGCTTAATCAGACTACATTAACCTTGTTGGGTTCATGCAGCGTAATAACAAATTTGGGAGATATTAGTTGTGCATTAGAAATCAATAAATTAGCTTTAAAAATGAGTCCTGTTTTTTAATATATTCATATATTCATATATATAGAGGTTTAGATAGGGTGGACAGTGATAGCCTTTTTCTTAGGATGGAGAAAGCTAGCACGAGGGGACATAGCTTTAAATGGTGGTGGTTTTAGGACAGATGTCAGAGGTAGGTTCTTTACCCAGAGGGTGGTAAGGGTATGGAATACCTTGCCTGCGTCAGTTGTAGATGCACCAAGTTTGGTGGCGTTTAAGAGGTTAGTAGATAAGTTTATGGATGAAAGGGGAATGGTTTAGGTTAGAGGATCACTGCTTGTTCCTAATTGGTCGGCGCAACATCGAAGGCCGAAGGGCCTGTTCTGCGCTGTAATGTTCTATGTTCTATGTTCTATATATGTAATATATTCATATATGCATTCGTATACTTTAGTATATTTATTCGTAGTACTGCACATTTAGAGCACAGCAGCTTAAAAGATGAAAGAATGGGACTGAAGTATCCAGGCCCACTAGCATCTCCCCTCCACCTCACTGTCTCCCTCCCCTCTACCTCCCTCCCAAGAAGGTGTAGTTCCCTCCAGCGGGGTTGACTCCTGCTCCCCACTAAGGGGAAATAGGCAGCCCAATCCCGTTGGAGGAAAGAGAGGCCACTGAGGCTCCACAGAAAGATGGTGGTGATGGGCGGGTGCTGCATGTGTAGTGCCAGGTGGGCAAACTAGCAGTGCTCACCAGGCACATTGGAACTGCCCACTGGGCACTGGGTAGTGACAAAGGTTGGAGCCAGAGATGTGACCTATTGGGGGCATGGCTTTTTGTGGGTGATCAGTGGGTGTGGAGTGCCCCACCGCCAGTCTGGGATTGCAGGCAGAAGGAGGGAGGCGAGGGTGTTGGGGCTGGCTATGTAGGAGGGGTAGGGAGATCAGGGCTGGCTGCTGAGTGTGGGACATCAGCAAGGGTTGGGGAGCTCAGTGATTAATAGGTGGGTGCTTGGAAGGCCAGCGATGAGGAGGTTGTGGGGCTGGCCAACAATCTGAAGGCCAACAATTGCATGTGTACCGATCTCTGTGGATCAACGCACGTGCAGTAGCCTGCTCAGCACTATGATGCTGGCGGTTCGGGTGGGAATAGGTCCCATCCCCAAATATTCAGAGTGAATCACGTTGGGGCACTCTGTGATGAACAGAGTGTGGGGGATTCAATCTGGAAATTACGCTTAAAAAAAAAGCTGGATTTATTCCTGATCTGTGGGTGGGAGGGGCCCAGTGTTTGTTATGGGCGGGTGCTCTGATGTTTGCATGTAGGGGTTGTGCTCCAATATTTCTGTGGTTGGGTTGAGAGGGGGCTATCCTTCTGCATGAGGTAGTTGGACAGATGTTCCCTTTGCCTGCCTGGGGTGTGGGGGAGGTTGGGAAGCAAAGAGATCTCCATGGTGGGGGGGGGGGGGGGGGGGCATCCCAATCTCTGCCAGGGGTGGGGAGATGAGGTTCCAACCTCCACGGTGGGCATGCACAATGACCATTGAGTTGGTGGTGGGGGGGAGGTTTGGGGTGCAGTGTGCTGAGGGAAGTCCTTAAACTTAACTTTGAAATCGGGACGCCTTTTAATAAGGACAGCCCAATCTCCCAATCTCGCTATGTTTAGGCTCTGCACCACAGCTGGCTGTGTGATCCTCGCCAACACTTTGAAATTGCACAGAGTGCCATTAAATCAGACAAGAAACTGGCAAGTTTCACACAGCTTTTCTTTGGTTGACCCAGAACTCGTTGGGGAAAAGAAGGCTGGGGGGTGATCTTATAGAGTCATATAAGATAATGAAGGGACTAGACAGGATAAAGGTAGAGAGATTCTTTCCACTTAGAAAGGAAGCCAGAAATAGGGGGCACAGCCTCAAAGTAAGGGGGGGGGGCAGTTTAGAACAGAGTTGAGGAGGAACTTCTTCCCTCAGAGAGTAGTGAATCTTTGGAATTCTCTGCCATTGAAGTGGTAGAGGCTATCTCGTTGAATATGTTTAAGTCACGAGTAGATACATTTCTGATCGATAAGGGAATTAAGGTTATGGGGAGCAGGCGGGTAAGTGGAACTGATCCACTTCAGATCAGCCATGATCTTATTGAATGGCGGGACAGGCTCGAGGGGCTAGATGGCCTATTCCTGCTCCTATTTCTTATGTTCTTATGTAAAATTGCACTCATAATTCCAAGTCAGCAATGGTGAGAGACTTGGAGGGGAATTTTCAGGTGGCAGCGTTCCTATTCATCAATTGTCCTTGTTCTTCTAGGTGGTAAAGGTCATGCGTTTGGAAGGTGCTTGCAAAGGAGCCTGCTGAGTTGCTGCAGTGCATTTTGTTATTGGTTCATAGTGCTGCCACTGTGTGTCAGTGGCAGACAGATTGGGTTTTAAAGATGGTACATGTATGCCAATCAAGCAAACTGCTTTTTGAGGTGAGCTTTTTGAGTATTGGGCCTTGTAGATGAATAGGCTTTTGGGAGTCAAAGGTGAGTTACTCTCTAGTTGATCCATCTAGATTTCTGGTCAATGATAACCCCCCATAATGTTGCTAGTGGGGGATTTAGCAATAGTAATGCCAGTGAATGTCAAGGAAGATGGTTGAATTTTCTTCTGTTGCAGAATGTCATTGTCTGACACTTGTGTGGTGCCACTTAGCTTTTTCTAAATTTGTTCATGGGATGTGGGCATTGCTGCCTAAGTCACCATTCAGTTGTCAACATTCAGTTCAAGTCTGATGTTGTCTAGGTTTTGCTGCATATGGGAATGAACTGCTTGATTATCTGAGCAGTGAATGGCTTGGCAGTTATGAACAAACATCCCCTCTTCTACCTTATGTTGGAAGGAAGGTCATTGGTGAAACAGCTGAAGATGGTTGGGCCTAGGTCATTGCCCTGAGCAATTCCTACAGTGGTATCCTGGAACTGAGATGATTGACATCCAATCATCACAACCATCTTCCTTTGTGCCAAATATGACTCCAACCAGTGGAGGGGTTTCTCCCTGATTCCCATTGACTCCAGTTTGGCTGGGGTTCCTTGATGTCATAGTTGGTCAGATGCTGTCCTGATGTCAAGTGCAGTCACTCTCTCCTCACCAATTGAGTTCAGCTCTTTGGTTCATGTTTGAACCAAGACTGTAAGGAGATCAGGAGACTAATGACCCTGGCAAAATCCATATTAGAAAGAAATCTCACAACACCAGCTTAAAGTCCAACAAGTTTATTTGTAGCAAATACCCCGAGCTTTCAGAACAGGCTGTCCCTTCGTCAGGTGGCTGGGAGTTCTGATCACAAACAGGGCACAAAGACACAAACTCAATTTACATGCGTAATGATTAGAATGTGAGTCTTTACAGCTAATCAATTCTTAAAGGTACAGAACCGTGAGTGGAGAGAGCTTTAAGCATAGGCTAAAAGGATGTGTATTGTTTCCAGCCAGGAAAGTTAGTGAGATTTTGCAAGTCCAGGCAAGTTGTGGGGCTTACAGATAGTGTGACATGAACCCAAGATCCCGGTTGAGGCCATCCTCTTGTGTGCGGAACTTGGCTATCAGTCTCTGCTCAGCGACTCTGCGCTGTCGTGTGTCATGAACATTTTAAATTAGTAAATCATCATTTAAATGCTAGCCCTGCCTCCCAGCCGCTGTCCAGCATCACTAAGACACCGCTGGGAAGTCTGGGCCTGGGAGATGAAAGCACAACGCGAACACTCATGGGAATCCCACAAATCAACTGACGCGCAATTCTCCTGGCCCACTGCGTTAAAAAATTAGTGCAGCAGGATGGAAGCAGGATACAGCTTCAAACCTGTAAGTTCTTATCTCTGACCATCCAATTAGGAATAACAATTTCTCCATATTTGCTCTGTAAATAAATTATTTGAATGCCACAATCAAATCACTTCTTAACGTATCTACTCTAAGTTAAGAATCAGTCAATATTATTGCTGTGTAAGTGCCACTTGATAGCATTGCTGATGACTCTTTCCATCACTTTACTGATTATTCAGAATCGGTGTGAGTGGTAATGGGGATATGCTGGGCTATGAGGTTATAAATTATGGTTGTGTGTAATTCCACTACTACCAGTGGCTCATAACACCTCATGGTTGCTCAGTTTTTGATTGCTACATACGTTTCAAATCTACGACATTTAGCAGAGTGATAGAATCACACAAGAAATTGGAGGGTATCCTCTATGTGAAGACAGGGCTTTGTCTCCAAAACGACTATATGGTCACTCCTAATACTTTCATTGACAAATGCACCTGCAGTAGGTAGATTGGTGAGGATGAGATAAAGTAGATTTTTCCCTCTTGTTGGTTCATAATAATGACATAACAACATAAGAATTAGGAGCAGGAGTTAGGCCATCTGACCCCTCGAGCCTACTCCTCTATTCAATAAGATCATGGGTGATCTTTTTGTGGACTCAGCTCCACTTACTCGCCTGCTCACCATAATCCTTAATTCCTTTACTGTTCAAAAATTTATCTATCCTTGCTTTAAAAACATTCAATGAGGTAGCCTCAACTCCTTCACTAGGCAGGGAATTCCACAGATTCACAACCCTTTGTGTGAAGAAGTTTTTCCTCAACTATGTCCTAAATCTGCTTCCCCTTATTTTGAGGCTATGCCCCCTAGTTCTATTTTCACCGGCCAGTGGAAACAATTTCCCTGCTTCTATCTTATCTATTCTCTTCATAATCTTATGTTTCTATAAGATCTCCCCCTTCTGAATTCCAATAAGTCTTGCTCCAGTCTACTCAATCTCTCCTCATAAACCAACCCTCTCAACTTCAGAATCAACCTAGTGAATTCTCTCTGCACCCACTCCAGTGTGAGTATATCTTTTCTTAAGTAAGGAGACCAAAACTGTACACAGTTCTCCAGATGTGGCCTCACCACCACCTTATACAGCTACAACATAATCTCACTGTTTTTAAAATCCATCCCTCCAGCAATGAAGGATAAAATTCCATTTGCTGCCTTAATTACCTGCTGTACCTGCAAACCAACTCCTTGAGATTACTACACAAGGACATCCAAGTCCTTTTGCAGAGCAGCATGCTATAATTTTTTACCATTTAAATAATAGTCCATTTTGCTGTTATTCCTACCAAAATGAATGACATCGCATTTACTGACATTGTACTCTATCTGCCAGACCCTCTTCATCTTTTGCACGTTCAGTCTCGTAGATATGTGCTTGAAGAATTGGATCAATAGTGATGCAACTGATCCAGTTTTGGTGATGGACATTGAAGTTCGTCATTCCAGAGTATGTTCAATGCCCTAGCCATCTTCAATGCTTCCAAGTGATGTTTGGATGGCAGAGGTCTGATTCATCAGCTGAAGGGAGTGGGGATGTGGGTTGGGAGTTGGGATGGTGGTAGATGATAACCTGTAGGAGATTTCCTTTCCAACATTTGACTTAATGCCATGAAATTTCATGGGGTCCTGAGTAGATGTTGAAGACTCTTGGGACAGCTCCCTCACAGCAGTTTGCCAGGCTGCTCACTACCTCTGGTATGTTTATCTTGTCGGTAGGACAGGGCATACCCTGGGTGGTGATTGTGACGTTTGAAACATTATCTGAAAGGTATGATTCTGTGAGTATGCCAGATTGATGCTTGATAGTCTGTGAAATAGCTCTCCCAATTTTGGCACAAACCCTCAGATGTTAGTAAGGAGGACTTTTCAGGGTCAATGAGGTTGGGTATGATAGTTACCATTGTTATTTCTAGTATCTAATTTGATACCAACTTGTCTGACTGGTTTCATTTCTTTTTGAAGACTTTGTAGCAATTTGATATGAGCGAGTGGCTTTCTGGGCCATTTTAAAGGACATTTAAGAGTTAAATGCATTGCTGAGAATCTAGAATGATAGGTCAGACCAGGTAAGGATGGCAGATTTCCTTCCCTAAAGGACATTAGAGCATCAAATGAGTTTTTATGACAATGGTTTTCTAATCACATAGAAAAGAAAAAAAATTTTGCAGCAATGGAAAATAATCTAGATATTTTGAATTTGAATAACCATTTTTTGGGGAAAGTGTAACTATTTCATGTACATTACTCTAACCTTTCACTAGAGAAACTGCATTGTTCATCTTAGAGTAAATATGTTAAAAGGCGATTTGATTGAGGTGTTTGAGTAGTTTATTTACACAGTAAATATGGAGAAATTGTTATTCCTAATTGGAAGGTCAAAGACAAGACTTACAGGTTTGAAGGGGGTGATTCTTCCATCTCGCTCGCTAATTTTTTAGCACAGTGGGCTGGGAGAATCACGCCTCAGTTGATTTGTGGGATTCCCATGAGTGTTCGCACTGCGCTTCCATCTCCCAGGCCCAGACTTCCAGCGGCATCTTAGTGGCACCGGAAAGCGGCTGGGAGGCAGGGCAAGCACTTAAATGGTATTTTACTCATTTAAAATGTTTATTATTTAAATGCTGTTAGCAGGCTCGGGACTAAATTCTCCGGGCTCATTAGCATCACCCACCCACTAGAAGTATTTCACTTCAGCGGGGTTCAGAATAGCTCCCCACATTCAGGGAGATAGCGGTCTGACTACGCTGGAATGAAAGGGGGGGCAATCACTCTCCGCCGGAGTCAGAGGGGAGGATGTCTCCTGGGCATGGACACACTGGCAGTGCCAGCTTGTGCCCTCTGGCACAGTCCAAGGGGCAAAATGTCCATGCCTAGGAGCACTTTGACATTGCCCTCTGGGTATGGGGCACTGCCAAGGGGATGGGGCCTATGGTGGGGGCTGCTGTATGGGGGTTGATAGGGGCTGGAAGGATGCCAGCAATTGGGGTGGGCTGGGTTGGGGGGACTGCCTGGGGTGCCCTGGGGGTTCTGAGGAGGAGGGAGGTGGCTGGAGATTGGGGTGGCCGGGAAGGGGACATGGTTTTCGGGGCTGGTCCACAAATAGATGGGGAGTGTGGGAGGCTGGGGAGGCAGGAGCGCGGGGGTCCTGAGCTGACCAGCGATCAAGCTGCCTAGTAAACCAGAGCCTAACACTTCGGGGCAACTGTGTTTGTGTAAAAGCCTTCTGGTTTCAGCCCCTCCTGTGCGCATAGTCCCCACCTGTGAAATTTAACGGTATATATACTAGCGGTCTCTGCAGTGCACACAGTGTGGGAGAGTCTAATGTGAATCCCCACTGATCAGAACAGTGTTAATTACTCCAGTTTACCCTCAGATTCAACACTTAGAATGTTTTTGGGAGAATCGTCCCCAGATTAACCAACAGTAGAACCGACAACATGAACAGAACTTTGTTTCTGCAGCGAGTTGCTTTGCTCTGAAATACATTGACTAAAAGCTAATGGAAGCAGATTCAAAAATAATTTTTATCTATTGATGCAATTAGATATGTATTTGAAAAGGAAAAGTGTTCAAGACTAAGGGGAAGAGTGGAATTAATTGGATGGCTGTTTCACTGCATACAATGGGTGAAATGGCATCCTTCTGTTCTGTATGAAGATGAACAATATCACTACTATGCAATTAAGTAGTCACTGCTGTTTTCACCCATTACTGCTGTCAATTATAGTATGATTCATCAGCGGTCAAGTTTCCTCTACATTATCACAGCAGTATTTTTAAAGTCTTACTAAGACTATGCCAAAGATACAATAAAAGACTAAGTCGACTGCACTAAAAATGAGATTTGTATTTCATGCAACAGTCACCTTTATCACATAATGAATAAGATTGTCCAACTAATATCAGATTCCACACAATTTATTGCTGTAGGCTTTTATGCACCTTGAACTAATCTGATACTTATCAAATGAATTATCATTTATGACCCTCAAATGCTGTAATGTAATAAAACAATATAATCCCTTCTAAATGGACGAGCTTAAACCCAAATTCTAAAAAAGAAATTATACTGTCTTGCTGCATTTTCTTATTCAATGAATAAGTTGAAAAAAACACTTTTTTAAGAGATGAAAATAAATTGGCATCCACACTTATCTGTTGTCCCTATTTAAAAATGGGGCTTTAATTTCATCAGCCAAGGCTCAACTTGAATCCAAGCTACTAAAGTAACGGCAGGCTGAGTTAAGTTATAATTTAGTCTTCAAGTTTATAAACCTTATTTTCTTTTGTTTAAAACTGTGGAGTGGGTGGGGTGGTGGGAGGAGAGGTTGGGTGGGGTTTACTGTCCTGCCCTTTATGGGAATCAGAATGGACAAGGGGCAGACCACAGAAAGGTTTGTTGAACTTGGGCAGGATTTTTCGATTTTGGGGTGACCGAGACTGAAAAATCCCACCCTAAATGTTAAAGATTAACTGATCATCCTACTTTCCATCCACATATCAAAAGCTATTCTCACTGTAACAAGAAAGTAAATAGAAACTTAAAACATGTTAAGATTGGTAAATATAGAGTGCAGCTTGGAGAGATTTCCATTTTTACAATAATCGTGTGAAACACTGGGGACACTAACAGCTGCAGAGCTTTGTGGTGTGATTGAATATAGTTCATGCATTCACCATTTCCATAAACCGTGTGTTATGGCGCATTCCTTAATCCATTTGCATAAACGAATATTTGACTGGGGAAAAGTGCATTGCTACTTATTTAATTTCCATAATCATTTTGAATTTTGTTTAATTTTATTCAAATTTTTGATCAAGAACAGAGAATTTGACGAGTAATTTTAGACAAAGTAGAAGTATTTTCTTTAATGGTAGCCATGAGTTTTATCATTTCATTTAACACCATCCTCAGTGACTTGTGTGAATGTAGCTTTTGAAATATTGCTTTATCACACATCTCATGCGAGCAAAATGTTCATTATGTTTTTGCAATTAATTAATTTCTAGCGTAATTGAAACTATAATTAAATCATAAGGAGAAAATCTGCACCAAAATCTGTGTGTAGTTCAGTGGGAAAACATAGTGAACATTTAGTTCTGCATGGTTAAAGAGAGTTTTGCCTGGAATTCTTAAAATTGGTTATATGTGGCTGGAAACTAGTAATAAGATTCTGAACCATGCATTCATCTCTGTGTATCAGTTATAACTTATTATGAAGTCTTGCAAATCTATCTAAAACATCAGAGTAGAAATTCACCAGGGCAGAAGATGGAATCTAATACCTACCTCAGGGTGTGTTTCGAGGCAGGATGGCATTTAATCGGGTGGCCCATCTTCCAGCCTTCATCCAGCTTAAGTCTGTGGCCAGCTGTGTCACCAATTGATGTCCTTATATCAATTGTTACCAGGAGCTACCCTCCCCTCCACCCTGCTGGTTTTCTGTCGCCCCTCAATCTCTAGCCAATGACTTCCTCCCAACGACCCCTCCCCCACTTCACTCACCTGTGGTCTGGATGCCCGGCTATTCCTTGGGGTCTGAAGACCAATGTTCTTATTTCCCCGTTTTATTGCTGTTCCATTTTAAAATATACAAGACCAGTTCAGACTTGTATTCTTAAACTTTCTATTTCCCCATTTTCCTATTTTTTTTTGTTCTGGGTGTGCTGCATTTCTAGCAGCTGCCACCAGTGGCTCTGCCTGCAATGAAGACTTCTGCTGACCTCTGAGTGGCTGGTAGCTCTCAGTGAATGGGATTTCTACTCTGCGGTCCTTGATCCCAGAGAAGCCTGCTATTGTCCAGCATGCCTTCCCTAAAGGAAGTGATGCTGAGTTCTGGCTGGTTCTCAGTTGATGGGAGAGACACTCCCACTCCTCACTGGATTACATATTGCCCAGTTTCTGGCCCATTAACCTCTGAAATCAGCATATACATATTGGAAAGAATCATTTTGGCAGATTTTCTTTGTTGGCTACGAGCCTCAAGTAACAATTCTACAGTGTCAAAGGGGGCTATTAGCCCATCGAGTCTGCACTGACCATAATCATATCCAGGCCCTATCCCCATAATCCCATGCATTTACCCTAGCTAGTGCCTTTAACACTAAGGGGCAATTTAGCATGGCCCATCCACAAAACCCACACATCTTTTGAGTGTGGGAGGGAGCTGGAGCACCTGGAATAAACTCACATAAACATCAGGAGAATATGCAGATTCTGCACAGACAGTGATCCAAGCTGGGAATTGAAACCCTGGTGCTGTGAGGCAGCATTGCTAACCATTGTTTTACCATGCATAAGAAATAGAAGCAGTAGAATAAAGTCTGTGATGCTTACACCATCATGAAACACATGACCGATTTTGGATATGAATTTCAATTTCTTTGCCTGCTTCCCATTTTCCTTGATACCCAGAGAAACCAAAATCTGTGTCACTCAGCCTTAATTACCAGTTGGAGTATCGTAGCCTTGCAGGGTAGATAATTTCAAAAAGTTACACCTTGTTGAGTTAAAATCTCAGTCCTGAATGAGGTTCATGCCGGCTGCCAGAAGGTTTCTTAATCTGCCACTTTGGGAACCAATGAACGATCCCACGGGAAATTCACATAATGTAAAATCATTTCTGGGCCTCTTACCAAATTCTACCCTCATGTTAATGTTTTTATCCTCTTTAGTTCTTCCTTCTCAAGTCAAGATATTCAGTTGTACATCAGTTTAATTGATGGAATTAACATTATTCGAAGCACTTGCTCTAACTCTGGCATACTCTTTGCTGTATAGAACAAAGAACAAAGAGAACAAAGAACAAAACAGCACGGGAAACAGGCCCTTCGGCCCAACGAGCCCGCGCTGCCACCCTGATGTTCCCATCTCTACCCGCGATCCCTATCCATGTTTTTAGATCTATGGATTAAAAACCAAATTTGAGACAATTTAGGGAGAATTTGTTTTGCCAATTAGCCTAAGAGCACATCTTTGGGATGTGGGAGGAAACTGGAGCTCCCGGAGAAAACCCATGCAAGCACAGGGAGAATGCGCAAACTCCCACAGACACAGGCCCAAATCCATATATCTGCACAGCACAGCGAATATATACTATCAGACAGCTTAGAATTTTCTCCACACTCTGGGTGACCATACGTTTTCATCACTAATTCTTTACTGTCTCAAATATTGTATTTTTCTTCAGTTAATCTGCTGCTTATCGCCAATCACTAGGTTTATTGCTTGCTCTGCCCCTTAAAAATACTGAAAAACAATTTTGAAAACATTTGCTATCAGAAATCCATTGATGTGGAAATTTTCAAGTATTCACATTGCCTTTAAGTCTTTAAGTTTACGTAATAGTGATGCAAGTAGGCTTGTGTTAACACTGCAATGAAGTTTCTGTGAAAATCCTCTGGTCGCTTCATTCCGGCACCTGTTCGGATGCATAGAGGGAGAATTTAGCACAGCCAGTGCATCTAACCAGCATGTCTTTCAGACTGAGAGGAAATCACAGCATCAGGAGGAAACCCACGCAGACACAGGGAAAACATGCAGACTCTGCACAGTCAGCAGTCACCCAAGCTGGGAATTGAACTCGAGTCCTTGGCGCTGTGGAATAGCAGTGCTACCCACTGTGCTACTGTGCTACCCATAACTGGGTCTTAACAAGAAACAACCCGTTTCTTTGAAATTGTTGACTATTCTTTGCCATGTTTTCATGAGGCAAGGAATTTATTTCAGAGTGAAGCAAAGGAATGAATATACTGTTCCACTTTTACAGCTATTTCTGCAATCTTGAATAGACAGGAAGATGTATTTTCCAATGGGGCAAAAGTTTTAGAGCTGTATTTATTGTGCTACGTGTGGTAATTACACCAGTAGTGTACAATGGAACGGACACCCTGCAGTTTTCCATCTGCTGCTAGTATTCATGCTCACCCACCCACATGAGCAGTCAATCTATGGTTAGTCTTCAGCGCCACAAGTCCTGCTACAGCTGCTTTAAAATTACTGTTATTTACCTTCAAAGAAAAACTATACAAGTCTCTGCTACATTTGAAACCATTACCTTCATTAAAAACCCAAATTAAATGGGTTATTCAGTTTTAGCTGTAGATAACAATGCTGCAGAAGCCTCAACTGATTATATCTTTAGCAGCATTGAAACCCAATGCTGAGTCAGGTTAGTTACAATCCAAATTAACAGATGCAACAAATGTTTTTCTTATCTGCTATCCATTAAGAATACTGAATACGCAATGCTTATTAAGTCCTACAAACATTATTACCCCTAAATCTTAACAGAGGCACCTTGGTGCTTTCAATGTAGTGATTCTTGGAGTATTTTTGACCTTGGTTTATTCCTTTTCTAAGTGATTCATCCAAAATAACTTGGCATGTATCATTAATTAGCAATGTTCACTTTTATCTCTATTTCCAAACAACATTTATTTTTATCAGCTTCTTAAACAAAATAACAAACTGCTCTCCATATACCCATTGATTGGTCTGTCCACTCATCTATGCAATGTGTGCCAATGTCATCGCACATGAAAGGACCTTGGGTACTGTATCTTTCTGATGAGTTTAAATGTTGCAGGAAATGCACAGGTTAATTTTAAAGGTAAGAGACTGATAAATATGCCGATATTAGAAATTACATCCACCATTGGCTGAAGACCAGCATAGACTTCCCTTTTGTAATGTTTATTCTGGCCTGCTGTTGAATTTCCATAACAATGGCAGATCAGGAGAGTTCTTTAAAATACCCAGCACTGCTAAGGAACAGTTAAAGAAATCTGAAAACAAAATCAAGCATGAACTGCTGAAAACAACAGAAAGAGAAGCCAAACCAATAAAGTTCTACAAATGTTTCAGAAAATCCTTTGAGCCATCATCTTTCAAAGTATCTGCAGCAGAAAATAACATATATAATATGGCAATTGTTATAACATAAGGCGTTGCAACATGACATCACCAAAATAATGCATTACATACAATCCAGTTTTAGTCTCACTTTTGCTTTCAGCAGAGAGCACATAGATAGCTCTGCAGCTTTGGTTCATCAAGGTTTCTATCTATTTATATCTGTTTGCATGTGCCTATGAATTAATAAAATAACCCACTATGTCTTTGTGCAATCACTTGTAAGCAATCAATGACTTTATGTCATTATAACACACATGACAGTAATTACCTAAAAATCTACAAAATTTACCAGAAAATTGTTAAACGTATATTGCGATTTCTGTGCTTAAATAATTAGAGAGATGTTTAGGGCAATTTGGTTAATGTTTCATATTACAAGAAGCTCATACTTCTCACCTGCAGCTCAACTACTTCTATCTATTGATCCATTTTTTTTACACCACATGACTGACTCATGTAGAGTACAAATTGAGCAGACCCAGGAAATTTTTGTGTAACCGTAAGACACTAGTGGGTTCATTATTTTAAAAACAATGCAATAGCATTGTAATTCATTTGGAGAAAATCCACCTTCTGTGATTTGAAAATAAGCAATCAGTGTGAAACACATTCACAACAATATTCAATTGATCATCAGTTTGCATATTTCAATCTCAGATTGAAAATGCTACATATGATTTTGTTTAATGAATATTAAGAAACACCTTTTGTGTGGTCAACTATGGAATGAAGACCATTGCAATAGAACACTTCTAAATCAAAACCGAGGGTATAAAGTAGGCTCTGAGCACTTGGGCAGTTTAATTCTGTAGATTTATTTTTAATGGAAATAGACTAAAGTTGGAAAAACTTATTCCAATTGTTAACTATTATAGGCCTCACAGTATGCTTATGAACACATTTCCTCGTTAAACATGAGTCTTTCACTACACAATACTAGAAAACAAATTATGTTAACATCAATGCATAATTTCATTACAATGTATCCACATCAGTAAAGTCAGAATTTTAAGATATTACCAGAAGCTCATGCTTCTAAGCTGCCACTTTTACTGTGTGTTCTAATATGTTTCCGAAATAAATAGCTGAAAGCATTTTATGATGCAATTTAAGTGTCATGGCTTATGCACTTATACATCTATTGTATTGCCAGTTCATTTTCTTCTTTAGCCTAAAGGAATCCACTCCTCCAGATGCATGCAAGTAATCATCTGATGGATTCATACTACTTTTCTGTGATTTTCCGGAGAGTAATTTTGGTCTTTTTCATTAATTAAGGCAAGTGAGATGTCAACATGTGAGTTTCCTCCCCTGAGGAATGTTAGCAGTAAATCCAATAATATTGCTCTATTCTCTTTTGTCATGCCTTTGGAAAACCATTGCAGTTTGAATGCAAGTACAATCATGAGGCAATTCTAAAATTAATGCACCATTCCAGCATAACACTTTAAGGGTAAGTCACACAATATGATTTAATTATCATTGCCTAGAAATCACTGTCTCTGTATTGGCATACATAACTAATTTGTAAGATATTCCTCTGTCTTTTCTTTTCAATGAAGGCTTTTATGATTTTAAAATAACCAGGAAAAACCTAGAAACTTGATGATGTTACACAGAATTTGTCGAGGACCTAGACTGCAATATGGCAAGCTTGCCTTATTGATACCATCAATGAAAAGATGTTTAGGAATTTAATCAGTTGCAGAAACAGAAGATGTCACTTGTGCTTCAGTATTGAGAATCCCATGTAATTTGTATGAAAATGTAATGGGCTGGCAGTAGGCAAATGAAACATATGTAAATGCATGACAGGTGTAAAGTTTCCTTGCAAGATTCCACTGTCTGGTGACAGTTCAACTGATCTGGGTGAGCTATAAAATAGCAAGGCAGGTAGATTCTGCATCAAGGCCATAGATCCCACACCCACTTCCACTCATTCTGCAATTTGGTCAAATCGTTTTTGCAACTCTTCATAACCCCAAAACCATTTTTCTACTAATGTTGATTTCCTTCAGCTCTTCACTAAAATTTGTGTTATTCAGAACTTCTGGTCCATTATTTATTGTCTTCCTTTGTAAAGACAGAAGAAAAGTATGAATTTAGTTCCTGAGCCATTTCTTTGTTCCATGTTAAGAATTTATGAATCATGGTCAGTTATTGATCATGGGGAACTCAATGATGGTAATGCTATTGAATGCCTAGTAGTGATGGTTAGATTCTCTCTCATTGGAGATGAACATTGACTGACACTTGTGTGGCATGCATGGTACTTGCCATGTGTCAGGCCAAGTCTGGATGTTGTCCAGTCTTGCTGCATTTGGATATGGACTGTATCAGTCTGTGGGACATGGAGAAAGATGTGTCTCTGAAGGGATTATGTTTCCCAGGGGCAGTTGAATTACATTACCTCAAGTCAGCAACCTGTGACAACAGTACAGATTCCAAGATTTTAGTCAGTATAGGTGATTTGACACATGCATCAGTGATGTGTCAGTTTTTGAAGGTAACAGCCTTCCATAACAAGCATACGTTTTTTTCATTCATTTGTGGGACATGGATATCTCTGGCTGGCCAGCATTTATTGCCCATCCTTGGTTGTTCTTGAGAAGGTGCTGGTGAGCTACCTTCTTGAAATGCTGCAGTCCATTTGGAGTGGATTGACCCACAATGCCATTAGGGAGGGAATTCCAGGATTTTGACGCAGCGACTGCAAAGGAATGGCTATATATTTCTAAGTCAGGACAGTGAGTGCCTTGGAGGAAGCTTGCAGGTGGTGATGTTCTCACATATCTGTTGCTCTTGTCCTTCTAAATGGAAGTAATTGTGGGTTTGGAAGGTGCTGTCTAAGAATCTTTGGTAAATTGTTGCTGTGCATCTTGTAGATGGTACACACTGCTGCTACTCAGTGTCAGTGGTGGAGGGAGTGAATATTGTAGATGTGTGCCAATCAAGCAGGCTGTTTTATCCTGGATGGTGACAAGCTTCTTGAATGTTGTTGGAACTGCGCTCATCCAGGCAAGTGGTGACTTTGCATCACACTCTTGAGTTGTGCAAGAAGTCAAGAGTTGAGTTAGTCATCATAGTATTCCTAGCCTCTGACCTGCTTTTGTAAATACTGTGTTTATGTGGTGAGTCCAGTTAAGTTTCTGTTCAATGGAAACCACAGGGATGCTGATAGTGGGGGATACTGTTATGGTAACATCACTGAATGTCAAGAGGCATTGGTTAAATTATCTCTTATTGGTAATGGTCATTGCCTAGCATTTGTGCGGTGTGCATGTAGTTGTTACTTGCCATTTGTCATCACAAGTATGAATATTGTCCAGATCCTGTTGCATTTGAACATGGACTGCTTTCAACTAAACATAGTCTAATCATCGGCAATGATCCCCACTCTAGTCTTATAATGGAGGGAAAATCATTGATGAAGTAGCCCTTGAGGATGGTGGGGCATAGAATATACTAATATATTACAATGAGGTTCCCAAAATTGAATAGAGGAAACAGTGGCCTACCACTGAGAGGGGAGGAGTTAATTGCTTTCTGCATTTACATCGATGTGCCATCAAACTCCTCCAATGCAAACAGGAATGAAAAATCTGGCCCATGAAATAATGAACCAGATGATAATTTTATATTCTTACACCTATATTTTTTCTTCTGATTGCTAATATGGCACATAAAAAGGCCAGATGGTTTCTTTCTGCACTGTAGGGATTCTGTAGACAATTCTGAATGGCCCATTTGTCCAAGCGATGAATCAAGAAGAACACCTTCAACATATCCATTGTCTCTGCACACTTTCTGTCTCCACCTGATGGCTGTGGCTTTTATGGAGATGTAAATGATCACCCTGATTTTAAGTTTCAGTATTAAGTCAGTGCTTTTTTAAGTATTGAAACTGTCTTTTTAGAGAATTCCATATAGTCCAGCAGATGAAATTGAAATTTAATATTAGGCATCAACATGCCCCGGTAATACTGTAAACTTTTTAAATCTCTTTATTGAGTTGTGCCTTAAAAGTCAACAGCTCTGTTCAGCTGCCCAAGAGAACCTTTGCTCATTATTTCAACTTAAACTGTAGAATGGATCTGCAGTTACGACTGTGTGTACGGCTTGCCAAGAAGGTCACAACACCACTCAATTTATTTTACAAATTCCTAGGTGTCATTGATGGCATCTGTCACGTAGGTCAATTTGTATTCAATATGAACATAAGGTAATTCACAAATGCACTGTTTGCCATGGTGAGAGGTACGTTAATGAATGTACTATCCATTTCTAAAGAACTGTTTTTCCCAGGGCCCTTGGGGTAATTCACTGCACAGATGCGACTATACATGCAGAGACTGAAAATTCTTAATGATTAATTAACAGAAAAGAATTTCACTCCTTGAACATTAAAATAATTTGTTATCATAAGCATATATCATTTCACATGAGTACAAGGTCTGCTAGCAGTCATCATGATACATTTATCTTCTGGAATTGAGGATCCTTGTTTTGTTTCAAAATGAAGGGAAAGTGTCATGATGGCTCCATGGCACAGCAAAGAAGAGATGCCAAGATTTTCACTTGAGAACAAAAATAATATTAAAGCAATCAATAGGCATGTTTATAGGAAGATTTTAGAAAAATGAAAAGATCACAGGTTTCTTTTCAATATTACAATCACAAGATTTCTGCCAACCTGTTTTGTCACCACAAGCTGTCCATCTGTACAAACCCTTCAAAACTTCTCACAGCTCGAGATGTGGGGAAAGGGCCTGGGCGGTATTGTGATCAGTGCAGACTTGGTGGGCCTAATGCTTCCTTCTGGGATTCTGTGTCCAACATTTCTGTTATTTTGTCTTCCCTATCCATTAATGGCTAGATACTTGGAGGTCCTCTACCTAGGCTCTACTATTCCATAGAATTACTGCTTCTTTATGCAAGAAGAAAACGTGAATGTGAAATGTAAGAAATAATTTTAATGAACTGCAAGCATCTAAATTGCAGAAATAAATAGAAATTCCTGTACAGTGCTCGCACATTCAGAAGGTAAACATATGAACAAGATGGGGGAGTAGTTTCAGTGCAGGAATCTATGTGTGGGTCGTAAATGGTGCAGGAAGCATTATGTTTTGTGAAACCCCATTGTACCTAATCATTGATGGTAAAGCATGATAGTTCGACTCTAAATCTCAGCCCTCACCAAGTAGTTGTAGGATTAATTATGTTATGTATCGTAGGAGGTTAATTTAAACAGCACAAATTTCTCACCCATCCATAAGCAGAAAGGTGTTTTGAATTGTTCTTCTCTTTATAATTTCCCTACCCCTCAGTTTTGTGATCCAGTTTTCTATTAATGACTTCACAGCAATCTCAAGATAGGATTAATTCAAAGGGTGGATTTATTTGCACACACACACACACAAAATGTGGAAGGAAGGTTACAATGTTACCTCCACTCCCAGGCGGTAAGGAAAGGGATAGAGAAAAGAAGAATTTACAGTATAGTAACCACAGAGAAAATAATTATTGGTTCTTACAGGTTCCAGAGTCCAAAATTAAAATTCAATGAGGTATTCCTTTACAGAATTCACTTTTTCAGTGATGTTGACTTCACACAATGAGGTAGGAACACTAGATGGTATAGAAACTCCAGTGAAAGCAGTGTCGGTGGGGCCAGATTTTCAATACGGGCAGAGGTCTTTTTCAGTGATGGTCAACAATAGACTAAACTATGCAATTTAGCAAGACAATGTTATATGTTCCACAAACCAGTGGCTCATGCCACATGATTCACACCTCTCCACACTGTCTTTGAAAAAGGATGTATATTTCTTGTTGGATCCCTGAGATTGTTAAATGTCTCAAACTTTAAGAGTTGAAAGTAAGGTTGTGGGGCTCTTTGTCTTAGCAGACAAGCAGACACCTGTTGGCCAGCGTGGGTTATGAGATGCAGATGGTCTTTGAATAACTCCTTTCAAATTTGTCCCGGACAGCCTTCAAGGGTTGTTTGTAGTTCCCCAGAGATAACAATGTGAGAGTTTCCCTGGTACTGCCAGGTAGCTCCCTATGTTTGCAAATCACAAGCAGACACAGATTCAGCCATTTTAAGGATTTTGTTCTGTGCTTTTTAACTTTAAAAATCGCATTGAGGAAATGTCAATACATATTATAGAAATATACAATGTGATGCCTTAGTCCTTCCCAAGTGACTGGTCATGTACCATTGTCATCTTGTATCATGTTATATTATGCTTCTGCCTATATTGCATGGAATGGTTTTGTCTTTCACTGACCATCATAGATACCTATACCTGCATCGCACAACAATGGATTGAACTCATAGTATGTACTACAATATACCTAGCTGCTTCTACATTTATTCTTCTCACTGATGAGGCAGTATTATATTAGATAGGAGAAGATAATGTCACCACGGGAAAACAGAGTGGAAAGAAAATAACAGCATGTGTGAAACAAATTGATTGCAAATGATTTCTCTTTAAATTAGTTTTGCTTTGGTCCTAATATTTATTTTGAGAAGAAGCAGACATGGCATCAGGTTGATAGATATTCATGATAGAGTTACGATAGCAGTCTTAGGGTTCACAGTAATGTGCCATTATATTAGACTTGAGGAAAAAATATAACTTTGGGACTTTTTCTTCCATTCTTTGCCAGAAGGTAGTTCTCACCTGAAGCAATGTAAGCACCACCACATGTTGTGTAAAGAGGCAGTTCTAGAATCCACTCTAGAAAGGATCAGCCCCCGTGTCGTTGGCACAAATCTAACTCAAACCAATCATTCAGCCAACTATCTTCCCAGGTTACTGTGGCAAACATGCATCTTTTACCTTCATGTCGTAGTCTGCAGCTCTAGATAGTGATGGTAGAGGCTCCAATTTGCCATCCATCATCTGGCTGACCAGGAACCTCCCCCATGCTTGTAACCTGCCATTGGTATATGTTGGAAGGATTTGCAAGTTATAATCAACCTGTTATGTTACTAACGTACCTTCCATGGTTATCAAATCCTAGAGTGTGAACTGAATCCAGATTTTCTGACTCCGAGGCACAGAAGCTACCAGTTGCATTGTTGGATCTCAAATTTAACCCGCTATTAAGTCTAGATGGCAAAAGTAGCCTCTTCCTGAAGTATGCGTGGACTGTCGTGATGAAGGCAAGTGGATCTAAATCTTTTGTAGAATATTTTCTTTCCAAAAACTAGATAATAATGATATAACCAACCCTAAGTAATTCCTACATTGAACAATTTTTACTACAACAGACAGCAGATTACTAAGTACTAGGTATTATTTGAACTTAAATTCCGGTTGTATTCATTTGAGACTGTTTGGTGTATTAACACAGGATATTAGCAAAAACAGGAAAAGGTTTGACTAACAAATTATGACTTTTACTTTCAGGTTTGGTCTCGGCTATAGATTGTCTTTCAGTTTCCGTTCTCTCTCCATAACCTCTGCTTCCCTGAGGACAGCAGGCTCTGCAGGCTTCAGTTTCAGACTTGCTGTGCACCTTAGTCAATGAAAGCTGCTGCTTATTAATCTTTTCCAAGCCACAGTTCACGGCATAATTGATGATGTTGTTGGTTTCTGATGGGTCTAAATGAGACAAGGCTAATCCCTGTTTGGTTTAGGAGGTGCACGATCAATCTGTGATTGATTACCCATCTCTTGGATAATGGTCACCTATTGATTTCATTTCCCACAATCTTCTGACTAGTCCTCTAAAGTGTCAATTACTAAAGTGGGAGCATTCCTCGCATTAAGTTTGTTTCTGATACTTCTTGCTAAGATAAAATGATGTTTTATGATATCTTCCTTGCCCATTTATTTAGGCTGGGCAAATATGCTCTCATGCCATCATAAATAATACCCTGAGCTCATCAGTTCCAATATTGTTTAACTTATTAAATCAGACCTCTATCAGTGACTCTTTGTTTTGCACAGGCCAATTGCTGGCAGATGTTAGTTTTCTGTGTGGTTACTTGAAATCTGTCACTTCTAAAACACAGGATAACATGGTAAATTTGCTTATAATCTTAAAATTTAGAAGTTATATAGAATATAGGTGAGATTGGTTTAAGTCTGCTTTATCTGAAGTCAGATCTTGTGCGATGTCTGTGAATATGGATTCATCAGCCCAGATGTCTAATTGATCTCTCAGTATCAGTCTGCCATATAGAACTTAATTAAAACAGATGTTTGTCAATGTGTTTTTGCTGAGAAAATTGTTTTACCATGGTATGTTTTTGTTGCCTCTGCCAATTCTTAGTATAAAATCAATTAAAAATGCAGAATAGTTTACAAAACTTGCAAAGTTACAGAAATTACACAGTCTAAAATACATATAAAATCAATGTTTCAAAGCATAAGATATCCTAAATATAACACACATTCAACTAATACACATAAAAATTTAAATGAACTATACAATTACAAAGACTAATTACAAAATATGGAGAGACAATATAAAATGAGGGAAAAAATTCTTGAAGTGCAGCAACGAAGGGACCTGGATGTATCTGTGCATAAGCCATTGAAGGCAGAAAGACATGAAGTGAAGAGCAGTTACTAATGCATTTGGTATTCTGGGCTTTATTAGTAGAGGTTTTGAGTACAAGAGCAAGGAGGATATGCTGAACTTTGCAAGACATTATTTAGACCTCAGCTGGAATATTGTTGCAGTTTTGGGCACCGCACTACAGGAAGGATGTGAGCGCATTGGTGAGAGTGCTGAAGAGGTTTACAAGAATGGTTCTTGGGATGAGAAATTTAAGTTATGAAGATAAATTGGAGAAGTTGGAGGAGATAGATTAGAGAGTAGAAGGCCAAGAGGAGATTTGATAGAGATGTTCAAAATCATGAGCAGGCTGGAAAGAATCAATAGAGTGAAATTGTTCCCATTCATAAAAGAATTAAGAGTCAGATTTGCAAAAGAAACAATTGTGATATGAAAAAAAATCATATAATGAGTGGTTATTTGGAATGAATTACTTTAATTTTAAAACAAAGGATAGCAAGGTAAAGTTGCTTATAATCTTAAAATTTAGAAGTTATGTAGGAAACATGTCGAATGTAGATGAGGTGGGTTTCAAGTCCGCTTTATTTGACATTAGACATCATGCGATGTCTAGGAACATGGATTCATCAGCCCAGATATCTAATGGATCTCTTAGCATTAGTTTGCTGTGTAGAACTTAATTGGTATGTGGAGATGCTGGTGTTGGACTGATGTAAGCACAGTAAGAAGTCTCACAACACCAAGTTAAAGTCCAACCAGTTTATTTGATAGTAAACTCGCAAGCTTTCAGAAACACTGTTCCTTCGTCAAGTCTGTGGATAGCTCTTATCAGAGAAGGGCACATAGAGGCACATACAGTTTACAGAATACTGCTTAGAATGTGAGTCTTTATAGCTAACCTGCTATTCTAGTCTTAAATGTGCAGACAGTGTGAGTGGAGATAGCACAGGCATAGGTTAAAAAGACGTGTATTATCTCCAAACAGGACAGTAAGTGAGATGTTGCAAATTCAGACAAGTTATAGGGGGTTATAGATAGTGCGATATAAACCCAAGATCCTGGTTGAGGCCGTCTTCATGTGTGCGGAACTTGAACATCTCTCCACAATCACCAGACAAGATTGTTCCCTTCCTGTTGGTGAACATTTCAGCGTTCATGGGCATTCAATCTTTGATTTTCGGGTAAGCGTTCTCCAAGGCGGCCTTCACGACATACAACAGCACAGAGTTGCTGAGCAGAGACTGATAGTCAAGATCTGTACACATGAGGATGGCCTCAACCGGGATCTTGGGTTTATATCGCACTATCTATAACCCCCTATAACTTGTCTGAATTTGCAACATCTCACTTACTGTCCTGTCTGGAGGCAATACATATCTCTTTAACCTATGCTTAATGCTATCTCCACTCACATTGTCTGCACATTTAAGACTTGAATAGCAGGTTTGCTGTAAAGATTCACATTCTGATCAATGTGCTGTAAACTGTATGTACCTTTATATGCCCTTCTATGATCAGAACTTTCCACTCACCTGGCAAAGGAACAGCATTTCCGAAAGCTTGTGGGTTTACTATCAAATAAACCTGTTGGACTTTAACCTGGTCTTATGAGACTTCTTACTGAACTTAATTAAAACAGGTGTTTATCAATACATTTTTGCTAAGAAAATTATTTTGCCATGTAGAATGGACCTGGAATGCACTACCTGGAAATGTGGTGAAGCCAGGTACAATTGAGGTAGTCAAGAAGGCATTAGATGATTACTTGAATCGAAACAATGTGCAGAGGTATGGGGGAAAGCCAAAGGGTAACGCTAAGTCATGATGCTCATTTGGAGAAACAATGCAGAGATAATGAGCCAAATCACCTCTTTCTGTGCTGCAATAATCCTGTGAAAGATAGTTAAGTACTGTGAAAGAAAATAACTTATTCTTTTAAACGTCACAAGTTAAACTTCACCAATTTAATGTCCAAGGCTGAATGTTTTAACACTTATTTTTCTTGACACAGTAATTCTTTGAACAGAGATGATAATTTTTAATTGCCAGGGAGGTGAATAGTTCCACAGTAGTAATTGTTCAACCTTGACATTTGGCTTAAGTACTGGAAGGTGATTAAAGAAGACAGTTTACAGTAGAGAACATAAGCCAGGGGTTAGTTTCGCATTCTCAAATGATCTCTGTTGAGCAGATGAGAGCAAGAACAGATTGTACCAGAACTGGCAACTTGGATGGCTAAACCAATTATTCTTGATATCCTTTCAAGAAAGTGTCCCTTGATCTCCAGAGGCCAGAGATAAGAGCAGTACAAGGAAGAACAACTATGGTGAGAGAGATTAATATTTTCTTGGGGACTGGGGCAGCAAAGGTGGAGATGATGTGTAGATGAGTACGTCGGTGGCTGTAGAAATGCTATAGTGAATAAAGAAACAAAGGATAGGCAAATAGGATTCTTAAATTGTAAACAAACTGGTGTTTATTCTAGAAGAAGCAGAAGGAGATCATGTTGAAGTATGAAAGGGGGTTGAGGACGGAGAATGATACAAGGAGTTGACCACTGATAGCCTTATCTATGAATGACATGGTCAGGTCATAACAATTTGTTGTGAAAAAAAACTCTCCTTTTCTTGCTTTGGGTTTTGTTGCAAATTAGCTTAGATCTTTTTCCTCTGGTATTGTCCTTTTGTGATGGAAATAGATTCTCATTATTTACCCTTTAAAATCTTTCTTCATTTCAAACAGTCCTATTAAATCTTCCCTTTCCTGTTACCTCTGTAAGGAGAGCAATATTTGCTTCACTAGTCACTTTGCCTAACTGAAGTTCTGTGTCTTTGGTGCCATTCTGGTGGCTACCATTACTGAATCTCCCACTATTAACATCCTGGGGGTTATCATTGACCAGAAACCAAATTAGCCTAGCCATAGAAATATTGTCGCTCCAAGAGCAAGTTAGAGGCTAGGAACCCTGTGGCAAGTAATTCATTTCCTGATACTCCAAAACCTATCCACAGGCTACAAGGCACAAATCAAGAATGTAATGAATTGCTCTCCACTTGCTGAATGAGTCCAACTCCTCAAAAAGCTTTGTACCATCCAGAACTGATGCACAGTGGGTGTATCTAGACATCAGAGACTGCAGAAGTTCCATTATCTTCTCAAGGGCAATAAATGCTGATCTTACCTATGATGCCTAATTCCCATGAATGAATTTTTAAAAAACTGAGTGTTTTCTTAGCCTTAAGAAGCCTGAATCCTTAAGAACTAATACATTTGCTACTTCATTGTGCTGGGAAAATGCTGATCAGTGAAGTTCTCTCAGGAATTCTCCTCCCTCATTATCCTTAACATTGTTATTTTCTGAGTCTACTTTAGGATAATATAGCTCTGATGAATGGTCATCCAGACTTGAAACATTAGCTCTGTTCTCTCTCCACAGATGTTATCAGATCTGCTAAGATTTTCCAGCATTTTCTGTTTTTGTTCAGTATAACTGAGATCTCCCATTACCAGTATTCCTGCATCCTTCTGAAAACTTGCTGTAATTGTATCCTCTATCTATTTAGTGCCCCGTAGTATTCACTATGAAATACACAATAGGGTAGGTAATAATTGTCATGCTGAACATGTAAGCCTAGTTCACAGATATTTAACTTACATTTGTGTTGTAAGACCTATCACTCAATATGTTAATTGACAGAGCCAAAGGTGCAGGTAAGTGCTTTGAAATGGAGCCATAAAATGATTTTACAATCATTGTCACTGATGGTTTAAACTTTTGAAAAGTGCCAGATCCTCTATATGAAATAATAAAATCAAGCCAAGTGCAGCATGTTTGTTAAAACACCATTAGCCCCAAAGTGTTGTGAACACGCTCGTTAGAAGCTTTTCTATTTGTTTGATTTCTCTGTTTAAAAGGGTAATTAAGACTGCACATGTATGGTTGAAACTAATATCCATGGAGTGTGAGTTACAGACTGTAATTATAGTAGTGACAATATATTATCATTGTATGTCACTCACATTCAGCCACAAAGGAGCTTTGTTAATATAGCCAAGCACACACATGAAGTTACACTCCAGCCTGTTAGATTTTAATATTCAAAAAGCAAGTGCTGTCTGCACACATTTTATAGTACTAGGTGGCACAACATACTATCCAAACATTTTTAAAAGTTAACTTAATCCTATGATTTTGTGTGACTTCAAAGTGATGTAATGTGAGTTAGCAGTCTGAAAGTGGTCATACATTGCACTTTTTTGTCCATCAACATTAATCTCCTTCCACAACCAGCATTCTCAATTATTTGAGGTGCGCCCACCATGATGCGTGCTGTGATTTTATTATGGGATAAGGTTAGGAGGCTGGCTCCATATTTACTTCAGCTGGAGCAGGGACTGAAGTCTGTAATGTTAGTATTATTCTGAATCGCGTGCCAGCTGGCTACTGAACTGAACCAAACTGATTAAAACTTTAATTTTTGTGTTGAAATCCCTCCTTTTCCTTATCTCATTTTCTTTGCTACAACCATCAGACCCAATGAGTCCTTTAATATTGGCCATCTATTTGTGCCATTTCATCCCACCTCTGGCCTTAGTTCAGCTATCTAGATCATAAATTTTAGAAATTCCCTGTCCCAATCTTCCTGCTTTTCCATCTCTCATACCTCCTTTCTGAGCAAGACAGCAGCAAATTTCAAAACATGAAATAATCTCCTCAGCAAACTTTCTGGTGCTTCATGAGGTGCAGATGGTCTCATCTCAGGTCTTGCCACCATCTATCGACTGCAGAGTACTGTGTACCAGGTTGGTACAACTCATCCAGTACAGTCTTACAGAGAACCCAGCTCAACGCAATGTACATCGTCTTGGGTACCCTCCAATCAACTCAACTCCCCTGGCTTCCAGTCCTGAGCAACATCCTGCCTCTCAAATAAGGAGGGAGGTTGCAACAAGAGAGCTCCTGGAGAAGATTTACATCAACCCAAGCCTGCAACTAAACAAGGACCTTACCAATTTACCTCCCATCAGACCAGCCTGTAGGGCTAAAACCACTTGCCAAGGAATAACAGTGGAGGCCCTATGGCAGCTGGAATGGAACCAACACACTACCATTAAAGACCACTTTCTCAAAGCCCACCCATCCTATTTCAACCTCCCACACTAACATTGGGAATCCTCAACCAATTCCAAGACATTTGTGCAGCAAATCAGCACAAATGAACCCTTGCCACGTACTCGGACTGCAGCTTGGTTCACCCCAATCATTGACTCACATCATTGAAGACTGTCCCCTGACAAAATTCAATAGAAGTCTCAGAGAATCCCATTTAGCCCCTGTGGAAGCTATTGCCTGGCTTGGTGATTACTGCACACAATTTAAAATAAAAGCCTCCTTCAAGACAGTTCTTAATATGCATCTCTGTGACCAAGTGTCTGGTGACCTGTCCAACTGTCTTCTCAGGCTTAATGTCAATTGTTATCTTAAAGTATGAAATACTTTACTACTTTGAAGTCACTATATAAATGCAAGCTGTGGTTATTGCTTAGTTCTACTTATGCTGATGAATATATCTAAATCTAATATTAAGGTTAAATTGATACTTTGGATCTAAAGTACAGCCGAAGGTCCTTTGTGTTGAATTTGGTATTGTTAGTTTATCTGGCTCTTAAGATGGAACAACATAACTTCTCTAGAAATTTTGCAAATTTAAGTTCCATTGTGAGGCAAAGTCATTGCTTGCCAGAAACACATATTGAAAATTCAGCGGCATAATTTCCCATTCATTTGTTTTAATGGCCAGAAAGCTTTAAAGCGTCTTTCAATCTCTGAATCATAATTGCTACTGATAGGCAAATCACCTAAGTTTGGCCAGTGTGAATTTATAAAATACGTCCTTTCAGTTATGAACAAAGAACACAACAGCACAGAGCAGGCCCTTCGGCCCACCAAGTTTGCGATGATATGTGATGCTTTTCTAAACAAAAAATCTTGACCACAATTCTCCCAAAAAAGTTCTAAATGCCTAATTTGTGGGAAAACTGGTGTAAATCATTGTTTTTTTCAATGGGAATTCACGTTAAAATCTCTGACACACTATGCAATGCAGAGGCCACAATCGTGAATATTATTAAATTTCAGCCTATTCCTGTCCGGGATGCTGAAACTAGCAGCTCTCTGCACATGCACATGAACTGTCAGCCTGCACTTTGCTGGCCAGCTCAATTGCTGGCCAGTCCAGGATCCCTGCAGTTCTTACCCTTTCCATTCTCCCCCATGGCTCGATTGATCCCCCATTCATGAGCCAGTCCTGTCTCCCCTCCTTGGTTCCAGAGTGCCCTGATCTCCAGCCCCACTTGTCCAGCAGTGAAGAACCCCCAATCCCCTAGCAGATCACCCATCCCTTCACCCTGACTGATCCCCATATAGAATGGCAGTGGAACCTTCAGTGACCGCCCCATGCCCAGTGGGCAGTACCAAAGTGCGCACTGGGCATGGGCACTTTGACCCTTGGGCAGTTCTGGGGATACAGGATGGCACTACCAAAGTGCCTCTGCCACCTGACTCTTGGGGGAATCCTGATTGCCCCCCTTCACTCCAACGTGGTCATCCTGCTGGTTCCCTGAAAATTGCAGCAAGATATAGATAGGATGCAAGACTGAGCGGAGAAGTGGCAGATCAACTTCAACATGGGTAAATATGTAGTGGTCCATTTTGGCAGGTCCAATGGGATGAAGGTGTATAATATCAAGTGTAGGTCTCTTAGCAGTGTAGAGGAGCAGAAGAACTTTGGGGTCTGGGTCCATAGGTTCTTAAATCGGCCTTGCAGGTGGAGGATGTGGTCAAGAAGGTATATTGTGTACTGGCCATCATTAATCAAGGGATTGAGTTTCGGAGTTGGGAGATAACACTGCAGCTTTTTAAGACCCTGTTCAGACTCATGTAGAGTACTGTGCACAGTTCTGGTTGCCTCACTACAAGAAGGATGTGGAAGCTATTGAAAGGGTGCAGAGGACATTTACAAGAATGTTGCTCAGATTGGGTGACATGCCTTATTATGATAGGTTGAGAGAGCTCAGTCTTTTCTCCCTGGTGAGACCAAGGATGAGGGGCGACCTGATAGAAGTTTATAAGATGTTGAGAGGTATAGATCGGGTGGATTCTCAGAGGCTATTTCCCAGGGCTCAAATGTTCGCTACGAGAGGACACAGGTTTAAGCTGCTGGGGAGTAGGTACAGAGGAGATGTCGGGGTAAGTTTTTCACTGAGAGGGTGGTGAGTGAGTGGAATCGGCTGCTGTTGGTGGTGGTGGAGGTGAACTTGTTGAGGTCTTTTAAGAGACTTCTGGATGAGTAAATGGGATTTAATGGGATTGAGGGTTATAGATAGACTTGGTAGATAGGGGTATGATCGGCGCAACTTATGGGCTGAAGGGCCTGTTTGTGCTGTAGTGTTTTATGTTCTATGTTCTAAGTGTGGCACTAATCTGAACCCCATCGGAACGAAATACTCCTAATGGGGTGGGAGATTCTAGTGGGCCAAGGGAGTTCAGTCCCCGGCCTGCTAATCACGTTAAAAAAGTATGTAAAATATATTAAAATGATTTATCTGGTATTCCTGCTGATTTCTAGCATGGTTCTGACAGTGCCAGATATCTGGCATTGTCAGATGCACGCGCGGCGAGAATGCATGCGCAAATCCTGTGAATGAGTTAACGCGCGATTCTCCCAGCAAGATGGGAGAATGCCTCCCTCGTCCCCATTTTCCTCTACACAATCTGTATCTCTTTATTCTTGCCTTTCATATATCTGTAAAGAAACCTCTTAAATCTTACTGTGGTATCTGCTTCTATCACCCCTTCTGGCAACGCATTCCAGGCACCTTCCACTCTCTGTGGAAAAAAAAACTTGCCTCTCACATCTCCTTTAAACTTTTCCTCTTTTACCTTAAACCAACATTTCCCAGTAATTGACATTTCTACCCTGCGAAAAAGACTCCAACAATTGATTCTATCCATGCCTCACATAATTTTGTAAACTTCTATCCCATTGCCCCTCAGCATCTGACATTCAAGTCAAAACAAACCAAGTTTGTTCAGTCTCTGCTCATAGCTAATACCCTCCAATTAGTACAAAAACAATTTACTGACACTGAAATCTCAAATATGGTCTGACACTTTCAGCAAATCTAACGTAATTTACTAGTATACGTTCAGTAACCTAGAAACTCCCTGCATTGTGAGGTCAAAGATATGTGGCTCAGTACATTTGACCAAATGAGCTATATTGTTTAACACTTTCATTGTTCCAACTGTAATTGTTATAGTTGATTTTCTCATTGTGTTTTGTTATACTTTATACATGAGTTCAAATTATTCCCTGTTATTTTGACTCCTCTAGATTTACTGCTTGACGGACTTTGGCTTTATATCAGCTATCTATAAAAATATAAAGCATCACCTATTTGCATTGACACAAACTGGATTGAGAAATAATTTGTTTGAAAGATGTCCCATTTATGCCATATGTTGTAAAGGTTTTTGGTTGACTTTACTGAAATATTTTGAGCTTGCTGTTTGCTTTCCTTGGCTGTGCTGTTATGTTTATACACAATTGCGAATTAAGTGGGTATGTAAGTTTTGGTGTGCTGGTTTTTGAAGGATATTTTTATTTTCTCCTCTTTGCAAATTCTAATGAAATTTGCAGGGCGGCAGCTTCTTAGCTGTCGGCAATGTGGACAACTTGCTCAAGGTCTTCTTACTAATCACACGGATTCTCCCTCAGACCACGACCTCCCTTCCTATGAGAAAATGCAGCCTTCACTTTGCGATTGGTAGCCAAGGTGACATGTTAATCACCATTTGGGAGACAGCAAGCGTGAATCTCAATTCTGCCAGTTTGCAGAGCTCCCAACAGAGCAGAACCACCCCCGTGGCTGCTGAGATGTGAAAGAAAACTGTGATTAAATGTGATTGTGAGAATGTATTGTGTAGGCCCCTGAGACTGAGCGAGTGCTGGCGAAATGAGGCTGTGACGCTGCGCTGCAGCTGTTAGCATAAAATATTGAAAATAGGTTTATATGGTTCTGACATTTGCATGAGAGGCATACAAGTTCCAAAGGTTATTAGTAATATGTCATTGAAGAAGGGGAGTGCTGGTTTGAGAGCTAGTTTTCAACCTGTCCTCCCTAGACAGCGTTCAGGTTGTAAATGCGAATGAGGTTGAACTTGCTTGTTTCACTTGATCCCACCGTTGTTGTTTTTCTGTTCTTTTAGCTGCTTTTTATCTTGTTTGTGGTTCTCTCTTGTCAGTTTTTATTTATTTGACTTTTTATCTTGTTCTCACTTTGGCTGAGAAGTATTCCTTTTCAAGCTGGTCGGACAGCGTTATTGTATTTGTTACTCCTGATTTCAAGAACCCCATGTTGTGTTCTGTTTTAAGTACAAGCAAGAATAAACATCATTGTTCTTCATAGTATACCGTGTATCCTATTATAACTGGTTCTGAATCTGGCATGAACATTAGCTCACATTGAATGTGCACTGCTCATCAGTGAACTCCTTGCTGGTCCACAAAAGCTTGCGCTTTTCCAAATTCATTCAGCAATCAACAGAGTTAGTATCAACAAGACTTGTAGGATTGGCATTTATTAGCAATTGCCATGAGGTATTATAAGGTTCTAATTAATTGGAAATGAATAATTGAATAGTAACTAAATTTAGGCAATGGTCTATCAAGCAGGGCCATTGCTATCTTTTTATGATTCCGCTCTCTACCTTACTCAGATATAGGTTTTCATAATATTAAAGCTGTGACAATTATCTTACACAAACTGAAACCAGGCATTGACAGTAAAAGGAGTGCATAGCACCTCAGTCACACCACCTACCCACTACTCCAACTACCATCTGCACCACCCCTAACAGAGGACTCCATCTTTTCAAAAAATGGCAGTGTTGGTTCCAGTAAGAAAAAAGGTATGTTTCTTTCCAGATCTTACGAAAATTTGTCACAAAAAAAAACTATCCAATTTTCACACCTTCATGAAGGCGAGAGTGGGCCTAAACATGCTGGCAATGTCCAGCTGCACTAAGACCAGAGTGCCATGTTTAAAGGCCACCCTGATCAAAGCAAAAAGTAACCTCCTGTGCACCCCACCACCAAGGACTCAACCTGCATGGTACATGGCAATGCTAACCTGGCAGTGCCAACCTGGAATTGTGAACCTGTGCAAAGAAGCAATGCCAGGGATATTGCAAGGCCATGTCCCTCTCTCCCCCAAATGCTATACTCATCTTTGCACTCCAGAGGGATCCTTGCAGCAGGTTCATAGCTATGTAAACTTGCTGTAACATCATGTCAGCGGGGGCTCACTATCTGGTGGGAGAGGTCTTTAATTATATGTAAATGTAGTGTAATATATATAAATCAGATTTATTCCCATTGTAGACCAGAACCTGATTATATCACCGGTGAGTGACAGCGAAAATTGGAAGTTGCGATGTCACCAGTGAGATTTGAGGCTCCTGGGCTTTGCTGGATCCTGAGCACCCACCACCATTCCTGTGGGTAGAAAATGTGGGCTAAAAATCGCCCCCAGAGATAGTGGGTTGTATATTGGACTTCTCTCTCACCTGAGACCTCATTTTTAGTGTCGACGCAAGTCATCCTGAAACATAAGGGACTGCCCAAGAGAAGAGAGAGACAAAACTCATAGCCAGGAAAAGAGTTGGTACTAAATTTACTGGGGTATAATTCATCAGTGCCTTTGTTTTCCTATGAGAGTAAGAATGGTCAATTCTCCAAGGCGTGGCTCTCCAACTCAAGGACGCTTAAAAAGCACCTGACATTTGATTTGCCTCAGCTGATTTTCAGAGACAGTCATCTTATAAATGCCTTCTCTATATTCCTGAGGGGCTCAACCTCTGTTTTAAACTCTCTGTGTGATTGGGCATCCATCTTCTTTGAGATATATCTGAGCACTGCGGCTGGCAAGTGGTAAGCAATCTGTAACTCATTGCTCCTTCAAGGTGAGCTGTCTTTGGAGACCTAACTAGCATTGACAGTCCTCCTAATCATTGGAGGGAAGGCCGATGCTCGGATCTTATGGCCTTATGCCCATTTGTTTAGGTGAATGCTTTGTGCAAACCTTCAAAGAAAGATTGAGAAATGGACCATAAATTGACCATGGCCAATTTGCTTTGTCACAATCTTGAGACACTAGGTTCAGGGCATTGAAGCTATTTCATCTCCAGTGGAGAGATGGGATAGGTTGGGTACAGAAGGAAGTATTCAGATGATTCTATATAGAGAGAAAAACAGTCAGAAAAATGGATGGAAGATAGGGAGTTGTTTTTATTTACTGCTTCTTATCAATGGCTTTGCTTATTGTTGTCACGACTAGGTTGGGAGAGGTGAGCTGATCCCTTTCTTTGTCCAACTCCTGGGTTAGTTATAACTGTTACCTCACAGTGCCAGGAACACGGGTTCAATTCCAGCCATGGGTGACTGTGTAGAGTTTGCATGTTATCCCCAGGTGCTCCAGTTCCCTTCCACAGTCCAATGATATGCAGGTTAGATGGATTGGCCATGATAAATTGCCCCTTAGTGACCCAAGATGTGTAGGTTGGGGGCATTAGTGGATTAAATGTATGGAGATATAGGCATAAGATGGAAGCTGAGCCTGGATAAGATGATTTCTTGGAGAATTAATGCAGATTCAATGGGTTGAATAGTCTCCTTCTACACTGTAGGGATTCTATGATAATGAAGTTTTAATTTGGAAAAAGATGTGATATTGTCAATTCAATATGTACTTAGTTATTTATAACTCAGTGTAAGAATTAAGCAAGCCAGATTCATTGAGTCAATAAGTGAGGAGTTTGTTTTAATACTAAAACTTACTCAGGTAAAGATACAGAAATTATTAATAAAATGCTTTATAATGTATGACTAGGCCCAACTTTCCACTAATGAAAAAATGCATATACAACTTCTCAGGCATGTACAAAAAGAAATTACAGATCATTAGATGTTAAAACTTTGCCAAGTAACAAAAATGGTAAAGTCAGAAAAATTATCATGGATTATCCAAATGCTTCTTCACAGCTAGTATGTCACTTTGCAAATTGGCTCCCGATATTTTGGTTTCTCACTGAAACAAATACTCTGCAGTTGTGGCTGATTGATTCTCTTCTCTTCAAAGACAGTGGCATTGATTTGAAATTCTCCTTCAAGAATTCTCTGCTTGTAAATGAGGTCTGCTTGTAAATGAGGCCCACAACAAGGGCTCAGCTCCAGAGAAAAAGAGAAGGGGCAATGCTGTTTTCCCTATTGTCTTATGGCAGTCTCTCTGAGAGCAAATATATTTTATATCCAAAATTGGGTCACATGGTCTCTTTCTAGTTTCAATCTGGGCCTTAATTTAACCATTGTTTAGGAGGCTCTGTAAGTTCTGTGGCCATTAACTTTCTTTCCCCAGGGCACATTACTTGAGGTGTACCATAAAGATATGCTGGAGATTGCTTCCCCAACCTCCGCCCAAGACATCACTAGGTCACGTTTCCATGGGAATTGCCCAGGAGGTTCCAATTTCCATTGTGCAATTGCCCTGTAATGGCAACTGTCCAATGTTGTGATTTAAATCACAAATCTCAGATAGTTCTGGCTATTTTATAGTCAAAGAAGTCAGAAGATTTAAAAATACTTCTAAATTCCAGGCAAGGCCTCCAAACTCCCTTAGAATTCTCCCACATCACCATTTGACTCTTCACGAGACCTCAAGACTAGTAGATGGACCGAGTAAGTAACCTCTAAAACTTAAAGGATTAGAATAACAGCTAAACATCACAGATATGTTGCAGACTCCACTTTAAGCTCACATCATTACTCTAAACTCCAATGAATATGCACCCAACCTCTCCTCATAAGAAAATCCCTCCATACCTGCGATCAATCTAGTGAATCTTCCTTTGACTGCCTCCAATGCCTGTATAATTTTTCTTTGATAAGGGGACCTAAACTGTTCACAATATTCCAAGTGTAGTGTCGTCTAACCAGTGTCTTGTATAGCCTTAGTAAAAATAACATTTTTATACTCCATTGTCTTTGAAGTAAAGGCCAACATACAGGGACTTACAATGGAATTAAAAATACAATTCATTAACATGTGATTTTTGTTGAAGGCAATGGAGGTTTCATCATTTTGTTGAAGACGCAACCAGCAATACTTTGATATCCTTATCACTGATACAAATAACTACAATGAAAGCTGCTGCCATTCTGATCAAAGATGTTGAAGAAGTTATGGGTCTGAATAATTCAGGAGGAAGATGGCTTGCATCCCCTAGAAGGAAAGCCCGCAGGGGCCAACATTTTTGACATCATCACTAAGCACTACTAGTGGGTTATATCATTGGGGAAAAGTCCGGCAGCTTCATTAGTTCCAGCAAGGATAGGAGCATATCGGTGGTCGTTGCCGGGACTACAGGAAAAGAAGAGCCTACGGATCCTTGAAGCATCTATGTCCGAGTCTTGGACAAGGATGGCTTGAGTAGGCTAGAGAGGGTGCAGGGGTAGGAAAGGGGTTTAGATTTGGGAAGGTGGTGGAAGGTAAGTGTGAGGATGACATGAAGAATCTACAGAAGGATATATACAGGATAATTGAGTGGGCAAAAAACTTGGCAAATGGACTATAATATAGGAAAATGTGAAGTTCTGCACTTTGGTGGGAAGAATAAGGAAGCTGAGTATTATTTAAATGGGGAAAAAGATTGCAGAAAGCCGCAGCAAAGAGGGATTTGGGTCCTCGTGCATTAACCACAAAAAGTTAGCAAACAAGTTAAGCAAGTAATTAAGAAGGCAAATGGTATGTTGGCCTTTAATAGAACATAGAACATAGAACATAGAACAATACAGCACAGAACAGGCCCTTCGGCCTTCGATGTTGTGCCGACCAAATAAAAGCATGCCCCTCCACTAAACCATTCCCTTCTCTCCATATACTATCATACTCTTAAACGCCACCAAACTTGGCGTTGTGGGGGGTTTTTTGTTGTTTGGGGGGTGGTTTGTTGGGGTGTTTTTTTGGTCGGCACAACATCGAAGGCCGAAGGGCCTGTTCTGTGCTGTATTGTTCTATGTTCTTGTTTTGTTCTATTAAAGGCCAACATACCATTTGCCTTCTTAATTACTTGCTTAACTTGTTTGCTAACTTTTTGTGGTTAATGCACGGGGACCCAAATCCCTCTTTGCTGCGGCTTTCTGCAATCTTTTTCCCCATTTACTTCAAAGATAATGGAGTATAAAAATGTTATTTTTACTAAGGCTATACAAGACACTAGTTAGACTACACTTGGAATATCGTGAACAGTTTAGGTCCCCTTATCAAAGAAAAAATATACAGGCATTGGAGGCAGTCAAAAGAAGATTCACTAGATTGATTGCAGGTATGGAGGGATTTTCTTATGAGGAGAGGTTGATTAGGTTGGGTGCATATTCATTGGAGTTTAGAGTAATGATGTGACCTTATTGAGACATATAAGATATTCAGCAAGCTTGACAAGGAAGATACTGAGAGGCTGCTTCCCTTGTAGAAGAGTCTGAGACTAGAGGGCATAATCTTAGGGTAATGGATCACCCACTTAAGATAGAAATGAGGAGGAATTTTCCTTCTCAGAGGATATTGATTCTGGGTAATTCTTCACCACAGAGGGCTGTAGAGGTTGGGTTGTTAAGCATGTTCAAGATGAGATAGACAAATTTTTAACCAGTAAAGGAATCAAGGATTATGTGGATAAGGTGAGAAAGTGGAGTTGGGGATTGTCATATCAAATTAGTCATGAATTCATTGAATGGCAGACTAGATTCAATGGACCAAATAGTCCACTTTTGCTCCTATATCTTATGGTCTTGTAGAATGGACAAGAAGGTGGAGGTTTGATCTTATGGGATCTACCCCAGAATTGGCAAAGGGCAGCACCCAAAAGTAGAGATCCTCCCTCATTCCTGCCCTGTGAAGAACTTGGTTAAAAAAATCAGGCTTCCCGCTCCCACCCATCTCCCCACAGCAAATAATTAATGGCATGGGTGGGATATTATCAAGGTAAATTGGCTTGAAAATAAGCCTAATTGTGCCTTCAATACATATCTGAATATGGGTGAATGGGCTGTCAGTTTTCATTCTCACCCACCTTCTCCATTGTGGGGATGAGGTTGGGAGGTTGGCAGGAAGTTGGTGGGTGTGCACTGACCCACCCTATTTTGTGTACCCACCTACACAAAATATTCCCCAGGGTGGGGGGTGGATGGAGGGGTTGCTAAAAAATGGTTTGATCCATAGTTGACCTAATTATACCTTAAATATATAATTCTATGCTTCTTTGAATCAATAAATGTCACTTTTGGTTCAAATCCAAATGGCCCAATTTGAATTTTATTCCTTAGGGCTGCTCTGATTTGAGATATTAAACAATCTGACTAATGCATCTGCACTATGGCAAATGAGCTGTGGTAGACAGAAATTTCAGCCACGCATGCAAGTCTGTTTAATGGCTGCTCAACCCTCAGATGAACTTTTTGTAATACGTTCAGAGGCAAATATTAAAATTTATATCCTCAATAATTTGTGGTAATTTTTCTGCAAATTTTCAACTTATTAGCTCTTTTGTAAATGATGCCTTTGTGTTGAATCACCCACTAGGAAAAAACATTTCAGACTAGTTTTCTTTTTTCCAGTTTTTACCATCTCTTTTCATTGTATTTTAATTTCCAAATGAGGACCAATAAGTTAATTTTGAACATTATTTTATGTGAAGTGGACTGATTAGCAGTTAAAATTCTTTAGGTTATTACATGCCCTTGTGCCACTAGGAGTTGACTAGGATTTTATTTTGTTTAATTGAGCAAGCATCAAATACACCTACCTGAAGCTGGTGGGGACTTCAGCTTCAAAAGCTGTATGTGCCATGTTATGATAATCCTTTTTAACTCAGTGGGAGGTTAGATTTGCACTAAACCAACCTGGAAATGGCCAATATTGAGGACCAGAAGGGGCCTATAAGATATAAGCCATAGGGATAAGAACAAGAGCAGGCCATTTGGCCTTTCAAATCTGCTCTGCTATTCGAAAGGATCATGACTGATTTGGTATTCTTACATCCACTTTCCTGTCCTTTCCCTGTCCTTTCCCTGTCAACTTTGATTCCCCTACTGATCAACAATCTATCTACCTCATCCTTAATTATGCACAAAGATTTTGTCCCCACAGCTTTCTGTGGCAAGGAGTTCCAAAGATTCATGACCTTGAGAGGAGAAATTCCTTCTTATTTCTGTCCTAAATTGGCATCCTTTTATTGAGACCCTCTGATCCTACACTCTCCCATGAGGAGAAACATCTGCTCAGCATTTACCCTGTCAAGCCCTTTAGAATCGTTTACATTTCAATGAGATCATCTCTCATTATTCTAAATCCTAAAGGGTAGAGTTCCAAATGATTTGATCGTTGCTGATAAGATAATCCTTCCATAGCAGATATTATTCTATTGAAACTTAGCTGAACTGCCTCGAAGGAAATAATATCTTTCCTTAAATCAGGGTACAAAAACTGCTCACACTACTCCAGATGTGTGTGTATCCTGCAGGGTTGCAGCAAGACGTCCCCACTCTTACGCACCTGCCACCCTACCCACCTGCAAAGCTGTCATCCATCCTACCCTTATCCATTAACCGTCGTTCCCACTTGCCACACTACGCACCACATCCACTTTTCGCACAGCCACTGGGCTCAGCTACCCACAACCAAACTGCCACCCTATTCAACTCACCAACTTGCCAACCTACCTACCTACCATCTCCACCACTGCTATTGTGCCACCATCTCACCTTACCTACCGACCACCCTCCCCATATGCCACTTTATCCACCTGCCTTCTTAACCAATTATATGCTCAACTTCACTCCATAGCTTCTCAAAAAACGTTTGGGCCAGTTAAGCACTTTACTTACCAGCGTACTGTTTGTTTGTTTGTTTGTTTTCCTCAGACAATCAGTGCCACAAAGAAACAGTTTTATTTTAGAGTAACTCTGCATTTCTGAAGAAGCAGGTATCAGAATCCACGGCCAGGTTCACTGAGCTCCATCATGATTCAGGAAAGTTGAAGCAGAATGACAATCATATGTGATTACTATTCCTTGGAAGAATTGGGCCAAAATATTTCAAGTTTTGCAGTTTGACTTTCGCCCCTAGAACAAAAGATAGACTAGGGTCAAGGATTTTATCAGCAAATACCTTAGATTGTGACACACAAATTGATCCAGCATGGAAAACTAACTTTTTTCTGGCCCCAACAATCAAGTCTTTGCATATATTTGGTATACAAGTTGACGCCCCTTTCCTGCTGCAACAAGCTGAAGTCATATTAGGTTTTCACGCCACAAGTGCAAGTTAGTAACTTATAACTGGGTGAAAGGAATGAAATAGGCAGAAACAGCCATGTTGCAAGGATGTGCAGGAGTTTATGATAAGCCCGCGCAGAACAGAACCCATGGGATGAATGACAAAAATGGTGACCAACCACACCCCTGCTGATTGTTCTTCTTTATACTCAAAAGTATAAGTCAACCCAATTTTTGGAGGAATTTTTCAAGACTCCAAAGATCAAATTGTATGCCAATATCAATGTTATGTCAAAGTTTTTGCTCAATTTTATTCAAGCAAACTCGCCACTGGTGGAAACACATTGATGCATGTATATAGGTGGTGGGGTTTTCCAGCGTTTGCCCCCAGTCTTATCTTCCAGTCCCCCAGTTGCAGGTTTACTGGTGCTGTGGCTGGCGACCAACATAAATAGCCCTTGGCTTCATTGGGACTGGTGGATCCTGCTGGCGACCAATGGTGAGAGCTATCTCCACTGCTCCCGGGGAGGTCTGGAACATCCTGGCCAGGGATCTGCCAAAGTTACAATGAGAAACTCACACCTCACCAATTCACCCATCTTACCACCCATAAAACCACAGCCATAGCCAATCTTTTGTATATGGATGTTGTCTTAAGTTATGACAGCTTAAAAGATTAAACATACTTAAGTTGTCAGAAAATGGGTAAAAGCATGATTCTAATCACTGAACACCAAGCTCCATGACAACATAAAAATAGGTAAAGCAGATAAAAAATACGACAGTCAGGTATTTAATCAAGACTCTGCCCCCAAAAAAGCCAATTAAAACTTTTCTTCAGAGAAATAAAAATGCTCTGAGCTCAATTTATTGTATTTAAAGAGACAGGCTTGCTTAGTTCTAGCTATTTTAGGTTTTCTTTTTAGAGTCTTTGGAGAAACACGAAGTCCCAGAAAATGATTTTGTGATGCATGTAATGTCTTAGGCCTAGATTTTTTGTTTCTGATTACAATTTTTTGATTTTTAATTTTATCAGTGTCACAAGAAGGCTTACATTAACACTGCAATGAAGACACCATGTAAATCCCCTTGTTGGCACACTCTGGTGCCTGTTCGGCTACACTAAGGGAGAATTTAGCATAGCCAATGCACCTAACCAGCATGTTTTTTACACTGTGGGAGGAAACTGGAGCAGCTGAAGCAAACCCATGAGGAATGGCGGGGCGGGAGGGGATAGTTGGCGGTGGTGGGTGGGTGGGCGGCGAATATACAGACCTTGGACAGACAGTGACCCAAGCTGGGAATTGAACCTGGGTTCCTGTTGTGTAAAGCAGCAGTGCTAAACACTGTGCCACACCTCGGATTGGTTCAGCAACAAGAAAGAAAATATTGTGAGAAGGCCAAAATCACGTTTCATGTCGACGTAACAAATTGCGATTGTCCCCTTGAGATAGACTGCATTTCCAGTTGTTCAACATCTGGATCTCAATGCAATAAATTAACATTTCATATGAGGTGCACACTTGGAATCATATCCCCACCTGTTAAATAACGAGTTGATAGAGGGATGGATGCATCAGAGGCTGGTCTGCAAAATCGTGGACTTCTGCCTGCCTTCTGTTTCTTCAAAGGTTTGCACTATCTGGCAAAAATTCCACCATTGCCATTGGTGGCCTCAATGTTGCTTTTCCTGCCCAACATCAACCTACTGATATTGGAGAAAACCTTGTCCTTAGTTTATTCATAGTGGTATTTGTGCACCAAAATGGTGTTTGCCTTAAATTCACCAATATAATGGTAAGGTTCTGATGAAAAGGCATTGATTTGAAAAGGTTGTTTCTCCTGCCACTGATGCTGCCTGACCTGCTGAGTGTTTTCAGCACATTCTGTTTATACTTCTGATTTCCAACATATGAAGCGCTTTTACTTTTGCCCTACTGTTCAATGATTGTTTATTCTTATTCTGTTTGTATGCGGAGGAAGGTGCAAGGAATACTTTTTTTATTAAAAGCTGTTTTGTGACTAATTCCTCTATATGGTGTATTTCAGCCTGCATCACTTTCGGAATATCAAAAGGCTTTCTGTCTGAGGGCTTTGGTGTAATTGCTTTGCCAATGCTGTTGAGAGAGAGAGAATTCCAAGTCACGATTACAAGTAAAGAATAACAAACAGGCTTGGCCTTTGGGAATGGAATGTCAGATGGAAATTGCGCCATAAACCTGTTCAAGAGCAGAAAAGTTGCTCTGTTTTCATTTTACCAAATGAAACACAAGTGTTAATTGACATGGGTCATGTAATTTCAAGCTGTTAGTATGAGCATATGTAGAGTTCACAGAAGTCAAACAGCATAGGACAAGGCTGCAATAACAAAAGACATTTGACAAATGAAAACCTGCACTACTTTAAACAGAGCCACATTAGAAGCTCCATTTACTAGGAGCAAAAAAAGGGTAGTAGTATTGTTGCTACCAAGGGCAACATTTTGTTTGGCAACAAAGTACATCTGGGCAACGTGATGCTGGTAGAAAGTAATAATATCCCTTATTCAACCACTTGTACCATTAGTCTGAGTGATGCTACTATTCTTAAAATGATTCATAGTCGAACTTTACTAACCGAGTATATGAGAATCATGAAGCACTTGGGAGACAGTGCCAAGTGACAAGTGAATGGGGAATTCCACGTCAGACATGCTGTCTCTCAGCTGGAAAGATTTTTTTGGTGCGTGGTCTTGCGTTAATGACCGTGATGGTTATTTGTTAGTGTAAATTGCTTATTATTATTCTCTTAGGATCAGTCATCTAATCATGATGCAGGAGTAATGCCTGATAAAGCTCAGCCTCAGTGGGAGTCCAATGATTGAGATATGCTGTCTGGACTACAAAGGCCTAAGGGGATTGTCAAACATCTGAGCTACACTACCGGAGGCAGTGAAATTCACCACTGCACTCAAACTTTTATGTCACAAAATGCTCTCAAGCAGTCAGAGAGGACACTATTAGAATCAACCACGCTTCCTTCCATTAATGCATTAAACTAGTAATAACATCTTTCTTCTTTTTAAAATGGTGAGAACACATCTAACCTGATAAGTGCTGACTCTCAAAATCTTTTAATAATTTATAAAACTAAAATAATATATTATATTCACTTGTAACCTTTTAAGTTTTCAGTTCAGTGATCCAGAAAATATGACTCACTTTCAATAAAATAATATAGTGAACGTTGATATAGAGAACATGAAATTTGCTGCAATGTAGCAAAATCTGAATCTTTAATCTTTATTTATTTGCATTTCTATTCTGAACCTTTTAATAACAAAATTACACTGACATTTAACACTAACAGGACATGTGAATGTATTTTTATTCATATGCTTTTTTTAGAACAGATAAAAATCTGGAAAGTGATCCTACCTGGTGCCATTTTACTGTTTTCTAATTGTCAATACATTGGGTGGAATTTAATCAGGGTGCTGAGGAGGCTAATGCCTACCACCAAAACAGGTGGCACCACACCAACCAGGTTTTCAACAGCCCCCAAGGGAATTAAGCCCCTAATTGTCAATGGAAATGCTGCTGCTGGGGGTCTTATCTCCACAAAGGAATACTTAATTGTAGGGATCACCACTCCAGAGAGTTGCTGGCCACTTAGAGGCTAACAGTTCTTCATTATGGGCAGAGGAAAGTGCAGGGCTCTCGGCAGACCCCATCTTCCTGATATTGTGTCTGTTAACCACTTACTTTACTCACTTAGAATCACTGTGGTTCACAATATGGAAATAGGCCCTTAGACCCAATCTGTCCATGCCGCCTTTTTTTTAACACTAAGCTAGTCCCAATTGCTTTTGGCCCTTATTCCTCTATACCCATCTTATCCATGTAACTGTCTAAATGCTTTTTAAAAAACAAATTGTACCCGCCTTTACTACTGCCTCTGACAGCTCATTCCAGACACTTGTCATCCTTTGTGTGAAAAAATTGCCCCTTTTGACCCTTTTGTATCTCTCCCCTCTCACTTTAAACTCTAAAACCTAGTTTTAAACTCTCATTCCTTTAGGAAAAGATGTTGACTGTCTAGCTGATCTATGCCCCTCATTATTTTATAGACCTCTATAAGGTCACACCTAAACCTCCTAAGCTCTAGGGAAAAAAAAGTTCTAGTGTATACAGCCTCTCCTCATAAGTCAAACCATCAAGTCCTGGTGACATCCTAGTCAATCTTTTCTACACTCTTTCTAGTTTAATAATATTCTTTCTATTATAGGGTGACCAGAACTGTACAGAGTATTCCAAGTGTGGCCTTACTAAGGTCTTGTACATCTTCAACAAAATGTCCCAACTCTTGTATTCAATGTTTTAACCAATGAAACCAAGCATGCCAAATGTCTTCTTCACCATTCTGTTCATCTGTGACTCCTTAACATAGAAATTAGAAGCTGGAGTAGGCCATTCAATGCTTTGAGCCTTTATTTTGATTGTGGTTGATGTTCAGATGCCATATCCTGATACCCACTGCCTCCCATATCCCTTGATTCCTTTAGCCCCAAAACCTATATCTAATTTCTTTGTGAAATCAGACAATGTTTTGCTTTCTGTGGTAGTGAATTCCACATCCTTTCGGTGAAGGAATTTCTCCTCACCTCAGTCCTAAAAAGTTTACCCCTTTTCCTTAAATTATGTTGTGAGGTTGAGACAATACAAATTTCACAAGGCAAATATCTCTGTAAAAAGACTTAACATTTATTTTAAAATAAAAAAAAGCATAACAAACAGCTGCTCAGAGAGCATCAAAGGGTTAAGCACCTCTGGAATAGAGTGGCAGAACCTCTCTGAGGAATTCAACATATACAATCAAGAACAGATCAATTATAGATTTTCTTATCAATCATTCCCGCTTCATATTAATTAAAAATCAATTACATTTAGTAAATATACATCAATAATATTTCTTGACAAATAACTCAGTCAACTGCATAATGATATTTCATTTATCCATTTAATCTGGACACAGACTCCCATCTTGGCTGAATCCAGTTCCCTGTTGCTAAGTAACTATGGACACTCAACATAAAGGTCAAAGTGAACATTCCCACTGGCTCATTGCCAAGTCTGGATAGATGTGTGATCCTGCGTCCTGGGATGTTTCTATCTGTGTCTAAATAACCAATATCCCTATTCAGAAAGTTACAAAATGTATTCCCTCTCCAGCAACTTTCTGATATGAATTCTGTTTATGGTTGAAATTCCCAGGTTTGGCTTTGAACTTTTTGCCTTTACTGTCATTCCTTGCAGTAACTTGCCTTTGGCTGAAATGAACAATTCATTCAATTTTTAAAATGCATTTAAAATATCAGCATATGTGTTATAAAATCATAATTGCCTATTTAATTCTCTTATTGCATCTACATATGTGTAAACTATTTGTTTCATTAGCTTATTACTTTTATTTCAAAAATCATTTAATTCTTTGCTGGTAGTGCTGTCAATGCCTTATATGCTTTGTCTAAAACCTTATAAGTTAGCTAATAACTTCCTCTTTCCCCCTAGTTCTGGACTCTTCCACCATTGGGAATATTCTGACTGTGGCTAACCTTGTTAGAATTGTATAAGCTTCTATGAGATTCTCTTTCATTTTTCTAAGCTTCAGTGAACATAATCCTTGCCTTTTGTCCTTGGCCTTTCAAAGAAGCTTTGGCATATTGAAACTCTTTGTTTACCAGAATGCTGATGCAACAGAAAAGGGTTCTGCATAGGTTCCCTTTGCTTATGTCTCTGAGATTCCCAACCCTGAGACAGTTGTGTAAGTGAAGTAAGGGTTCCAACCCTGTTCGAAAGTTTTGAGCCAATGCTTCACAGCATGAAAGACATAACTATCCATTCTTAGTTTACTTATTCCACCTAGGCCCAAGAAGGTTAGATTGTATCTCTTAATTTCGGCTATAGAGTAATAAGTCAAAATCAAAAACAAAGGTTATACCACAAATGTAGAGTTAGCTCAAAAAAATGGCCCTTTTGGCCAATGAAATGAAAATATCCTTTAAAATCAGTCTATTATCTATGTATCTGTATGTGTTCTGTTATTTCAATAACCTTGCATCCTTAGAAGTTAAGTTTTGAGAAAGCCAATTATAGTATTGTGTGTTTCATGCATTATTAACAAAGGTCAGTGTAATTATTCTTCTCCAGGCTTAGTTAAATTGTAAATATTACACATCCATTTTCATTTAGAAGATTTAGCTTGTGCAATTTATCATAATCTCACAATCAATCATTTGATGCTTAATGAACTATGTAAATAGACAATTCAGTATCAATTTCTAATAACAGAAACATCAGTTTTAATTATCTTTGTTCTGCCTTGCATCTTATTGTTCATTGTTGTAAGGTAGTGGTTGTAATTTAACTGTACCTTCCTGGATTTAACTTTATATTGCTGAATTCTTAAAAAGGGCCTGGGTGTCAGGGTAGAAAGATCCAAGGAAATTCCCAGCCTCCATCTGTCAAAATGCCACAAGTCAGTTATGCTATTGAAGCTGAAGAAAGTCAAATAATTCTGAGACAATTAGACTGGATTCTTCAAATTCGCCTCCAGCTGGAATTCTCCAGTCCTGCTGCAGTGAAAAGAAACTTGGCTGACTGCCAAATTCTCCTTTCTCACTTGCAGCGGTGGCAGGGCGTGAACAGCCGCAGAATTCCAGCTCTGGTGTATCAGATGTTTGCATTGAGATGAAAGGCTTCTATTACTTCTACAAACTTCTATTACTGAGTAATAATTCTAATCTTACACACATGAACTTTGGGCTTGATCTTTGCCCCCATGGGATTGAAAACAGAGGACGCCGACATTAGAAATAACGATGGTCACGGCATGCCAGTACCCTGGCTCCAACTCCAGACAATTTTCATGGAGAGAGGATGGGATGAGGTGGCAATGAAACCCATACACAATGGTGAGCTGATCTAACTAAATTTTAAGAATTCATTCATGGGATATGGGTGTTGCTGGCTAGGCCAGCACTTATTGTCTGTCCCCATTGTTTAGAGGACATTTAAGAGTCAGCCACAATGCTGTGAGTCTAGGTATAGGCAAGATTAGGTAAGTGTCTGAAGATCTGGAGAAGAGAATTCTACGGACAAACAACTTTCAGAGAGAAAATAATTCTCCAAATCTCAGTCTTAAGTGAGAGACTGTTAATTCTTAAACTGTGTTCCCTGTGCTTTAGACTCCCCCCACAAGTGGAAATATCCATCAGCGTCTCCCTGTCAAGTCTCCTTATGATCTTATATAATTCAATATGATCACCCATATTCTTGTAAACTCTAAAGGATTTGGCCCAATCTACCCAACCTTCTCTGAACACTACTAATGTAAGTATTTTCTTCCTTACACAAGAAGAGCAAAACTGTGCACAGTGCATTTTTTAATTCTAGATCAGCATTTGTATTGTCCATTACTTGTCATGCTTGAGAAGTCGGTAGTGAGCAGCCTTCTTGTTTCTTTGCAGTCCAATTTGTGCAGGTACATTCAGAGTGCTGTTCGGGAGGAAATTCCAGGATTTTGACACAACAACAGTGAATAATTTCCAATCCAGGATAGTGAGCGACTTGGAGGAAGATTTCCAGTTAGTGTTCTCCCATATGAGCTGCTCTTGTCTTGCTAGATTGGTAATAGTCCTAACATTGGAAGATGCTGTCAAAGGTGCCTTGGTGGTTTGTTGCAGTGCACCTTGTAGATGGTACACACAGCTGCCACTGCATAGATGTTTGAGGCAGTAGATATTGAAAGGACTGGATAAGGTACCAAACAAGTAGACTGATTTGTCCTGGATGGTGTTGAGTTTCTTGTGTTGTTGAAGTTTTACTCATCCAGGCAAGTGAAAAGCATTCCATCAGATTCCTGTTATTTGCCTTGTGGATGGTGGATAGGCATTTGAGAGTCAGGATATGACATACTCTCTGCAGAATTGTGTGTGTGCGTGTCTCACCAAGTTTGGATGCTGCACAGGTCTTGCTGCATTTGGACACGGGCTGCTTCAATATCTGAGCAGTTGCGAATGGTGCTGAAAATTGTGTAGTTATCAGCGAACGTCCCCACTCCTGACCTTATGGTAAGTTATTGATGAAGCAGCTTAAGTTATGATTTGAGAGGCCCATATTTCCTGGCTTTACCCCTATCCTGGCCTATGCCATGAGACCACAATCACACTCTTTCCCTCAGCCCACCCTCTGCCCTGGACTTGACATTCTAAGTCATTTCCTATCCTCCTGCCCTCAATGGTCCCAGGAATTAGTTCCAGGCAGAGCGCTGCAATATTTTTTCTGATCACTGCAGCACCGTGCCTGGGGTCAATGAAAGCCACACCCCTCACTTTGCATTCCAGACTCTCTACTCGCTGATGGCCCTCTTCTTACAACCACTAAATGCTGCCAATCATCTGTTTCCAGGGATCTGGGTGTAAGTGCATCAGAGCATTAGTGGCATAGCCACCACTGCCCGTGGCACTATTGGCAATGCAGAGCTGCCAACCTCTGGCTATCAGCTCCCAGGTTGAGTTTTCCATCGACCAAAGCCTTGATTGCATGGAGCACTCAATGTTGGCCAGATTGCATCAAAATATTGTGGGGCTTCCCGGAGAGTTCTCTAAATGATGAAGCCTAACCTTTGGCAGAAACTAAATTCTGCTCACAGTGTGACAGTGTGTTTCTGGAACATACAGGGAAAATTCTGCCCCTTGCCTTCAATTTTAACCCTACTCTCCCACAGACCCCCCACCCATACCCCCCACCAAAAAAATCAGAAGTGAATTGGGAAGAGAAAATGTCAAAATTGGATCATATGACTTCATTCTTGCCCTTTTAAACTTAAAACATTTCTGAAATTAGGCCAAGGATGAGGCTTTTTCTAAGAGCTGGTGGGTCCTAATTAACACAAACTGAGGTGTGGTCATTGGTGCATGACTAAAATTTCATAGTAAATGAATGGGAGACCCTATCAGGATTCCTAGTTTCTTTCCTGCAATGGGAATTGTTGGTTCTTCAAGAACAGAGACTCTTGTAGCGCCCTGAGTGTCAGACAAAGGAGGAGTACTGCTCCAAGAACCTCAAGGAAGCCTCCCTACAATCCCCAACCCGCATAACAGGTTTTGCCTCAGCACTCCTTGGCCAGAGATGAGCTTTTTCAAAGAGTTAGTGTATAGCCACAATGGACTGAATGGTCTCCTTGTATGTGGTAAGATTTTCTAGTAATAATGTAATAATGCTGTTTTCGCAGTTTTTGAGAAAATGTCATGGCAGCCAAGGGGGAGGGCTCCTGCGGAAATTTGCCCAAAAACTGGGGTTTCAGTGGATGGTCCATCAGATTAGCAGTGAGCAATTGCAGAACTGCTAGAGATCTTCATTCAGATTGGTTCCTTCTTTCAGCTGCTGCAATGCTGCTGGATTTTTGCAATGCTTCAGGCATGCATTGATTCAGAAGAAAGTTAATTCTTTACTGCAATGGGCATGCATTGATTTCCATACATTTTACAAAACCTAGAAAACTACTGTATGATTTAATCCTAACTTCAGCTAGAATAGGAAGAGACTAAAATAGCATTATTTGAAAATAAGCCACTTTTTGTTGAATGGCTTTTAATCAAGTGAAGCATTTTGAAATATTTATCCCACCTGGATATAATTCTATCCGTTATAATAAAAAAAAACAATATCAGTTAACAGCTGAAAAGGAGGGGAAAAATCGAACCATTTCAGCTGACAAAGAAATAAAGCCATGTTAAGTCTGAGACTGTTGGTTGTGGGAGGTGCGGAGGTGGGGTGGTGGGGGGAAATGGGGGGATGACAAGGAAAGTTGTAACTCTAAAGAATAGACACGGAGGCAAGTTACAAGAATAAATTGGGATTTATTCCTGAACTGTTCTTCCTGCACTCCTGCCCTAAACTGCCTGTTCAACCCTCAGCGGATCACCCCTTGCACTGGGTCATCCGCCCCTTCCTCTTGAAGGGACTATGCCCTGAATACATAACACTAGGCACCTGCAATTTAAATGCAAAGCAACTACAAGTGACAAGTGACAAGTCTTGAGACTTCCTGGTTTTCACTGAGTAAATCATGACTGGAGTGTAGCCACTTGACAGTCAACAACTATTTAAAATTAAACCTGATAATACAGATCTAGTCACAAAACAAAGAATACAAATCGTTGCGTATGCAAGTTAACATAAATTAACCTACATTAAATTTGACCAACTGTGTGAAATAGAAGAAAAGATAGGTTTCTAATTAAACTAAAAGGCTCCTCAGTAGATTTTCCTCCCTGAACAGCTATGATGAAGAAGTTGTCTGCATTCACATTGCTCAGGAATATTCTTATATAGGCTAAGTTCCCTGCCAGGTACTTTGCTCAAAAATGTAATCTTATATAACTCAGAAAAGCTCAATACTCAGCTTCAGGCAGCTGTTATTGGGTCTCAGATTTTAACAACTGTGAAAGCCATATAGAACTAAAAAAAAGCACTCAAAATAAACTTTGATGACCTGCTTCAGCACAGCTAAATGGTTACATTGCTTTCTGATATGTTTTGGGGTCTTATTCTGCAGTCCAGTTTGTTTTCAATTTAAACCTTAAAGCTGATGACTGGAAGAAATTAAGTTTACAAAAATTTTCTTTTTCTTTGAAGTGGTTCCTTGTAGTTTGCTGCAGAAGCTATAAGGACTCTCGGCCAACCAAGGCTGCCTCCTAACCAGTCCATCTTGGCACTCGCCCCACCTGTCGTTGCCTCTGATCTGTTTCTTAGTTCGGTGGACCTAAATTGTTCTTGGTCTCCACCTTTCTGGAAATTTCCCGACTCAAGCTACAAAAATCCTGCCTGTAATTTAGAAGGAGGATTTTATTTGTCCCTCATGATTGAAAAATATATTTGTCCAGCTTTTACATTAGGAAAGGCAACTCATCTCCTTTTGTAAAGACGAGTTGCCTTTCCTAAGGCATTAGTTTCATTACGCCACCTAGCTCAGCATGACTGAGAAAGAATCCAATTATATAATTAGTATGTTAGGTCAACTTGACTGTTTAGTACGTGCATCATAAATTCAATCTGGTACTAACCCATCCAAATGTAAATGTCTATTAATGACAGAAGGGGACCTTTAAACTATATTTCAAATTTTAGCAGGTGGTACTGGTAAGCTTGTGCATTATGCAGAGATCCGCACTGAAGCACTGAAGTTTTAATTATGTGAAGTTGATATGAGAGCAAATGCTGTTTACATTGTGTGCAATTTATGCTGAGTTAGTTGACATTGGTGTTCTTTTAGTAAAGGCTTGACTGTAAAACAGAATTATTTTTAAGAAGCAGCAATGACTGGCAATGTTATGTCATTTGAGAACTGAAAGTGACTATGATTACTTCAAAATTACCAAAGGTGTCACATCAGCCAAATGCTATGGAATCTCTTTTATGATGAAATTATGAATTGCATGTGTCTGTAACTCTACAGTAAATCAATTACAACATTTGGCAAAAGAATTTGATGGTGCATCAATTATTGAGATTTTCAGTTCCAAAAAGTTCCAAAAATAATTCTGTTTTACAGTCAAGCCTTTACTAAAAGAACACCAATGTCAACTAACTCAGCATAAATTGCACACAATGTAAACAGCATTTGCTCTCATATCAACTTCACATAATTAAAACTTCAGTGCTTCAGTGCGGATCTCTGCATAATGCACAAGCTTACCAGTACCACCTGCTAAAATTTGAAATATAGTTTAAAGGTCCCCTTCTGTCATTAATAGACATTTACATTTGGATGGGTTAGTACCAGGTTGAATTTTTTTATAATGACATGCACATTGTTCCTAATGAATCAAACTTCAGTTTAAAGAAAGTTCTCTGATGGGTATAGGTCACATATGCTTCCATCGAAAATAAACTTTACATGGTTCAATAATTTCACATGTGCACTGAGCCAAATACAATCTGCATCATTGTCTTATGTGATTCATTAGGTCACTATTAACTTCCCTACAATGGACAGAAGGGATCAAAGAGGAGTTAAAAATTGCAAAAGCTGAATCCAACTTGTGTATCCACCCATTATCACTTCTATGGTGGCAGGTTGTGTTGTCTGGGTCCCAACTTAAAGAAGCAAGAAACTTCACTAGTTCTAATAGCTGTGAACCTGAATTAAACTTCTTGGTTGCAGTAGTGTAAGGGTTTGGTATGTATTGGGTTAACGTGGGACTGAAATACTGCCCACATAGTGATATAAGAGAATATTTGACTTGCACTTAGGCAAGCATGGAGACAACTATTAGCTTGAACCCTTTACTGTATATTAATACATAAATATTGTAGTTCATAAATGCACACAGTTAACTTACTTAAAACTATGAAAGCTTCATGAAAATCTACTGAACAGTATCCAACACTCAATGACAGTTATCAGTCGAGTTTGCTGGACTTAGGAAACCCAGCTGATACATGGACAGGAGAGCAGCTGGATCAAACAGAAACATATTTTTTGGAACACTGCTTTTGAGCCAGGAGGAGCAGGATTGTGCTCCCAGCCCCTCAAACAAACTTCTCTGCAATCACAGCATCTCCTCACTGCTGCAATTGGGCGACCTCCCACTTCCCATCATGCTTGTGTCCCTGTGCCCCACTCCTTACAATATCACCCTGGCCTTTCCCAATTGCCAAGGGTCATTCATAATGGCGTTCTTGCAAAATCATCTGCCGCTAGCTTTTCTTCATTGGCAGCCAGTGTGTTAACTGGTCTGACTGCTGGGCAGCAAATGGATTAAAATATTATTAATGGAATCCAGCCACTATGTTTGGTAATTGGTTGCATGCTCCAGTGGTCATACTCCAGGATCTTGACTGAACAAGTGGTGCAAAATTAAGTGAGGGGACCATCCACTTTGATTAATGTGGAAAAACAATGTAGTCCCTTCTAATGTATATAAAGTCTAGGAATGTCAGAAGATGTTAACAAGTTGGTCAGGCAGTGGGTGAGAAGGTAGAGATCAACTAGATGTTTGATACACCCAAGGACACAGTAGTGATGCTTTGTAAGATAATCTGGCCATTTACCTGGAATGTGTCTGAGACCTCGCACAGTACAAGCCATATGGTTAGACAAGGAAAAACATAGATGAAGAATACGAGATACAGAAGAGTGGTCCTGCAATCAATTCTATTATAGTCCTTGTTCAACTATTAACTAACAGATTTCTGATGAGTTTTACCCAAGCTCACAACAGCTATCAGTTTCTGAGCTGTTATATTCAATGGAAGTGATAATTTCTTGAGTATGGAAACATGGAATATAAGGACTTTGTATCAAATGGTAAAGCTTCACAACTGCATATATGTAATGGATAGACACGGGCTGGGACTTTCCAGCTATTCGCATTGGCAGGATCTTCAGGTCTCACTGACATTGCAGCCCTGGTTTTCACAGCCCTGAAGGGTGCATTCAATGCAAATTCTGTTGACAAAGGCAGGACTAGAAGATCCTGCTGCCAGCTAATGGTGAACTGCCTCTGTGCTGCAAAACATGAGGCAGGTTACAACGGAAAATACCACTGTATTAACATACTAGGAATCGCAAAAATAAGATGGTTAAAATCTGGTCAGATGGCAAAGAAGAACTATGCGCTTTACTTCTCAGCAGGTGAGAAACATAGAAATGGAGTAGGAATTCTACTAAACATAAGGTAGAAGAAATCAGTTTAAGGTTACTAGCTGCTGTTAGGAAAAGTGATCATGATTAAGATTGAGGGATCGCTTTTTAATTTGGTTGACACAAGAAATCAACCAGCATGAAATTTAGGCATTATATGATGACATTCCAAAGTGTTTTGATCAAATTAAATCAACTGATATAGTAATTGTAATTGGCATTTTCAACACTAAAATCAGTGATGGAACATCAGCAATGCATGTCAATCAATATAGTCTTCAAACCAGAAATGGAAGAGGAGAGAGGCTGATACAATTTCGTCAAAAAAATGACCTGATGGTGGCAAACACCATCTTTAAGCAAGCAAAAAGACTATGAACATGCAGAAGCCCAGTGGTGAGCAGAGAAAATGTGATGGCAGAACAACAATTTAGAAACACCATTAAAAAAAAATTATTGTGTATCCCAGCATAGATATAAATTTAGATCATAGTTTCCCTGTGGCAAAAATTAAGTTGAAACTGAAAATGCCAAAAAAAGAAAAAAGACGAGTGACTATTTAGAGCTTGATATGTTGAAAGATGAAGACATCAGAGAGGCATTCACCTTTAAATTGAAAGCAATTACAAATATCTCAGGATTGAGGAACCAGAACAACAGAGGCTTAAAAACCAGAAATAGAAAACAAATGATAAAATATAAAAGACAACATACAACATGCTGCAAACGAAATATTACCAAAAGAGGAAGCGAAAAAGAGACAAATCGGATGATAGGGATGCAAAAAATAATAACAGACGGAGGGAAGAAAAACATACCCGAATAAGATGAAATTGAGAAGAAAATGCAGAATGCATGTAGGCAGGTTATAGAGATAATGGGATGTATGTTGAAATATTAGGGACAGAAATTGCAAAATGAGAGTTGTGCACCAGAAAGTGTAATCATTGACAGCTAGAAAGAAAAGGATAGTGGGTACAAAATAGACAAAGATAGTAAAATATTGTTTGAAAGCAGTGCAGTAACAAAAAATAACAAATAAGTGAATTATATAATGATCCAAACTGAGGGAGTCCTCATGTTGTAGAGGCAAGCATTGGTCCAAATATTACAATTTTAGAGGAAAAGAATGCTTTGAAATCAGTGCATATAGCAAAAGCTCCAGATATAAATGAAATAACAACTAAACATCTAAAAGCTCTTACAGAAAAAAAATTCGAAGTGAGAACTGAAATTTGTAGTCATATATATACCAAAGGACACGTTCCAAAAGGCTTGAGACAGTCATTCATTGTTACCTCAGAAACCTAAAAGCAATGGAGTGCAATCATTTTAGAACTATAAACTTAATGAGTCATCTCATGAAAGTGATCTTGAAAATTATAATAAAAAGAATAATAACACATTTGAGCAGCAGTTGGTGAAATACAGTTTGGATTTAGTTTTATGTGAGGACTGCAGACTGATATCCTGATGTCATCACAGACTTACACAATATTTCAGTCAGTGAGTGCATGTGAGAGTCGGAAATGTATTCACCGACAATCAAGAAGTCAATTAAAATTATTTAAGGACCAATTGACCAGAATTTTACTGTGTCCGTCTTCCTTTATGATTGAAAGGTGTACTGGTTGGCCAAGTAGCCTTTACATTTAGTCTGCAACCTCAATGGGATGAAAGGTCAGGGCTTAAATAAAATTAACAAATATGTCTGGAGACTAAGATTGTATGTGATTGTGTTGCCTGATAACTCTTGGAATAATTTTCCTATCACTATTTATTTATTTTTCACAGGTCTGCAGTTCCCTCTGATAGCTCCACAGAGGTTGTCCCCCAGTAGATGCATATTGGAAACACTAACCCACATGCTCCTTTTTCTTGGTGCCTGCCTCTTTCCATCCTTGTTGGCAGCACTCAGCCTTTCAAATGAGTGTTTCATCGTGGCTGGTTGTCAATTGGCCAGCCAGAATAAAATTACACTCCTGGGCTGATCACAGCAGGGAATTCAATCCACATCAGCTTCCAAGCTTGTTGAATGTGTATCCCTGATGGGTGAAAAATTCAGGCCCTAGAATAGGAACAAGAGAAGAAATACTTAATCTAAGAACAATCTTTGATAAATGTCTAGAAATAAATAAGAATATTTGCATATGCTTCTTGACTATGAAAAAGCATTCCGTCATGTTTATCACCAAAAATTAATTCATGTCTTGCTGAAATGTGACATTAACAGTAAGTGTGTGAGATTTATCTGGACTCTATATAGCAAACATCAGGTTGGAAGAGGGACAATTAGGTATGGTTCAGGTGAAGAGAGGAGCATGGCAAGGGTATACATTGTCATCAAAACTATTCAACCCGTATACAGAACAAATATTCAAAAAATAGATATATTTCCAGGGGTAAAAATTAGAGGTAAGAATATAACAGATTTGCACTACCCTGACAGATACAGAGCTCCTTCAGAATCAAAAGAAACCCTACAAAATATCATGGATCAAGTAAAATCTAGAATGTTAGAATATGGATTGAATGAGAACACCAAAAAGACAGAAACAATGGTAATCAGAAGAAATGCACTGGAAAAACTAAAGTGAAGCTTGGAATGGATGATGTCAAATTGGAACAAATAGATACATTTTGTAACAGAAGGTGGCAGATGTGATGCAGAAGTTAGAAGATGGATAGAGGTAAACAACTAATTTTGTGAAGACAAAAAATGTGTTAACAGCAAAACAAATAAAGCTTGTAACTTATAAGATTCTACTTTGTATCTACCTACCTGCATATCTCAGAGACTTAGACAATAAATAAAGGTCTATTGAAGTAAATAGAGACCTTTGAAATTTCTATGCTTAAAAAAAAACATATGCAGACCGTAAATCAAATAAAAAGGTACTTGAAGTACCAAGGCCAAAAGGAACTCTGAAAAAAAGGCATCCAGAAAAGAAAAACAACCTGATCAGAATTGATCAGAGCTTGGATTGCTTTCATTGGAATGTTGGAGGATGAGAGGGAACCGATAGAGGTTAACAAGATTATGACAGCTTGGATAGAGTGGATAGTCAAAGTTTTTATTGCAGGGTTGAAGGGTCAATTTTCAGAATTATAGGTTAAGTGTGAGAGGGGGATAGTTTAAAAGAGATGTAAGGGGCAAGTTTTTCACACACAGGATGAATGGATAGATACATGAATAGTCAGGGAATAGAGGGATATGGACTATGCAGAGGCAAGAAAATGTTAGATTAGAGAGGCATCTGTATTGGCACAGATTTGGTGAGTTGAAGGGCCTGCTCCTATACTGTACTGTTCTTTGTTCTTTGTGAAACTACCAAGATCTTTTAGAGGGAAATGTGGAAGATGGCAGAAAGAGAGATGGAACTAAGCATTGATGGATGATGGATGTCACAAATGGTTGCAGATAAGCTACAATGGACTTGTGAGGATGATGTAAAACAGACAAATCTAGCATATTGTGACAGCAGATCTCCTGGCAGGAGTAGCAATAAGCACAGCAGTTATGTATGCATAGTTTATAAGTAGAATAAATTTCTCTCAGTTAAAAAAAAACACACATTAGAGCACATGGCTGTTACCTCACCCATCAGGAATAGGACAGTTGTGCAATTAAATTAACTTCAAAAAATGTTCACACTCCATTTCTATCTGCCACTGCTTTAAATGGACCTATTCTTTAACAGGTGTAGATGCCTACATTACACAGATGAGGGCTTCAATAATGTATGTAAATAGAGGTCCCCTAATGTTATTGAGAACTTGTGATGGTGATTCAGATACTGACTGAGCTGTTTTGACCTGCTGAATAAAGCAAAGGTTTTAAAAAGTATGTTTTAAACTTGTCCTTGTAGAGCCAAGGAGGGCTTGAGTGGGTTTCTGCTGCCCTCCATTTCTACTCATGAGACCCTACTGAACCCTCCAGGCTATGATGGTATCCAATCTTTGTCTGCCAATGAAATGCAAATAAAATAAAATTGTCCAAACCTTGAACTACTATCCTTGAAGAAACACACACACAATCAATCTCTGAAAAAACACTCAGCTGGATTCCAATACCTTTGAAGCTTCAAAATATCAATCAAGTAGACTATCTGTCAAATACCTGTTCTGCCTCAGATATTTTCAAATATTGTCACCTTCTGATCTGTCTTCACCATCAATTAAACAATCTGTCACTTCTGCAATTGTTTCAGTAGCCTGGATTACTGTTTATAGTTCAACAACACGCTGCAATCACAGAAGTAAGTTTCAGAATGAAGAAGTGATTTGATCATCAGGGATTGTAACTCAGAAAATTGGAGGTTCACAGCATATAATTTTCTTCCATAATTTGAATGCAAAGAAAATCACAAGCCATATGTCTATTATTTCACTCTGTATGAGTGTCAGCCACCCATAAAATGCTGATTCTTGGAATTAGTCCTCATATTCTTCAATACTATCTGTGAAACCATTTCTATTCTCTTCTCCAATGGCTTACTCTATAAACCTTTAATTCTTTAGCTGCAATATCACAGTTTGCTGAAAAGGTTGATCCTTAATGTAGACATTAGGGATAAATAAATGGAAGCACTGTGAAACATTCTATAATTGCTACTGTTATGATCCCATGAAGACTAACAAACCAAAATAACTAAATTAACTGAATGAGCCTAATGAGAAAATTCAAGGCAAGATTTCATTTCTTATAGCTTAACAATCAAACCAAATTCAACATAAATTAAATATGAATTAACATAAATTTCAATCAATATAAATCATAAATTATGCATTAAATAACAGATATAACAACGATGTATCTTATAGATTCGCCAGTCAGTTCATTCAGCGTATATGGCACCAATTTCATTTACAAAATCCTTCAAAGATCTGATTTTCCTTAGTTAGAATTCTCACTTCTTTTCTTTAAGGATTTAGCCAACAATTCTCATCTTATAGCTGCTCCCAATTAATCCGAGTTTCATGAGTACAATTTTCAACAAAATGGAGCACTTCCAGAACTTCATGATTTCTGATCAAAGTCATCTTGATGGCACTGATCTACCAGTATTTTATCTGAATCCTCAGTGACAATCCTGAGGGTTGTATGGTCAGTTCTGGTAAATCAGTTCCTTTAAAATAACTGAAGCGATGGCAGTGAGTTTATTTTTCCCTTCTCATCACTCTCATATATAGCCTTCACATTCATCCTTTTTTCATCTATACTACAACTTTCCCTGTCTTGCAAAAACCTGTCTCTGTTTTTGCACTAACTGGGTTCATGTGGGCCTGCTCTGAATTAAACGCACAGGCTTTGAGAACACTGGTTTCCATGAGGATTCAAAAAGTGCCAAACACATCCCCGTCAGATCAGAGCCCCTCCTACAATCACTCCCAGGAGCACTACCAGACATAGGCCTCTCCTTCATGCAAAACACTACTGGCAGGGCAAAGGCCATGTGTGCACCCTTGCCAAGTCCATCTGACCCCTCACTGGCTCTGCACACAATGTTCATTAGATATTACCAAAGTAACAATTAACACAATAGATAATTAATTCTGTAACAGAGGAAACTTGTAACATAGCAACATTACATTCAAAGGTATTGAGTTACTGGCATGCATTAATTTGCAGTCATAGGGCCCGATTTTACCATTTTCGTTCAAGTGCTGAATCTGGGCACAATTCAGATCCGACTTGGAAAACTGTTCTCAGGTGCCCCTCTATGCACTGAACTGAAAAAAAAATTGCGAATCTGAATCACGCTGTGGGCAGGGCTTGTCATGCCTGAAACACTGCACTCTGATCGAAGCTTTGAACTGCACATTGCTTCCAGGTCGCAAGAAGCAGATAAAGTGGCCTGACAAGGAGTGATGGCCCTGACAGATAATGCCCCACTCCCACAACATTACTACTCCCTCCCACTACCCAGGCTGATCATGATCCTCTGCCCCACTTCCCCCGCTCCCCCACCAATCACCCACAGTGTGGCAGCAGTTCCTCCACCCCCTTGTACTTCCCCACCAGAGATCCATCTAGCCTTCCCTCCCACCTCCTCCAAAAGAATGATTGGGCCTCCCCTCCCCCCCCCCCCCAAAACCCTCCACCAGACAATGATCTGGCCTTCATCTCCCCCCTCCCTGCGTGCCCCTCACCAACCAGAGAATGATCTGGCCTCTCTTAGCCCTCCCCACCGCCTCTCCCAAACCAGAGATACATCTGACCCACCTCCTCCTTCCTCCATGCCCTCACCAGAGAATGATTTGGCCCACCTCCCTCCCTCACCATCGATCTGAGTCAGAGAGCCATTGGAAGCTCTGAACTTACCTCTTCAGAAGCTGGAGTGCCTGAAACAGCCCTTTATCGAGCATGTCTTTTTTGAGCCGAATCTGGACGCGTGAATGCGATGGTAAAGGAGGAAATGCTAGTAAGGTTGGGCAGGCAGTTCATTAATTCACTTTAAACGCTGGTAAATGCTCCTGTTTTGGGTGCAAATTGGATCACAGCCATTTTTGGGCCTTGGTAAAGTGGGCATTTGTGTGGACATGGGCATGGATCGCATTAATAGCTTCACACCCGATTTTATCAAGTTTTTACATCTGGAAACAGGCGTGACACAATGGCAAAATCAGACCCATAGTTGAGTATTCTTGTAAATGGCTGAGTCAGCAGTGCACAAAAGTTTTCCTGAGCTAACTGATCCACAGTGTTTTGTCTTCAGACAGATAACTATGATGAGATGTTGTAGATCACTAGTGGTGAAAATCAGGGATTTCTGAGGCCAGGATTAAATTTATTTTTGATGCTTGGCATGAATAAGTAGCCAGGACTCAGGCAAAAAGAATTGCCAGTTGGATAAAATATCTGCCTATGCCTTTTGAATTATACCTGAGTGCAATATAAGGGTCTGGAAATTCTACTCAGACTTATTTACTAGAAATTCAGAAGGAGATTGGTAGGAACCTAAAAGAATCAGTTTAAGGGCCAATGCAAGCAGTTCATGCCTTTTCTTCCAGAGTTACACTATTTTCCTGCTGATGTTATGACGGTAATTCATGATAAACCTCTGCGCAATTTCAGGAAAACTGTCTGAAAAGAGTAAAAATTAAGAAAACAAAAACAAGCAACAACAAATAACATTTCAATTATTCCAGCAAGATTAATATATGAACGTAAAATATACTGCCAACTAAATATTGTGAAGACCAAAGTCATTATTTTCAGTTAAACCACAAACTGTTCCCTAATTACCAACTCCATTACCCTCGTTAGCAAATCTGAAGTTCAAATCTTTGATGTCATATTTGACTCTCAGCTAAGTTTCTAATCACGTATCCATGCTTTGACTAAGACTGTCAATATCTATTTCTGCAATATCATCTGACTTCACTCCTGCCTCAGCATTACCTGCTTTTGAAACCTTCATTCATGCCTTCGTTGTCTTGAGAACTAGATACTTCAATGCACTCCTAGTTGGACTGCCATACCCCTGCTTTTCTAAACTTCTGGTCATTCCAGACTCTGCCCTCCATGTCTTTACTCACATCAAAACTTGTTTACCTATCACACCTGTGTTCACCCATTGACATTGGTTCCAGTGCCTTGATTTTAAAAATAATCTTTTCAAATTTCTCCTTGGCCTTGTCCCTATGATCCTATCCAGTCTCTTTGAGATACCTGCTCTCCCCTAATTGATACCTTTGAGCATACCTAATGTTAATCACTTCACCATCAGTGGCCGTGCTATTAGCCACTTCAGTCCTAAGTTCCATAATTCCTTCCCACCATCTCCCTGCCTCTCTATTGCTCTTCCCTTCTTTAAGAGATTCCTTAAAATCTATCACTTGGTAAGAAGGTCAAAGATTACGGGGAAAAGGCAGGAAAATAGGGTTGAGAAACTTACCAGCCACAACTGAATGGTGGAGCAGACTCGATCCGCTGAAAAGCCTAATTCTGCCCCTATATCTTGTGGTCTTATGGCCTCTTTAACTAAACTTTTGGTCATCTTCCCTATTATTCTTTTATGTGGCTTTCATAATGCCAAATGTTTTGATAGTTTGATAATGCTCCTTGTGTTAGAGGTGTTATTATCATTAGAAACTGATGTTGCTGCCATTGTTATTTGAAGTAGAAAGAAAGGTCGCCCTCTTGCTATTGCTGGTGTACGGTCACTGAAGGTTTCCTTCATAAAAAAAAGTAATTTTCCACATGGATGCATGAAGCAGATGCAAGAGAAAATTATTTTCCAAAATTTCATTTCAGATGGGCAATTTTTGTGTGTGCTGCTAACAAGGTATTGTGTTCAATGGGATAGTTAAAGTCACGTTTGCTTCTCTGCAGAAAATAATGAATATCAAGTGAAACATTAAATAATCTGGCTGACAGGCTTTGTGTCAGCATTTTTAATTTTCTATTTTTTCTGTTTAGCATGTTCAGTAATGTTCCTTTTATATTTTGACACTTTTGATGAAGGTCTGTTCAAGTGTAATCTTAGCAAAAGTATTGCAAGTAATATGCCTTGGTTGATTGGCAGTGAACTTTTAATAACTGTTGTAGGTACTTTAATGAACTCAATTTTAATCCAGCTGAGAACACTAAATCAAAATGCCACAGCCAAGACAAATAAATCTAGCCTCTGTTTAGCAGTTGCATTTCTGTTCAATAAGTGATGGGAGGTTTTATTTAAGCCTGAGGGCCAGTTCAGCTAAACAGTCTGATCATAAGCCGCGGCTGATTATTCCACAAATTGTATTATACAGAACAGATTCTAGCAGGCGTATGTTTTATTTAAAGTATTCCTCAGCTTCATCTGCAAAAGTAAATGACATATTTGAAATAAAGAATCATTAAAAAATAGAAGCAGGAGTAGTTCATTCAGCCCTTTGAGCCTGCTCCACCATTCGTTATGATCATGGCTGATCATTCAATTCAATAGCCTAGTCCCCTTATCCTTTCCTTGATTTTTCTGTCTCCATTTCTGGCAACACGCTATCAACTAATGCTCATTAAACATCCACCTCCATTAGTTACCTCGACTACACTTCCTCACAGTCTGCTTCCTCTAAGAACTGCATTCCACTATTCTAGTTTCTCTGTTGTATTTATACTATTGATGGTACCTTCCAAAATGGCACTTTTATCCTCAGCTGAGGGCTCTCCCTACTGTGGTTGACAGGGCCTTTAAGTGTGTCTGACCCATTTTCCACACCTGTGCCATTGTCCTTTCCCCTTCCCCCAGAACACTGATAAGATTCCCCTTGTCCTCATTTTCACCCAACCAATCTACATATTTCAAAGGATCATCCTGTGACGTTTCTATCATCTGAAGAATAATACCACCACAAAGTGGTGCTCCAGTGGACATCTTGAAGGGACCATTCCCTCTGTGACACTCTTCCATCATCCCTGACACATTGTCTCCTTCCCAAAACACCTTCCCTTGCAATTGCAGGAGGTATGATGCCTGCCCCTTTACGTCACCTAAATGTCCAAGACCCCAAACTCTCCTTCCAGATGAAACAGTGATTTATTTGTCATTCTTTTGATTTAGTATACAATACTTGCTGACCATAATGCAATCTCCTCTACACTGTGAAGATCAAATGCTGGATGATCATTTTGTGCAAAATCATTTTGTGATTTTTTTTGGCAGGTGCCAGAATTCTGCCATTAACACTCACTCTGGACAAATATTTTGTTTCTTCACTATCGCAATTACCACTTCATTTGTTTGACTTTCCAAAACATATTTGTCATTTAATCTCCTCAGACCTGTCTTTTGTTCTACATAACCTTCCCTGCTTTTCAACAGCATAAAACCAGTCACATTTCTCCCTGTGTCCAGTTCTGATCGCCACACTATCAGAAGGATATGGAGGTTTTGGAGAGAGTACAGGAAAGGTTTACTAGGATACTGCCTAGTATGGAAGGTCTTAGCTATGAGGAGAGATTGGATAAAATGGGGTTGTTCTCCCTGGAAAGATGGAGGATGAGATGGCGACCTAATAGAGGTGCATAAAATTATGAAGGGCATAGAGAGGGTGAACAGTAGGAAACATTTTCCCAGGTTGGAGGTGATGAACATAAGAGGTCATAGGTTCAAGGTGAAGAGGGCAAGGTTAAACACAGATGTCCGAGGGATGTATTTTGCACAGAGGTGGTGGGGGTCTGGAATACACTGCCAAGGAAGGTGGTAAAGGCGGACATGCTGGGATTGTTTAAAACTTATCTGGATAGCCACGTGAACAGACTGAGAATGGAGGGATTACAAACGACTAACCTAGTTGGAAGCATGAGCAGCGCAGGCTTGGAGGGCCAAAGGGCCTGTTTCCTGAGCTGTATTGTTCTTTGTTCTTTGTCTTCAGTTCTGAAGAAGTGTCATCTTGGATTCAAACTGTAAACTCTGTTTCCCTTGCCATAGATGCTGCCAAACCTGCTAAGTCTTTCCAACACTTTCTGTTTTTATTTCAGAAGTTCAAGGGAATCACTCAAAGTGATCATGAGAGGAACCATAATTGCCATTTAGGTCAATAACACTAAAATCTGTTGTAACATCCATGCAGCCACCCAGCTAAAACAACCAGAATGGAGCTTGATCCTGCAACTGTGTTATTCAGTCTGATTCAGCCAAGCCCTGTATTAAGAACTGAGGAAGTCACAAAATGCCATCTAAGCCAATATAAACAGTGGTTAACACTGTTGCCTCACAGCACCATAGACCCGGGTTTAATTCCAGCCTTCGGTAACTGTGTGGAGTTTGCACATTCTCCCTATGGCTGTGTGGGGTTCCTTCAGGTGTTCCGGTTTCCACCTACTGTCCAAAGATGTAAATTGACCATGCTAAATTGCATCTTGGTGTTCCAAAACCTGTAGGTTAGGTGTATTAACAGGATAAATAGGTGGGATTGCAGGTATAGGGCCTGGCTAAGATGCTCAACGGGAGAGTTGGTACAGACTCGACAGGCCAAATGGCCTCCTTTCGTACTACAAGGATTCTACAATCACCATTTGGCTCGCACCTATGACTTAAAGAGGAAGAGAGAATTTAGAATAAGTTTTCTGAATTTTTGTATCGTAGAATCCTGAATCTGAACTGTACATAATCAGAGTGCTGCTGTCAATACCAAAGAGTAACTTGGGAGCCAAAAACCAAGCCTTGTATTATAATTAAAAACACTTAGATTGTTGTAATTGATCATTTAATGTTGCTTTGTGTTCAGCTTTCAAAATTTTTATCTGACAAATTATATCTTCCTAGTGAAAAATTCAAAAAAAAATAATTATACTATTCAAATTCTTGCTGAACAAATTGAATTTTAATAAAACCCACTCCTGATAATTTCAAAAATGTTAAAATTAATTATCAGGTGAAGACTGCATTCCTTTAATAATCTTCTCATGCCTTTGACAGGTTAATTGGTCAGTAAGGGGCAATGTTCTTCTGCCATGCTGTATAATTAGTTTAATGGATGGATGAGGGGGTGTTGTCAGACATTTTAGAAATAAAAGACCAGATATCATGTACAATTATTTTTAATTTTATTTTACACGTCCATCTTTACAAAACAATTTAGCAATGTGTTGAAAGTAAGTTCACAACATAAGTGGAAAATATATTATTTTCTCTGTCAGTATAATTTTCTCATGGTTTACTTTAAATTGACTCTTCAAAAAGATGTTTAAAATTATATAATTCAGACTGCTCACATTATGGAATACTGACTTAAATGTGGCCTCAGCTCACATAAAATACCATGATCAGCCAGAAATCACCATTGTGCTCAATAGGTACACACTAGTCCTGCACCAGAAATCTGTAAGATAAGAGAAAATTAATGTTGAGCCTTATAATGGTACAAAAGGAGCCTTAATCCTGTTTCTTAAAAAGCTTTGATCTCTATGGAAGAATCTACTGTATCATTCCTCATTTGTTTTCCTTCTGCTGTTGCAAAAAACAAATTACTGACAGCCTAAAGCTGCATTCTATTTGCTAGCTTTGTCTGCTTTGCCAATGATATTTCATTGTGTACTGCTTCATTGTGTACTGCTTCCTTTTTACCATTCCCTCCTAACTGAAGATTCTGGTGATGAAGGATGGACAACAGCATTAGTGACATGTGATGGATGTCTATCAGGGATGGGTCACTTAAATTCAATTATTTCTCAACTATTTCTTTTGAATGAAGACGTTTCGGTCAAGGCTGACATTTATTGCCCATTCCTAGTTGCTCGAAGAAGTTAAAAGGTATTTCCAGAAGGAGGTTCTAGGATTTTCACTCAACAACAATGGAAGAGTGGCATCAGTATCTAAGTGAAGATGGTGCATGACTTGGAGAGGAATTCAATGGTATTTTCATTGCCTTTGTTGCTTTTGTCCTTCCAATTGGTAGGGGTTGGGATTTTGGGAAATGTTGCTGAAGAATCTATGCCAGGTTGTGACAATGTATTCTGTAGATACCATCATGCATTGCAGCTAATTGAGGAATGGATGCTTCAGCTAGTATATGGAGCTCTGATCAATTTTATTACTTTACCCAGGATAATGCTGAACATTTTGCATGTTGTTGGAGCATTGTCCTAATTTGTACTTGGTAATGTTGAAGAGAATTTCGAGAGTCAGGAAGTGAGCCATTTGCCGCAGAATGCCTCATCTCTGATCTACTCCATAACCATTGCATTAAGATGGCTGTTCCAATTGCATTTCTAGTAATGGGTGATCGCTTCACTACCACCCTCCTTCACTCCTTCCTGCAACTCCTAGAATATTAATAGTAGGATAAAAGGCAATGGTAATCCTATTGAATGTCAAGGGCCATGATTATTGCTTATCTGGCGCAAATATTAATTGTCTTTAATCAGCCCAATCTGACTTGCTGTCTGTGTTTTACTCCCTGAAGACTAAACCTGCTTCATTAGCAAGGAATTGTGAATGAAGCTGAACACTGTAATTATGAGTCAACATCCCCACATCTAACAACATAGTGGAAGGAGGGTTAATGATGAAGCAGCTGAAGTTGACAGATTCCAGGATGCTGCCCTAAGAAACTCCTATAGCAATGCCTGGGAACTGTGAAGATTATCTATCAAAATTATTACCATCTTCCTCTGTGCCAGACACGATTCCATCAATGAATTATTATTCCCCTGAATCCACTGACTTCAGTTTTTTCAATGTTACCTTTGTTCAACTGCTGCCTTGTGTAAAAGGCTGTCACTCCGATAAAATAGAACACATCCTTACCCTATAATTAATATGTACACAACTAGCAAACAAGACCTAGGTACATCCAATGGCATCTAAAATAGAAATTAGTAGAGCCTAGAAGGTTTGGTGGCTACCTAATATGCAATGAAACAAATTTCCATCCAGATTTCTAGTCTCATGACAACACTATCACAAATCTCAAGAAATTGTCTCATTTAAATATTTGGAACACATATTTAGAAAGTATCAGAACAGTTCTTAACATCAGTATATTTTCACTCTGTGATGCTGCTTTGCGCTTTACAGTAATGCACTATAAAAATGCCTTGTAAGTCAGATTGTTGAGTTATGCCAAGTTATCTAGGCTCTCTTAAACTTCTATTTTATCCCTTGCAGAAATATCTTCAAAAAGCATCTTGGAATGCTTCTGCCCTACTTCCTCACTTTGTTTCATGTCCTTATAAAAAGTTGGAGTCATTTCCTCTGGAGCTCTTTAAGAATCACTGATGTTGTATACTGCTGATCTCTGCCTGCTTAAGATGCATTATGTGTGTGTGATGGGAAAGTCAAAGATTTATTTAAATGACCTCACTGCATTTTATAGTGCAGGGTTAGCTCAATGCTCTCGTATTTCATTCTTTGACTCCACAGTCAGAACTAAATTAGTTCCTCTGGAAATTAATTTTTGTTGCCATGCCTTATGTGTTTTGATAGTGACAAAGATTGTTGGTAACCCCTATCTCAATGAAAGACACAGATTGGCAGTGTGCTAACCTCTGTTTCAATATAGGCTTCTCTTGTGTCTGAATTAGCAGCTTAGCCCTGCGTAGAGATCTGTTCTTCACCTAACGTAGAAGGGACTCTGATTACAGGCAACATATATAAATTATTCTTGTCGATATAACAGCAATTGCATCACTGAACATTTCATTCATATTTTCATGCACTGTATGACCAGATTGCAATTGAGATTGGATCCCTTAGGTGGCCAATAATTTGTCACTAACAGGTTTCAAATGGGTAAAGGAGGATAGGCTGCCCTAGGCCTTGCCAGCCCTTGTAAGATCATTGTCAGGTTGAGGCCAGGATTGTATACAGCTGGTAAGGCACTGCAGAATTATATTAGCTCTCAGAATTCATAGGACAAGGGAATATTAAAGATTGGAAGCTCAGGGCATATACTTAAGATTAAAATGGAGGTAATGGTCTGTTTAGAATTTTAAAAGGAGAAGTAAAAGTTAAATGTGTCAGGTATTGGGATAGTACAGAAAGTGGCAAAAATAGTAGAGGATAATCATCAGTAAAGTCACAGAAAGGGTCAACTAAGAACACTTGCTATTAAGTGCTCAAGATCTGTCCAGAACCTACAAGACATAAATAAGGAATGTGACAGAATATTCTCAACTTGCTTGGACAAGTGCTCCAAATTCAATAAGCTTGACTCCATCCAGGTAAAAGCTTGGTTGTCATTCAATGCACAAACATTCAATCCCTCCACCAATGACACACCGTGGCAGTCATGTGTACCATCTGTAGGATGTACTGTAATAGTTCACCATAGTTCCTTCAGCAGCAACTTCTAAACCAATGATCATGACCATATAGAAGAATAAGAGCAGCAGATACATGGGAACACCACCACTTGGAAATTCCCTTTCAAGTCACTCACTACCCTGACTTGGAAATGTATCACTTTTCTTGTGCTGATGCTGGATCAAAATCCTGGAACTTCCTCCCTCACAGCACTCTGTATGGCTGTACATACCCCACATGGGCTGCAACAAGTCAAGAAAGCACTTACTACTATATTCTCAAGGACATTTAGGGATGGGTCATAAATGCTGGTCTAGCCAGCAAAGCCCATGTAACTTGAATGAATACAAAAAAATTGAATATGAAGGCTCATGGAGTGGAAGGTGATGATGTGTCCAGGAAATAAAATGGGCATGGTTTCGGATCTATCCAAGTTGGTGGCAGAGTAAAAATGAACAATTTTGGGAACAATGTGGGCAATAGCATAGTCAAGAGAGCTTTCAAGGGAGAGAAGTTGGAAAAAGGGAATTGAGTTCTTTCTGGAAGTGAACTGGAAAGAAGATTAATGCAAAGTAGAAGTCAAATGTAAGAAAGAGAAAGGAACAGCAAGTTATTTTGAAACATGAAGATGATGGAAGAGGGGAGGATACACATGTGGAGCCTAAAGTATAGGCCTCCGCAGCCAAATAACCTGTTTCTTGGTTGTAAAATTCTATGTGGTACTTTGTAACTAAAGCATGTGTTGGAGTCAGGAGTAAGATAGCTTAGTGGATACTCCAGCCTCACAGGAGGAGATGGAGAAGTCAAAGGAAGGGAAGGACAGAGACTGAGATGAGTGATGTGAATATAAGTCATTAATGGAAATTAGAGGCAAAGTTAATGAAATTCTCTAATTCAGAGTGAGAACAAGAAGTGACATGGACACAGTCATATATACATTAGAAACAGAGATTAGGGAGAGCTGTCAAATGGGATCAAAGAATAATACCTATCACCAAAACATCCAGCATATGTTTTCTGATTTGATTTGATTTATTATTCTCACATGTATTAACATACAGTGAAAAAGTATCATTTCTTGAGCAGTAGATAGACAAAGCATACTGTTCATAGAGTAGGAAATGAGATAGTGCAGAATGTAGTGCTGCAGTCATAGCTAGGGTATAGAGAAAGATCAACTCAATGCAAGGTAAATCCGTTCAAAAGTCTGACAGCAGTGGGGAAGAAGCTGTTCTTGAGTCGGTTTGTATGTGACTCAAACTTTTGTATCTTTTTCCCAAAGAAAGAAGATGGAAGAGAGAATGTCCAGGGTGTGTGGGATCCTTAATTATGCTGGCTGCTTTGCCGAGGCAGCAGGAGTGAATGGGAGGCTGGTTTGCAAGTGATGTCCTAAAGCAGCTCTTTTTATCTAGATGATATAAGTGAAGTTAAAGGAAAATAAGTATGTTCAATATGAGAACAAGTTGGCCAGGCAGAGGTGATATTAGTAAAGAAAAAGCTGCTGTTATTTCAGAAAGAAGTAGTGGACACAAACATGTTGTCAAACACGAGAAAGTAAACTGAACACAATGGAAGTAAACAAGGTAAAAGATACAACAAAAACAGTTTTTCAAGGCAGGATTCCTGGAAGTGAAATGAAAATAAATTAAAGGAGGATGGGAGAAAGATGGCTTGGAAAAAGATGAAAAGAAGAGAAAGAATGAATGAGGAGGATGGGAGGATGGGACTGGGAAAAGGCAAAATACAGTTTGGAAGTGGGGGAAGGAGAGAAAAAAGGAAAGAAATGGAGAGCAAGCGTTGAGAAAGATTAATAGTTGGGAAAACTAGCTTAAGGCATTGAGAGCTGAAGAAAGACCACAGACGACTAAATGATCCCTACAGTGCAGAAAGAGGCTATCTGGTCCATCAAGTCACTTTGGTACAATTCAGGTAGATTGCAGTGACCTTCTTACAACATTCTGCTAGTACCTCAATGGATGATTTACATGAATTCCTGGAAAATATATTTATGATAATTCATAGAATTATAGAATCCCTTCAGTGCAGAAGAATGCCATTTGGCCCATCTATCTACTCCAACTATCTTACCCTAATCCTGTCCCCGTAACTGCAAGTATTTTCCCCACTAAAGTATTTACCGCCCCCCCCCCCCCCCGCATATCTTGGGACACTAAGGGGCAATTTAGCATGGTTAATCCACCCAACCTGCACATCTTTGGACTGCTGTATGAAGTTTCCCCTGTAGTTGCAAAAGGATCGGGTACCCTCACTGGAAATTCCAGATGCTTGCCTTTATTATTGACAAGGCCACAATTGAAGTATTTTGGTGTCCAAATTTCAAATATAAATTGATGCATTGAAAAGGATTCACAGAAGAATTAGAGAAGTGATTCCACTTTTAAAAGGTTATCTTTTTTCACCTGAAGAAAAAAGTGATAGAGAAAGGACATGATGCAGGTTTCAAATGATTAAAAGCATAGATAAGTTTATGAAATGTTAATTAGAAAATTAGAAGAGATAATCAGAAATTTTCTTTTTTTTCTTCCCATAAAGAAATAGCAATGTAAAATTGACTAACTATATGAGCTAACTGGTAATTAAATTTGCCCTTGCTAACCAGATACCCAGTTAATACTATCCTAATTTTTCTCTGGCATAGGTCAATTCTACTCCTAAATTTGTGCAAGTCTTTATAGCAGGAAGAAACTGATTGTAACGCAGAGTTCTAAAATCTTCAAAAATGTACGCACATATATCATTGAATCCCTACAGTGCAGAAGTGTGCCATTCAGTCCATTAGTCTGCAGCGACAACAATCGCACCCAGGCCCTATCCTGTACCCCATGTAGGAATGATGTAGAACACCTGATTCGCCTGACGAAGGCCACAGAGGCCAAAAGCTCGCAGATTTACTATCAAATAAATCAGTTGGATTTAAAATTGGTGTTGCCAGACTTTACTGAGTTTGCCCCATGTAGGAAACCAGAGCACCTGGAGCACCATGGAGTCTTAGCTTTTATTGGTAGGGGGATTGAATTTAGGAGCCGCAGCATCATGTTGCAACTGTACAAAACTCTAGTGCGGCCGCACTTGGAGTATTGTGTGCAGTTCTGGTCGCCACATTATAAGAAAGATGTGGAGGCATTGGAGAGGGTACAGAGGAGGTTTACCAGGATGTTGCCTGGTATGGAGGGCAGGTCCTATGAAGAGAGGTTGAAGGATTTGAGGTTGTTTTCGTTAGAAAGGAGGCGGCTAAGAGGGGATCTTATTGAAGCATATAAGATGATTAGAGGTTTAGATAGGGTGGACAGTGATAGCCTTTTTCCTAGGATGGAGAAAGCTAGCACGAGGGGACACAGCTTTAAATTAAGGGGTATGAGTTATAGGACGGATATCAGAGGTAGGTTCTTTACTCAAAGAGTGATTAGGGAGTGGAATGCCCTGCCTGCAGCTGTTGTAGATGCGCCAAGTTTGGTGGCGTTTAAGAGGTTAATTGATAAGTATATGGAAGAGAAGGGAATGGTTTAGTTTGGAGGGGCATTGCTTTTTATTTTGGTCGGCACAACATCGAAGGCCGAAGGGCCTGTTCTGTGCTGTATTGTTCTATGTTCTATGTTCTAAAACCCATGCAGACATAGGGAGAAAGTGCAAACTCCATACAGACAGTGACCTGAGGCCGGAATCAAACTCAGGTCCTTGGTGCTGTGAAATAGCTGTGCTAACCACAGTGCCGCCCTAGGAAAATCTCCCAAAAAAACCCATCAGCAGATATTTCAGGCATAGTGTCTGTTAGACTACTGTGATCAGAAAGATGTGAATCAATAGTTGCAAAAAGGCAAAAATAGATCATGCTCACTTACTTAAAAAAACTCTAATATTGCAGCCATTTGTCAATATGTCAGCCTCTTACCACCTTCAGTCTGCCAACATCATTGCAAATTTCAAATTTCTTACACTTTTTCGCTTTTCTCTCTTCCAGAAATAAGGCTACTTCAGTATCTACTGACTGACAAGTTATCAACGAAATGCAGTAAGAAAGATGGCCATACTTTTCACTGTACCAACCAGATTTGACATTTCAAACTAACTGATGACAAACAGAATTTGGTTCCTGTTCTGTTTATCATCATTTAAATCTAGCCAATCATCATCTTCAAAGCTCCTACACAGGACAACAACATAAAACACATTCAGTGTATTGGTTTATGGATCAAGGTTCTCTCAAAATGCAATGTGTTCTTATTCCGATATGAATATGTTGCTTTCAACTAATTGTTTTTTTTAATCAAGAATCTTAAACATCCAGGGGAATATTTTGGTTATAACTCAATAACAACAGAAATAGGTAAAAGTGGAAACTTGTTTTTTATCTTTAAAAAGAATTATCCTACTAAGCAAAGAAGTTTCATTAATGTTTTAAGAGGTAAGGAAGATGCACAAAATATAGGCATATTTAGACATGCCTCATAAAAGTCAGTATTCAGGAAGGGGTAAGTTGATCAAAGATTTGTAAAAATTGATCTTCACTTATTGAAATAGTTATTTTTTCTCAAAATGCCCCATTTGTATCTAACTAATTGAAAATTGGCTAGACTTGTACAGCATTCACATTTAGCTTTCTATATAGTGATTTATTTTGATTTAGAACTTGCAGATAAATGTTTTGGGGCATCAATATATCAACAACAACCATATTAATATTGCTGAAAACAGAGATACTTTGCCAAAGCTTTTCATCTTGCACTCATCAGGACAATGCGAATGCCAAATTTGAAATGATCATGACAATTTACACTGAAGGAGAAAATTTTGCTGAATGGTTAGCAAGTCAACTCTGAGTGGCACAATGCCTCAGGCAATCTGACTCAATTTGCCACCAGTCAACATTCTTTTCTCCTGTGACATAAATGTCAAAATTGTTTGAAATTTGGTGGTATTGAGTTTGTCCTGATAAGTGCAGGATGAAAAGCTTGGTTAACACACCTCTCTTTTCAATATCAATCAGGTTCTGAACTATATCAAACTGCAAGCAAATTGCACATATATGTGCATGGTATAAACACTGTTCATGTCCTCATAATGTTCTGAAGCAGTTAGCAACTAACAGACAGCTTTGAAAGTAGAATCAGTGTCATTGTTAAGAAAAAATTGGCATGCAATTAACAACCAGGATGAGTCATGGACAACGAATGAATAATTGACCATCGAGATAATTGCCGAAAGAAATGTTGGCCCAGATAGCAGGGGAACTCACTGCTCTTCTTTCATTGATGCCACTAGATCTTTTATGTTAAACTGAGCAGAAAGACAGGATCTTGATTTAACATGACACTTTAAAATGAACACTTCAAACAATGTAATAGACTTTATATACTGTAATGAAGTGTCAACTAAGGAAAATATACTCAAGTCTGTAGCTTGTAGGTCACCCATATTGCCTAACCCCTGGTTTCTGTATGTTAATAATGAGGTAGTATTACTTTAACTTCCTTTCATATAAAACATTTACTTAATATGGCATGTCGACAGATGGTATGTTGGCCTTCATAGTGAGTATAGGATAGGGATGTTTTGCTGCAATTGTATAGAAGGTTGATGAAGCCACACCTGAATTATTGTGTACAGTTTTTGTGTCCATTTCTGAAGAAGGATGTCCTTGCTGTAGAGGAAGCACTGCAAAGGTTTATCAGGATGATTCCTGAGATGGCAGATCTTCCATATGAAGAGACATTAAGTCAGCTAGAATTATATTCACTAGGGATTAGAAGAATCAGAGAGGGTTTCATAGAAACTTGTAAAATTCTAACAGGATTAGGCAGGGTAAATTCAGAAAGAATGTTTCCAATTGGGGTCATAGTTTGAAGATAAGGGATAAACCTTTTGGAACTAAAGTGAGGAGAAATTTCTTCATCCAGAAGGTGTTGAATGTATGGGATTCACTATCAAGGAATGTAGTTGAGCCTCAAACATTTTCTGATTTCAAGAAGAAATTAGATATAACTCTTGGGGCTGAAGGCATCAAGGGGTTTGAGGGAGATGGGATCAAGATATTGGATTTAATGATCAGTCATGATAAAATGGCAAAGCAGACTCAAAGGACTGAATGACCTACTCCTTTGAATTTTTATGTAATGCAACAATCTGAATTATAAGTGATAATTTGACTCATTGAATCCATACATTCCATAAAAGTCATGTGGAATTTGAAACCTTGCAGTGTTCACAAATATTAATAATGCCCATTCTGAAGGAGATGAATAATGCCCATTAAACCTCTTTTAAGTTTGGCTATATTCTAATGGGAGGATACTTGAATGTAGCTTTAAATTGACAAAGTGGGGAAAATTTGGATTAAAGCTTACAGCAAAATATCTGATCAGTACATCTCAATATTTGATTCATCACAAAACCAGAAAATTGTAACATGTGGGTGAGAGAAATATACATTGCCATCTTTGATCTAAAACCATCCCTAATAAGTATTGCTGAGAAAAATAGACATGCTATTAAAGCTTTTCATCTTGCACACATCAGGATATCTTGCAAGAAAGTTCCAACAGGAACACGGTCACAGCAGGTTCACTCCTTGCTACCTTACAACCATTGGAGGTCATGCTGCAACTATACAAGGTAATGGTGAGGCTGCACCTAGACTACTGTGTACAATTTTGGTCCCCTTATTTAAGAAAGAATATGTTAGCTTTGGAGAGGATACAAAGAAGGTTCACCAAGTTGATTCTGGAGATGAGAGAGTTAGTTTCTGAGGAGAGATTGAGTAAACTGAGCTTGTACTCATTGGAGTTTAGAAGGTTGACAGGAGACCTTATAGAGACATATAAGATAATGAAGATGCTAGACAAGATAAAAGCAGCGAAGTTATTTCCGCTTACAATGGAAACAGGGACTAGAGGGCATAGCCTCAAAATACAGGGAAGTCAATTTAGAACAGAGTTGAGGAGGAATTTCTTTTCCCAGAGTTAGTGAATCTTTGGAATTCTCTGCCCAATGAAGCAATAGAGGCTACCTCGTTAAAGGTGTTTAAGTCACAGATAGATAGATTTTTAACCAATAAGGGAATTAAGGGTTATAGACAGAAGGCGGGTAAGTGGAGCTGAGCCCATTGTCAAGCCACCCACGATCTTATTGAATGGCAGAGCAGGTTCGAAGGGCTAGATGGCCTACTTCTGCTCCTATTTCTTACGTTCTTACAACAATTCATACCGCATGAGAAGGATGTGCTGAACGTTTGCTAAGTGAACTCTATGGAGGTGTTGCCATGGAGAACGCAGTTTGGAACAGTAACTGTTTGGTTTTGTTCAACTTCAAGTCAGGAAGATTGACTCTGATTCGTCAAGGTGTTGACCTGGAAAATGAATCAGGGAATGAAGCAGGGAATGATTGTTTTCCAAGCTTTTCTTTTGTTAAAAAGATGCAATGTATGGACATTTCATTTGTCTACAAGTGACAGGGCATTGTTTATGAAAATTTGTGGCTTCTTGCATGAGAAATTTACCAATAGATTGTCAAGCCTCGCTTCACTGTTCAGTATACATGTTAGTACTACCTGGCATGTATCATCAACAATACCAACAACCACAATATCTAAAAAAGTGCAAAAAAAAGCAATGTCTGAAAAAGAGCAAAAACTCTTGACTGGGGTCGAGAGTTATATGTGTCAAAGGTAATTACAAAGATATAATTGATGTGTGTCATAGCCTTTGAAAGAAAACGTAATATAAATGGTGTATATTATAGCAAACTCATCAAATGAAAGTTAAATATAGGCACGTTTACGAGAGTAGCAAGTGATGGTCAGATGACTTCCCTTTCAATCTATGTGAAATGAACAGCCCCAGATGTGCAGGAAACAATCCCTGTTCTCAAAACAGCATGCCCAATGTTGGGCTTTCGGTCTCATTTACACAGGATTGGTAAGCTTCAGGTATAAGCCAGACCTCTGGTGAACTGGCATTGAATTTCAGACTACTGAACGGTTGGGAATGCCTCTTAGGATTTAGCAGGGAAACAACTGGGAGGGAAAGGCAAGGGAATGTGGAATGGGCCAACTATATTGGACACTTTGCCACCTACTTTATGCTTATAAAATGGGCATGATATGAATTCATTTCCAAGCCAAATCTTACAATTTACAGAAAAATCTTTACATATATAAAGGTATAATTTCACTTCAGTATCTATACACATGTTGACTGAGCAAAGTGTGAAATTTAGAGTCATGATGTTACCCTAGTGCAATCAAGATGTTAGTCTTTAAAAAGGATAATCAGTGAGTTCTCTAGATGTTTCATCTCTCTAATTAATTTAATACTTACAGTTCAGAAAAACAGAAAACCAAATTTCAGCAAGATATGCCCGAGTGAACAACTGACAATATGATTACTCACAACTATTAATTTTCATGTTGCACTCTGCCTCAGTAGTAGCAAACGAGGAAGACAAGTTAATTATTTGTCAACAGCATTTATTATTAGCATTTAAAGATGATAATTTTTTTGTGCATGTGCAAATTTCATTTGTGTTATTATTTGATCTACAAATACACAATTTTTAACCATAGTGATGCTTAGACCTGCAGATCCACTAATGGTCCAACTCTTTGTTCTAAATACAAGTCCCCCAATCATGTTTTTTCACCATTTTTCCACATCTCGCTCCCATCTTGCCCTTTTCCACCTTGAGCTATATAATCACCATGACTGTCTCACTCCATCTTTCTGAGGTAGAGATCTTGGATTAGGATCACCTTGCTATAAGTAGAAGTAAACTATTGTGGTGCTGGAAATTGGAAATAAAAACAGAAGCAGAAAGTGCTGGAAAAATTCAGCAGGTCTGACAGTTTCTGTGGAGAGAGAAAAACAGAATTAACATTTCAAGTTTAATATGATTCTTCATTTTGAATTTGAAACATTAACTGTTCCTCTTTCCACAGATGCGGCCAACCTGCTGAGTTTTTCCAGCATTTTCTATTTTCTATTAAAGTCTGTCAGTGTCTGTAACCAAAACCACTGTTCCAGCTTTCATTATGCTGCCATTCTTTTATTAATCTTATCTAAACAGTATTGCAAAAATGACCACAATGGAGGGAAGCTCTAAAACTCTCAAGTGAATGGGAAAAAATGGAATAGTTTTCTAGTTCTCTAAAATCTATCAGATGTGGTTGTCTTGAATCACAATTGCAAATTACCCATGCAAACAAGTGAATTATATTAATATTACCTTTTATTAGCTTGGATAAGGAATGAATTTGCTAGGTGAAGCCAAAGAGTGGCTGATTTGTGTACATTACCACGTGCCTGCTTCCCTCAGTGCCTTGAATCAATACAGTTTGGAATTGTTTAAGCCAATCAAGCTTCCAAATGTAATGGTTATCTAAATATCCATGCTAAGTACATTTGTTTTACCTTGATTTAATTCTGTGAAGCATCAAATGCAAAGATTTAGGGCAGGATTCTCCAATCTTATTTGCACTCGCCCCACGATAGCGAGAATGGAGAATTTGGTGCTCAGCCAAAACTCTATTCACTGCAACGGGACTGGAGAATCTCAGCAGCAGACAAGGTCAGCGAATCCTGGTGTTAATGTTTAAAATCCATCAATTATACAGTATAAATCTGACATTGTACCTCTGTCTAATATTATGGATTAAAACAGGGCCATAAAATCACAGGGGATAGAATTACTATGTTCTGTTTACTTTTCTCTGAAGCACTCAGTCCCTGAAAGGATATGTCAAGCTTGTGTTGCAACTGATTTTTAAGAATTAAGCCATTTGTTTGGGTTTGGACTTAGTGCTTAGGCTACAACTAGAATGAAGTTTTCTTTTATTCCTTCATGGGATGCCAGCATGAGATGCTCATCATTCATTGTCCTTGAGAAGTTAGTGGTAAGTTTGCTTCTTAATTGAACTGCTGCAGTTCATCTATGTAGGTAAAACTACAGTGCTGTTGGAAAAAGTATGCTCCAGTCACAGAGGAAGGACAGAAATATAAGCTGGAGTTCTACCACCCCACCTGCCGCAGGAGTCGGAGCAGACAAGGGGCAGAACGTGGAAAGGTTCGTTGACCTTGGGCAGGATTTTACGATTTCAGGATGAGCAAGGCTGGAAAATCCCACCCATCATTCCAAGTCAGGATGGGGTGTGGCAGGAATTTGCAAATGGTAATGTTCCCATGCACTTACTGCCTTTGGTCTTTTGGGTGGTTGAGGTCAGAAGTTTGGAAGGTGCTTTTGAAGGAACTTTTGGGGATTTGCCACTTGTGTATGGTGTACAGTGCAGCCATTGTGTCTCAGTTGTGGAGGCAGTGAATATTTCAAATGTTGGATGGCATACTGATTAAAAGGGATTGTTTTGCCATGGATGGTGCTAAGTTTTTTCAATGCTGTTGGACGCACCCTCATCCAAATAAGTAGACAATATTCCAACACACTCCTAGTTTGTGCTTTATCGATGATGGACGGGCTTTGGGGAATCAGGAGGTGGGTTACTCACCATGGAATTCCCAATCTCTGACCCACTTTTACAGCCATAGAATTTTTATGGTTAGGTCTGTTAAGTTTCTCATCAATGGTAACCCCCAGGAAATTGTGGGGGATTCAGAGATCACAATGCCTTTGACTATCAAACAGAGAGTTAGATTTTCTCTTGCTGAAAATGGTCACGGTCAGGCACTTGAGGAAAGAAAATCTTAATTGCCACTTTTCAGCATGTTTTTATCAAACTGTTGCCCATGGCTTCCTGCATATGGACTTGATTGTTTCAGTATCTGAGAAACTGCAAATGGAACACTGTGCAATATTTATCCCTATACCTTACCTTATGATGGATGGAAGATCATGGATGAGCATCGTTGGCAGCACGGTAGCACAGTAGTTAGCATTGCTGCTTCACAGCTCCAGGGTCCTGGGTTTGATTCCCTGCTCGGGTCACTGTCTGTGTGGAGTTTGCACATTGTCCTCGTGTCTGCGTGGGTTTCTTCCGGGTACTCCGGTTTCCTCCCACAGTCCAAAGATTAGGTTGATTGGCCATGCTAAGAAATTGTCCCGTAGTGTCCAGAGATGCGTGGAGGGATTAGTGGCTATAATATGTAGGGATATGGGGCTAGGGCCTGGATGGGATTGTGTTTGGTGCAGACTCAATGGGCTGAAGGGCCTCTTTCTGCATTGTAGGGTTCTATGACTCTATGATGAAGCAGCTAAAGATAGTTGAGCCTAGGACACTCCCCTGAATTCCTGTAGTGATATCCTGGAACTGAATTGATTTACCCCCAACAACCTTAACCATATTCCTTTCTGCCAGGTATGACTTTAACCAGTGGAGAAATTTCCCTCTGATTGTTTTTGGCTCCAGGACTTGAAGAAAACATGGGACCAGTGATTCTGTTTTGCTGCATAGTTATCTGTTAGTGATTTTGGATGAATCACTGTTAATAACCTCTTTCCTCAGCTGGGAGGATGGTTTTGATTTAGAAGAAAAGGTTCATGATCCTTTTGAAACAGAGATCAAACTACCAGGCACAGGTTAAACACCACTTTCACGTTCTACAGGTTTTTCAGCCACAAATTTATTAAACCATAATAAAGGAAGCATTTTCAAACATCTAGTAATGCATTACGACAAGACTCTACATACAACCTTAGTCTCCACTATATATACTTAGCAAACGTAAGACCGGATCAATCAGAAGAGTTGACTATGCGAATTTGGGCAAGATATATGTAGGACGTTATCCTTCTGATTTCCAATGCTTCTGAAGGTCAGTATTTGTGAAAAATGCATAGAATACGGTTTGTACATTTCATAGTTATTCTCTTACTTTTAATAATAAAATGCATTTACATAGCACAGGATTTCCCACAGCATTCATAATCAGTGATGTGGTTTTGAAAAATAGCAAAACAGGACAAGGCAGCCCACTTGAATTGCTCTCCATCCACCAAATATGCAGGTCAGGTGGATTGATCATGCTGAATTGCCCCTTATGTGTTTCAGGATGAGTAGGTTAGGGGATCACAGGATGTGGGTGTCATTGTGGCTAAGGATAAAAATAGTGGGAGATTACTGGAATAGGGTAGAGGAGAGGATCTGGGTAGGATGCTTTTTTGGAGAGTTGCTGCAGACTCGATGGACCAAATGGTCTCTTCTGCACTGTAGGGATTCTATGGTTTGAAATTAACCATTAACTCCCTCTACCACCGACAGACAGTGGCAACAGTTTCCACCTAAAAGATGCACTGCAGCAACTTCCAAATTTGTAACCTCTACCTAGATTAAGGACAAGGGCAGCAGATGCAATGGGAACACCACTACCTGTATGTTCCTCTTCAAGCCATGTACATCCTGACTTGTTAATATATCACCGTTCCTTCACTATCACAGAGTCAAAATGTTGAAACATCCTCCAGCACAATGGGTGTACCTATACCTCATGGACTGCAATGGTTCACCACCACCTTTCCAAGGGCAAACAGAAATGGGCAATAAATACTGCCCTACCTGGTGGAGAGAGAATAGAGCCAATGTTTCGAGTCTGGATGATCCTTCATCAGAGTTCTGACGATAGGTCATCCCGACTCGAAACATTGGCTCTATTCTCTCTTCACAGATGCTATTAAACCAGCATTGTTTGTTTCAGATTCCAGCATCTGCAGTATTTTATTTTTATCCTTAGCCACAATGACACCCACATCCTGTGAATGAATTGAAAAGGCACAATTGTTAATTTGCACTCAGAAATACTCAACACATTGCTATGAGACAAGTGAATAGATATTCTGCTTTTCAAGATTTTGAGAGGAATTTAATGTTTCCAAGGTGGATCATGCCCACTAGTGGTGGAGATGTGTATAGTTCCTATAGGAGGCAGGTGTCACAACCAAATCAGGCAACTCATCAGGGGTTGGACCTTCCCTATGATTTAGGACCCCAAACACAGAAACATTGCCCACTCCGTGCTGACAGCCAGAGCATGGAGGTTCAGTGGGAGAGTGCTTGGTGTTCTGTGATGAGGATCCCCAGTGGGACAGGGTGGAGAGGGGTACTTGAGGTTTCATGGTGGGGGTGTTTTTGATGGGAGGGGGAGAAATTCTGTGAAAGGAGGAGCAGTTTCATGGGTCAGTGGTGGGGGGATGGGGCAAAGAAGTTTTGCGAAGGAGCGAAGGACAATCGAATCACTTTTTCTTCAGAGCATCAAAACATAAGGTGAGGAAAGCTGTCTGTGCTGCCAGCTATTCTCCACTTTTCCTACCTGATCCAAAACTCTAACAGAAAATTGAAAAATCCTGCTCAGCATTTCTAACAAAGCAGCCTTCCCTCAGTACAATAGTGAAGCACCACCTAGATACATGCTCAGGTTACTGAAGGTGGGCTAGAACCCATGACCTTATTTATTAGAGACTGTGCAGACTGAGCTCAGGCTGAAAAAATCTCTCAACACAAGACAATGAATAAAACTTGTGTAATTCTCTTCTGGTTCAAAATTATTTTATAATCAAGCAGTGTTTTAAGCTTATATCTAACTTGATTGTTTTACTAAGATTTTTTTGACATAGCTTTAGCTTTAATTTGGTTTATTGTGTTAAAATATACGTGTATCCTATATAGCATTGTATTTTATTACTTTCTTCTAGTAATTGAAACCTAATTAAGTCAAATTATATTATAAAAGTTAAATTTTCTTTAGACATTTCTATTATCAAATCTTGTTCATAGGTAACCACACTTGAAAGAGGAAGACTTGATAATGCTTTTACAGTTTGTTTTACCTTTCAGACACTGCTGTTTCTATCATGTTATTAGGTCTCAAAATGTGAATTTCGAAACAATTTGTGGCAGTGTTGTCAGTTGATGCGGATGCCTGGCTGCCTTTTTGTGATAGAATAAGCCATCTCACTGCAATAACACACAGCCTGATTGTTAAAAAAAATACTCTACAGAGAGATCATCTTGTAGTCATTTTTCATCCTAATCGTGATGGCTTTCAAAAAGGTAAATGATGAATGGAGCTATGATGTAGCTCTGACCGAATATGTCAATCCATGATTGAACATCCAGACCTTGACCTTGACTATCTCCATCGAATCAGTAAACACTGACAGCTTATTGTTTATCAGGGAAGATAGAAAACAGAAAATGCTGACCAAAGATGTCAATTTTTTTGACACTTCAGTAAACCTTCCTACATATTTTTGGATGAGCAAAATGTTAACCCTGATCACGTTTACCATAATTCAATTTACTGCTCAGTGAAGTAAATTCAACACGTGGTGTTGAATTAAAATTATACTTCTGCTCTCAGAAATTGGGAGAGGCAATGGCCTAATGGTATTATTGTTAAACTATCAAGCCAGAAACTCACCTCATGTTCTGGGGATCCAAGGTTCAAGTCCCATCATGGAAGATAGTGGGATTTAAACACCAATTAAAAAATCTGGAATTAAGAATCTACTGATGACCATGAACCATTGTTGATCGTCAGAAAAACCCATCTGGTTCACTAATATCCTTTAGGTAAGGAAATTTGCTGTGCTTATCTGTCTAGCCTACACGTGACTCCAAAGCCACAGTGATGCAACTGATGCTCAACTGACCTCAGGCAACTAGGGTTGGGCAATACATGCTGGCCAGCCAGCAACATTCATGTCCCACTAATGAATGAAAAAAAGCCCACCAGTAATAAACATTGGCATGACTTCTATTTCTCATTGTACCACAGTCATTAGCAACTGTCTTATTAGTTTTTCATGGAATTTTACACAGAACAGCAACATTCCAAAAGGTATTCTCCCAGAATCTCACCATTACTTTGGTGGATGATCAATAGAATTTCCAGAAAATAGCAAACTGCTGTTTAAGCAATTTCTTCATGGTTTCTGTCCAAGTTATGGTGGGAATTCAGGAGTGTAAATGATACTCTGGAGAATCATGCAAAATCAAGAATCAAGGCCTTTGGATAAAAGTGGGCTCACAAACCAGGAAATCATTAGAGTGATCCATTCCTTATTTTCATATATCTATAAAAAATTTCTGTATCTATGTTTATAATACTTGTTACGTAAACTTAAATTGCATTTATATCTTCCATTGGTAACACTGTACCATCTCTGAAGAGTTTAATTAATAAATAAATTTGAAATAGGAATTTATAATTGACAAAAATGACAAGATGCAGTTGTAAGGTTTTTTATTACACATCTGTATAAGTAACATTTTTAAACTCCTGACTTTGTTTAATAAATCTCAACCATAGACCAGTCATCTATCAGCTGTTAAGAAGGCAAGTCCCTTATGTCAAAGCAAAGCAAAATCTTGAGCGTTTTTTATTTATGAATTACCATTTCCCTACTTTTCTACTAACCCTCAATAGTCCAGAGTCAGATATTTGCAAATAGGTTCTGCTGCTAAATGGAAGTAATATTTGTCTACACAAGTACCAGGCAATGACCATCTCCAACAAGAGAGAATCTAGCCATCTCTCTAATGATCTTCATTAGCACTACTGAACTCCCCACCATCAACAACCAGAGGGTTACTATTGACCAGAAACTTGACTGAACTAGCCATTTAAATAATGTGTCGACAAGAGCAGATCAGAGGCTGAGAATTCTGCGGCAAGTAACTTATCTCTTGATTCACTGATCCTTTCCACCATCAATGTCAGGAGTGTGATGGAATACTCTCCATTTGCCTGGATGATTGCAGCTCCAACTGCACAACACCATTTAGGACAAAGTAGCTTTCATGGTCGGCACTCCATCCACCACCTTAATAATTCACTACTTCCGCCATAAACACACAATGGCAACAAGGTGTACCAAGATACACTGCAACAACTCACCAAGGCTCCTTTAACAATACCTTCCAAATCTGTGACTTCTACCACCTAAAAGAAAAAGGGCAGCACTTGGTTGGGAAAACCGTCACTTGGAAGTACCCTTCACAATGACACACTTGGAAATAATATTGCCATTCCTTCACTTTTACTGGGTCAAAATCCCAGAACTCCCTCCCTGACGGCACTGTGGATGTACCTACATGAACTACCTCCAAGAAGGTGGCTTACCACTATTTCCAAGGGCAATTAGGGATGGGCACTAACTTCTCACTTTGTCAATATCATTGAAATCCCATGTGGGAATAAAATAAAAAACACAATTTTGGTTCTGTTTGGCACTTGTCCTTAATTCTGTCAGAAATGTGACATAATGCTTTAAAACCTATCTATGATAAAGGGACCTATGTCAGCTAAATGTGCTGATTTGTACTTTGACTTGTGAGAAAAGTTGACATATCACTTCCACATTATTTTTTTTGCCCTGGCCAGGTTTTTGATTGTCATGTCATTTTCAAATCAGGTCAAATCTCCCACGAGAAGGTTAAAAGTTTTTTGACATCTGATGTGCATTGAAGACTAAAAAGCAACAGCTAATGGAATGTGTGCTCATCAATTATGGCAGTGATATTTTTATAACACAAGTCCTCTCTCAGGTGATTCAAGCTAGAAAGCAGTTTTAATGCAATCGGGCAGCAACTCTATCCTCTGTGCAGACAGCAAATATAGGGACTGCTGGGAAAAGTAAATTGAACATGAGCCCTTAGTGAAAAGTAACACATCATTACACAATAAGTTAAATTGCACAGTACTGTTTTACATTTGTTTCCTGAAGATAACATCATCTGATCAATATTGTTTTTCTAATTTGCCTTTTGTAATAAATACATTATTGCAAACAATTATATGTATAACTGAATAAGCTCTGCAGAAGAAAAACAAAGGCAAATTCCAGTTGAAACTTGGCCTTGAATTCTTGTCTTTTAGTCAAGGATATTCTTATCCAATGTTACAACCATGTAACAAGGCATTGTATGTTTTGAAATATAACCACATTTATTGATTGATTTGATGTTGTCACTGAGTTAAGTGAAAACTGTACATAAAAGCAGCACTACAGTTATTTATTACATCACATACACCACTGATAGTTGTAGATAACAGAAAGTAACGAAAGGTAGCTCCTTAAAGCTACAGTAATGACTATCATGAAGTAAGAAGTCTCACAACATCAGGTTCAAGTCTAACAGGTTTATTTGGAATCACAAGCTTTCGGCGCACTGCTCCTTCATCAGGTGAGTGACTTACCTGATGAGGAAGAGGTGCTCTGAAAATCGTGATTCCAAATAAACTTGTTGGACTTTAACCTGGTGTTATGAGACTTCTTAATGTGCCCAATCCAGTCCAACATTGGCATCTCTGTATCATATCATGAAGAAATACATTTCAGAAAATCAAATACCATTTTTAAATACACTAAAATATTTGGTAAAATTAGATTTTAGACATTTAGGCTGGAACTTACTGGCCATTCACACTGGTGGGATTATCCAGTTCTGCTGATGGCACATCACTGACATGGGCTTCAGGTGGTGAGAGGTGCATTCACAGGAAATTCTAATGATAACAGTGGGACCAAAAGAAATGTCTCATAAAAGTCTTGGTTTAGCAGGATGTTGAAGTTTCCCTCATTTCATGGCCCCGAAACCCTCACATTCAAAACCTCAACCCTGTTAGAAGCACAAGTATGCCTATGACTTGGGTGGACCTTGGCCCTATCCATTTTGAGGTCTCTGCCACTGTGTGATATAGAAACTCTTCCCCCAACATCAGTATTTCCGCAACAGCCTGCTCATGTGTGAGTGCTACCTTTCCCATCCATTGTTCAGGTCTCACCTAATAGCCTCTTGTGCTTCTACAGCCTGAATTCTAAATTCTCATGCGCTGACTCTGCAAACATTTTGAAGATGTCTTACTGTTAAGTCACCCACATTTGAAATACAGTTTAAGCAACATATTCAAATAAACAATTGATTAATGATGAAAAAGGCAACATTTCTAAAACTAGAAATTTGAACTAAAATAGAAAATGTTTGCAATACACAGCAGAACAATTCAGCATTTGAAAGAGGAAGATAAATGAGCATTATGAATCATAGAATCATAGAATCCCTACAGTGCAGAAGGGGACTATTTGGCCCATCGATTCTGCACTGACCACAATCCCACCCAGACCCTATTCTCATAACACCACATATTTACTCTGCTAATCTCTAACATTGGATCAATTTAGCTTGGCCAATCAACATAATCTGCACATCTTTGGACTGTGAGAGGAAACTGGAGTAGCCGGGGGAACCGCGCAGACATGAGGAGAACATGCAGACTCCAAACAGACAGTGTCTCTGGCATTATGAGGCAGAAATGCTAACCACTGTGCCACAGTAAGAGAGTAAGAAACTTTATCACAGCTTCATTATCAGATATTTCCTGACAATAATACATAACAAACTTGATGCTGAATTTGAATCAAGACCAAATTTGTTATAGATGTCTTGAATATCTCTAACTGTATTGTGTAATAATTATTACTTTAACTCATTTAATCACATTTTCCTGAGTGGCTTTACAACTTCAGTGGCTTTCTTTTCTTCAATGCATCAATCTCAAGAGATTCCTGTCATCTTCAAATGCCTCTACAACTGTGTCCTGATAGTCGTAGCAACTTTGTTTAGCGCAGATTGCCAGCCACTCCCCGTATTAATAGCCCCTTCTCTTTTCACTACAACCACCTTCTCCTAAACTCTGAGACCCCTATCAAAAAATCCTTTGTATTACTTTATATGTACCCAGTTTGAGCTTGGCTACATGCACATTTCCCATTTTTGTCTGACTTTGAAATGGCATGAGATACTTTGCGGCATTAAGGGTGCTGTATAAATGCAAATTGTTATTGTGTTAAAAAGTAATAGCGGTGAGGAAAGGCCTTAGGCCCGGATCCATCATGTGATGGAAAGGTGCGTACATCTGCCAAACCAGAGCAGGTTGATCTCTGTCAGAGGTCTGGGTTCACCAATTTTCGATAGCACCAGTGGAACAAGGATGGAAGTGCTGGAAATCTGACAAAGTGCCTATTTTTCCTATTTAAAAAGTGTTTTGCAGCGTGGAGTTAACCCACTATTGGCCAGTGGCAAGATCTTCTAGTCCTGCTGTTGTCAATGGGGTTCCCATTGTTTGCAGGAAATCCACAGTGGTGGAGTTGCCATCAGCAGGACCAGAATATCCTGCCAGTCGGAAAATCCCACCTTATTTTTGCTGGGCTTCCATCTGGACAGCTTCCAGTGATTGGACTCTTTGCCTGTTAAAGCACGCACTCAAATGATGTAATAGGATTTAAAAGCCTGTGGCATCTTTAAAAAGCAAGTGACAATAAAGAGTATAAAAGAAGAAATGATCAGCAGTGGAAGCCAGAAGACCAGTAGGACAACGTACTTAAAATTTTTACTGCTGCTGCAATAGACAGCTTTTAACAAGTAATGAGGAAAAGTCGACAGGATTTGTCAGTGTGCATGACAACAAAACCATACTGAACCATAGTGAGACAGAGTGGAGACCAATAGCTGAAGCAGTTAAAGCTGCCTCGACAATTCCAGACCAGTGCCAGAAATGAGTGAATGACTTGTCCCCAATGCACAAGTTAACTGATCATCTGCTCTACTGTTGGTCTTCCAAGCAGCACAATTAAATACCAATATGAACATAATGAAGTGTTTTCAACCCTGCTGGCTGATCACTGACTTACCAGAAAGTGTACCAAACTCCTGGCAAATTTACCATCATTAGATCTTGAATTCCTTCAGCAATCTGAGTCTAATGTTGACCTCTCAGGTCTCCCAAATTCTTATTCATACTGGGATTCATCATCTAATTCAGAGATGCAATATGTAGCTGATCCTTTGCAGAAATAGTTACAGGAGAAATTATTTTGTCAGCTCAGCACAAAAGGGAACATTCTCCCAATGTCAACAACTCAATTATCTTTTCATTTCCTTCAACAACACATTTTGTAACTTGTGGCCTTTACCACCCAGGAAAAGGGTGCCAGATACATTGGGAAACCAAATTCCCCTCCAAGCCATGCATCATCCTGGCTTGGAAATATATCCCCGCTCCTTGGTGCTGGATCAAAATTCTGGAACTGGAACTTCTTTTCTAACAGCACTGTGGTTGTACCTACACCAGATGGAGAACAGTGGATCAATAAGGCAGCTCCCACCACTTTCTCACAAGCAGTTAGGGATGGGAAATAAATGCTGGTGAAGACAATGACACTCAGATCTCACAAAAGATTTTTATAAATCTGCTTGTTTACCAGCCTAATTTCCTAATTTCTAAAGTAGAGGCAACATAAAATAAAATTGTCATAAAAATTTACTTTAAAATTATTATTTTAGTGGAGAAAAAGCTTTAGAATGATGGGGTGGATTACAATCGATTAAAGGATCAATAAAATTTGAATAGTGACAGGAAATTGGAAATTAAAGAAAACAGAGTAAGCAGATAAGAGGTGATCCAATTAATTTTAATTATAATTTGTGTTTTAATTATATTTTGATGTGGTTAATATTACAATCATTGACATCTGATTTGATTTGATTTGATATGATTTATTGTCACATATATTAGTATACAGTGAAAAATATTGTTTCTTGCATGCTATACAGATAAAAGCATTCCGTTCATAGAGAAGGTAACAAGAAAGTGCAGAATGTAGTATTACAATGTAGCCAGGATGTAGAAAAAGATTAACTTAATGCAAAATAAATCCATTCAAAAGTCTGACAGCAGCTGTTCTTGAGTTGATTGGTACGTGTTCTCAGATTTTTGTATCTTTTTCCCGAAGCAAGGAAAAAAGAGAATGTGTGGGGTGAGTGGGGTCTTAATTATGCTGGCTGCTTTGCTGAGGCAGTGGAAAGTGTAGACAGAGTCAATGGATGGGATGCTGATTTGTGTGATGAATTGGGTTACATTCACAACCTTTGCGGTCTGGGGCAGAGCAGAAGCCATACCAAGCAGTGATGCAACCAGAAAGAATGCTTTCTGTATTGCATTTGTAAAAGTTATTGAGAATTGTAGCTGACATGTCAAAATGGTGGGCTTTCTTAAATATAATGTTGGCATGGGAAGAGACCAGGACAGGCTGTTGGTGATCTGGACAACTAAAAACTTGAAGCTTTAGACCCTTCCTACTTTGTCCCTGTTGAAGTTGTCCTTTACGCTTCCTGCAGTCAATGACAATCTCCTTCGTTTTGTTGACATTGAGAGAGAGATTATTGTTGCTGCATCAGTTCACCAGATTCTCATCTCCTTTTTAGCATGTGCCAGTTACTTTAGCACTGCAATACTCATGTTATTTTTTTGAATCATAGTCGTGTGAGGTAGAGAGAAAAATCCATTTTTGGACTGCTAAATATTTCTCTGGAATTGCAAGCGGTCTACGAATTTAAAGATAAAATAGTGTAGCTGATTGTACAAAGTCGATGCAAAGGACACTTTGGCTATATTCAATTATTTAGAACAGATGGTTATTGGTTCCACTGTGATGCTTCCATCCCTCAGGGACAAAATCAGTTTAACAATCTCTCTGACCTTGAAACCTACAACTTTTGTCAATAGTGTGAATGTTAACCAGATATAGGAGTCCACTTTGTTTTGATTAGATCAACAGGCTGTCAGTGCAATATAAGACGGTCACATGTTAATGATTTTTTTGCAAAAAAAGTAGTTTTAAGGTAGGGGCTTGCCAAAAACCCCAGAGAGGGATTTCCTAGGTCATGCCAAGTGGATAAAGTCAGACTTGGACAAGACCCATTTCTTTTCTGATTAGCAGCAGAATTTTTCTGGCCCCCACCAGCAGGATCTTCCATCCCCCAATTTTAATGGATTTTTGAATGGCTTTCCACATTTTTTGCCCTACCCCCCACTGCAATAGGGTTATAAAACTACACCAACAAATTTCAACCTCTTTGTTCCTGTTGTAATGTGTTGGAGATAAATGAGCAGAACAATGGCTGATGTATTTTAACACACATTAATATAGCATGACCCATATAGAAAGGAAATGTAGACAGCATGCATAATCCATGAAATAGCTAAGGATAAAGCTAAAAGAGGCATAAAAGTCTTAGTTGACTTATGTCGGGTGTGCTGAATGTGCCATTAAGTTCAAAGCTACTAGCATTTCAAGAAGTATTCCACAGGATGGGAATCCCAATAATGAGATTAGCAGTTGTAAATAGACTGAAAAGAAATACATCATCCTGCTAATAGGAAACTCTGAGGTAGATGATGGTACCATTCAGGGAAGTTGTGTGTGTATGCTAATGTCAGAATTAATAGAATCAGAGAGGCCAGATGGTCAAATATATAGAGACAATCTTCAAAGGAAAACAATAACATAATTGGCAATATTTTTGTGGAAGCAGTGGGCAGTATTCTTCTTGCAACTTGAGGTGCAGAATCCATCTAGTAGCCTGTAAATCAGTGATGATTAGCAGACCAGAAGCAAGCGTGCATATTGTCTTTTGTGAAGGCAGTTAACACCCATTTTCTCACTGAACCAAGAAGACACCTCCCCCAGAAAAATTACTTAATTGTATACTGTGTGGTAACTATAAGCTGCCCTTCACTTGTAGACCTGTTGGATTGGATGTTGTTTGGGAAGAAGGAAGTCCTGAAAGACTTCAGATCTTGTAAATGTATTTTGGATTAAAAGGATAATTCCTACTTTAATTGCATGGGTGAGTTTAGTAGTTTGTAAGTAATTGTCTTAGATTATCTTAATCCAGTCCATGTCTTTTCTTTATTGTAATGAATAGACCTTAATAAGTGTTATATTATGATTGAGTTGGATACTGTTCTTACTGGGTATCACATGTAGCTCCTTGCACTACTTCTGTAGACAAAACTGTACATCACCATGAACTTATGTTTCCAAACTGGGACACCCTCACAGTTAACATCTGCCGGGTTCATGACATAGGAATGTCCAATTACACAGCAGCAATCAATAAAGCTAATAGGATATTCAACTACATTGTCAAAACAATAGAAGTCAGGGGATTTAATGATCAAACATTACAATGCTTTGATCATTCTGTATCTTAAATACTGCATCTGATTTCTACTAAAGATAGGAAGAGATGGTGCAATTACATTTCCTTCACCTCTCAGTTGTTTGCAACAAGCGTGTGTTTTAGACCTTATGATGCAGTGTCTTTAAAAAATAAACATGAAACAGGTTTCCTGGTAAGTTTAAATCAAAAGATAAGGAAAATGTTTATTCGCATAACACCCAAAATGCAAACATAACAAAAACACTCATTCCCTCAGTCACACACATGCACATATACACACATGTACACAAGGAAAGGTGAGTTCTGGCAACAATGAATGCTCTTATATTAGTAGTGGAACAATAAGAAACAGATCATGTGTTTTAAAATAGTAATTTGAGAGGGAGGTGTTGTGAGTCTGATGAATTATTTCTCTTGGCTCTTTGCAGATAAATGGAGGTGAAATTTTCTGCGTTTTCATGTAAAGCTGTGGCCAAGGTTCTGTGGAAAAGAACTACGTTCTCGCAGATGGAATTTTCTTAGCCCTTGTCTGGGTTAACTGGTTGTTAACTGGTTGGTGATCACCGAGTCCTGAAATTATTGGATATATTTGCTCATTGGGATGACATTACGGAACTTGTATTAATCCTGCATAACCTCAGCAACAAAATCAACAACACTTTCAATCATTGTATCAAATATTTACAAAAATATGTTAGAAATATTCCTTGTAATTTTCCATTTCAATGCACTCTTCTGAGATCCAGGCAGTGACACCATGACAACACAATTCCCTAAGTGATGCATCCTACAGATTTCAGAAAAATATGTTGTAACTGAAAGTGCATGCAGATTGAAACTGAGCTTGATTGATTTTCATACTTCTGTTTCCCTGTTCTTAGTCTTCTGCCTTTAGGATTAAATCTGATAATTAACCTTCTTGCACCTGAAAGGTACATTTCAAAATAAAGGTCAAAGCTGATCTAGCCTAGAGCTCGGTCTTCTGGCTTAATTCCCAGAGACAGTGGGTGTTGTGATGACAAGCAGTGTTCCAGTCATTTTTGTAGAAACATTTTTCTGAACTCTATAGTACTAACATGGTCGTGGGAATTCGCCAGGCCTCCCCATTATACCTAATGCTAGGAACCATACCTGCTCTATGTTGGGCTTGTTAGGGCTTAATATAAACCCAAAATGATAGAGAGCTGGTAAACAAATCTAAAGGTGATTGATTACGTTGCAAGACTGGCCTGAATGTTCTTTTAGATACTACAAAATTGAGGCCTCTTTGATCCTGTGAGATACAATGAACTGGGCCTTAGTTATGGTAACTGGCACAAATATACCTCAACTGTGCATTTACTCATATAATCTACAACTTGGAACAGCTCAGTGGCCTTTACTTTAAGCAATCATGCATTTTTCCTCTTCATACTTTTGTCTGTGGAGCAGGTTATTAGAAATTTTAGCCTCAGTCTATAACTGTATCTGGATTGTCATTATTGTGTGTCAGGGTCTATTACTAAAAGGGGAAAGTGTATACTATGAAATAAACGGTCATCCTATCATCTAGCAATTTTGCATACTTGCCTTCTTAAATCATTAAGCCTTTTCTGCACAACTGCTTTTCTTGGTTCAGGTGATATCCAACAGCCTTCTTACTTATTTCCAGACATGCTTCTTACTGAAGAGAGTATCATTGCTGAGCCAAAAATCAATACTTTCCTTTTCAGTATCTTCTCTGGTGAAACCATCCCTGCCTTTAATAAAACTCGCTTTCACTGTGTTATATGATTAGATTTCCAAATAGTACTTCCCAATTAACACTTGCCTGGTAAGTTAAGAGAGTGAAAGGTTCATTTCTTGTTTGTTAGTATACTGAATGCCTGTGTTCAAGTTCTAATTGATTTGCTATTAACTGCTAGACTTGCTGCTTTTGATCAGAAAATTCCATGAAGGATTGTTGAAGACATTTACTGACTAATGCCTGGTTAAAGAAATATGACAGACAGGAAATAAACTCAAACCACATCAAATACAATCTGAACAATCCAAATGAACATTTGTTTTTGAATATTTCATTCAGTATTTGCTTCTATGTGTGAAGAAATTCATATCGGCACCCAACTAGCAAGGGAATTTTATGATGTCTCCTTGAATCTATTGCCCTAATTTTCCTTTTAGTTGGTGGAGATCAAGGGCTTGGTACCATGTCCAGCTTGGAATGCATTACAGTTACAAATTCTCACAATTACTGGCAGCACAGTGCATGTAGTGGAATCGAGCTGTAGGTTGAACTACTAAGTTAGTGATAGTATCGTCTCTCAATCACACACAAATAAACATGTATTTGCCTGCGTATTTTGGTGTGTGGAGTGTTGACTCATGTCTCAAGTACGCCTAACCAGTCTGGCATTCCTTTGTTGTTCCTCCTCCTATCCTTCTCAGAGGCAAAGAAACCACAGTATTACCAATAGGACACTTTGGTTCAGTGTTTGAATCGGTGTGGGGAAATCACAGTTCAACAGCAAACTGCACGATGGCAGATATGAAAGAAAGTAGTTAACAACAACAATAAAAAAATGCTATCAAAAGTAAATTAGAAATAAGCTTCAAAATGTCTATCCATGTTAATGTTCAGCACTTGAGAATTCTTCCATCTTCCCTAAAAACACCCAGTAACTCTGGACACTTGTTTTATATAAGATAGCATGGATGAAGTGCCAATGATGAAAAATATGATATTTAATGTAATTGTTCCCTCATTTGAACAGAACAACCCAAAAATAGGCTGGACCTCACAGAGGCAAGTAAAATTAATAGTGGAAAGTGGGTGAGTGACAATGGGGCAGAATTCCCATGTAATAGATCTCTGCCCAACTTTTTTAGTTTGCAAATTTATTGCTGTGTATCAGGTGAATGCAGTTGAAAAATTCATACTTTTGGATCAAAGTACAGCAGGATTCAATTTCTCTTTTTCTTCATCTTACTCCTTCTTCATCTTTGTCATCTTCACTGTTTCATCATTCTTTGTTTGTTTCTCTTTTCTCTTCTGCCCATCCAGGAAAGTCATCTGTGTAGCTATCAAAAATGATTGTGACTCTGCTTACCAACATCTGCACAGATGTTAGTGAAAAATCTAATAAATTGCTTATTGTATTTCTGTTTATAGCTTTCAGACACTATTAGACATGATGTCCCGATCCATAATCTCTATCATATTACAGTCAGAAAATACACATTAAGAAATTCTAGCATAACCCTATCCTAAAGTACATATGACATGGTTTCCATATCCCTAAGTGTTTTGAATATTATGAATTACCTTTCTTATTTTGTGCGACATTAGTACATTTACTCTGGATTTCTTCAATCTCACATGTTCCTATTTGTACTATGGTCTACTGCTCTTGTTGAGCACTGTGATCCTCAGCACTCTGTATTGTTATTGATAGTGAACATTTTGTTCACTTTGGGCAATTTTGTTCAGGCCAGACAGATTTGTGCAGCTGAAGATTCCCTCTTCTTATTAACTAGGTTATTTGAAAAAAAAGCCCTAAAACCTAGGATGTGGCCTTGATGAATTTTGCTGCTTCTTGTAAATTATTTTGGCCTATGTATACTTCCAGCAGTTCACAGTGTGCTGCTTAGTTAAACTTTGACCCTCAACCTTGAGATCGAAAACATTTTCAATGAAAATTACTTCAAGTGAGAGTGAGGGCAACTGATTGCTTGGTAAATGAAGAGACAGAATCTCTCAGAAAGACACAGGAACTTTGAAGAAGGAACTGTAATCAAATCAGATATGGAAAGACAGATAAAGAGAACAAAGGGTTGAGTTAAGAGAGCAAAAAAAACAATTATTTTAAAAAACGTTCAGCAGCTTTCATTCCCATGATAACAGCCTACACTGAAATGGGGACAAAAAAAGAGAATGGGACTTGGAGCCTGGGACATCATTATCACATGGAAAGCAAGCGGTAAGAGCCAATGTTTAGTTATGCAATTAGGTCATAATAGGAGGAGGAGGAGACTGTTTGGACCTTTGAGCCTGCTCTGCCATTCATCACGATCATGGCTAATCATCCAACTCAATAGCCTAATCCTGCTTTCTCTCTATAATCTTTGATCCCATTCACCCCAAATGCTTTATCTAGCTGCCTCTTGAATATATTGAATACATTCAATAGGAATCTGAGATAGAACTCCATGGCCTCAGAGTGGGGCAGGAGATGTGGACTAGGAAGTCAGGAAAGTACATCCTGGCAGTCTGACATTTGTTTAATGAAATTCATGATACAATTAGGATAGGGAAGAGAGGTGCTAGGCCATTGTGCCAGGGGCCAGAGGAAAATTGTGAGCATCTGGACATCAGAGCCAGGAGTGAGGTCAGAGACCTCAGGACTGAGGGGAGTGTAATTAAGGTGAGTACTAACTTTTTTTTTCATTCTGTGCTGCCTTGCTTTAGGTTCTTTTTCAGAGGCAATCAGCAGTAGTGCTGGCCACATTGACCAAAGTTGCCAGATGGAGAACAAGCAGATGTCAGCCCCTTATTTGCATTTATTAATAGCCCACTCCTGACCTGAGGAAAGGGCACGTCTTGTTTAATCCTTACCAAAGCCCCATTAGGCTAAGCCCACAAGAGAGTTGTGTGTATGTGTGTGCAAAATGGATGTCATCTGGGACAAAATAGCACCTGCAATACTGAAAACTTGGGCACTACAGGATCATAGTTCTATCCTGTTACTTCTAAATTTTCTGAGCTAAAGTGTTTGAACAACATTTCACGAACATAAAAAAGTATCATTAAGAAGGTACTTATGCTTTGATGTACAAATTCTAACTTTCAGCGACAAATTTACTCAGCAAATAATATGCAAAAACAGTAACCATGAAAGTAATGGGAGAATGAGAGTTGAGGGTGTACTGCCAGCTCTCTGAAACTTACAGTTGTGGGGCACAAACCATCCAGGAACTTGTGGCAAATTGGAATTCATGCAGTATTGCTTCCTCATCACAATTTGCAAAAAGATTTACAGATTAATAATGGAGAATTCCATTAAACTCCCCATTATTTTGGCAACAAAGTTTGGGTCATTATATTTGCAGAATTACTATCGCGTTAATGGGATGTCTTAATTTACATTCATACTATCAGCCAATTTGTGAAAGTTGTGTGTTCAGTGATAAATAGACAGCATTAATACTGATTGACAGAGAAAATATCCTTCTAGTCAGTGCAATGGGCAATGCCATTACTTAATGCTATAAAGTGTTCATTATAAAGCTATCACACTTGAGGGTAATTTTCTTATATTGAGCTTTTGGCAAGAGACTTATGCAGTGAAAGGATTTATTGGAAGTGTTGGGGAATGTTGTGTACAATCTTCAGGAGAACAGTGACCACAATACCACACAACACTGCCCTGGACAGATCCATGTCCAGATCATAGACATGGATGACATCATCAAACGTGAGGATACCATTCACCAGGTACACGGTACATACTCTTGCAACTCGGCCAACGTTGTCTACCTAATACGTTGCAAGAAAGGATATTCCGAAGCATGGTACATTGGGAAGACCATGCAGACACTACGACAGCGGATGAATGAGCATCGCTCAACAATCACCAGGCAAAACTGTTCCCTTCCTGTGGGCGAACACTTCAGCAGTTATGGGCATTCGGCCTCTGACCTACGGGTAAACGTTCTTCAAGGGGGCCTTCGTGACACACGACAGCGCAGAGTTGCTGAGCAGAGACTAATAACCAAGTTCCACACACATGAGGACGGTCTTAATAGGGATCTTGGCTTCATGACACACTATCTGTAACCCCCGTAACTTGCCTGGGTTTTCTCTGTGCTGTCTGGAGAAAATACACAATTCTCTAACCAATGCTCAGGATTCCCTTCACACACATTGTTAGCCACTTTAACACTTGAATAGCAGGTTAGATGTAAGGATTCGCATTCTAATCAGCAATCTGTGACTGTCTATGTTGATATGTGTGCTATTGCAGACCAGAACACTGCATTTGCCTGATGAAGGCACAAGAGTGTCGAAAGCTTGCAAATTTACTATCAAATAAATCGGTTGGATTTAAAATTGGTGTTGCTAAATTCTTACTGAGTTCTTAGAACTGGTAAATCCATGAGTCTCTAATGTGTAAAGGAAATCTACTGGTACAATTTGTAATGGTAGGCTTGTCTGGATGTGTCTTTAATTGCTCAAACTTGTTCCTTTTTTCATTGTTCTACTTTAAAATTGTACAATTAGAAATAGTTACCTGCAAACTTTTTTTTAAGAAAACAGAAACCAACATGTGGAATTGTCGTGAATGGGTCTTGTTCCTAGTTGCATTTTGGTATTTTATCCTAGCGACAATAGAACAGCTCAATTACTGAAGATCTAAATGGATCTGATTGCTCTCAGTTACGCCACACTATTAAGTTTGTATGCAATGAATTCATAGGACCTTGGTTCCAAACAAATCCTTGCCACCTAAAATAGTTTATCAATAAGCTGTGGACCATTATCCATGATCTCTTTAGGCATACCAAATAGTCTAAAAATAGCAGTTAGAGGGTGAGCGACAGTTGTGTTTCATGTATTGTGCAATTGTTGAATCATAGTGTATTTAGTAAAAGTAATCAACAATGAAGTTGGAATCAGTGCGACGGACATGAAAAATGTCAAATGTGATTTTAGGTAAGGATGGGTAGGAACTTAATGGGGAAGCAGTGCATCTTTGTGCTGACTTAACACATGCTCTTGACATGCCTTACATTTCTTGACAATATCTTCAATGTCATCATTCATATCTGACCAATAGACTGTCTCTCTCACAAGTCTTCTTGTCCGATCTTTGCCCATCTATAAGAGATGAAGTTGTTGAGGAACATCATTTTGCAAGGATTCTGATATGATGACCTGCCTGCCTTTAAAAATGACTCTCTGGGATATGCCTAGCTCATTCCATAAGGCTGACTGGCCTCATATGTTGGTCGACATGCTGAATTTGATCAGGCCATCCTTTAGTTATGCTTTTCTACAGTTTGTGTATTGTAGCATCTTTCAGCATTACTTTTGGAAGTGCTGGCATTTGCTTTGTGCCAAAATGTAGTAGATCAATTAATAGGCTTGCATTCTCCTGTAAGCATAACATTGCACCCCCTTGAAGCTGCCTATTTTGTTGAAAATTTCAATATTGGCTTATGAATTGATGCAATAGGAACAGTTTCTGAAGTTAATCTGCCATACAAGATCTGATTAATACTGTGGATTGTCACTAATGTGAAATCACGGTATGTCAGTACACCTGTAGTTACCGGGCCTTCAGCTCCACAATGTAGATAGAATATCTGTGGCATCCAGAAGAATTGATTAGGGTACTTGCACCCCAGGACTATGGGATTAGTAAACTGCAAGTTATACAGTAGCAGGTTTCATCATGGCCTTCCATGCCTTTTAGAATTCTCAAGGGTGGTATGTTGGCACTTTCCCTTATATCAATCTTGACCAATAACAAGTGATTAACGACTTTTGCCAGACAGATAATTTGAATTTTGGCAAATGCTTTGGGCATTGAGATGGTGTTTATGTTTCCCCCAAGATTGACAATGTGAAACCAATGTTTATCACCCTTCATCTCACTGTACTATCAGTTTCTGATTTGTCACTCACTTTATGCACATGTTTATAATGGGATACCAGATGGTCAAATTTATTGCTTGACAATGCCTATTACAGGATCAGTATCTGGTTCTTTGTATCTGCATCAATCTTTGCTCTAGGTCAATGCTGCTACCAATGGCCTTTTCTGCAACTTGCATTGCAGAATTGATAAAAAGCTGGGCATTTCCCTGGTACATGCAGAGGTCCACACCTTCCACATATTTTGTGGGATTTGGGTGTTCTACTGAGCATGTTAATTTTGCGTTCATATCTAGGACATTACTTCAATTGCCTATGAGAATCACTTTGTGCTTACATACATTTTTGAGTAGTTCTTTGATGCTGTACATCTTGGGCTTGTCTAGCAGATCTTTCTGGAAAGCTTCCATGGGAGTGGATGTATCACCAACTCAATCCTGTTCTCTAGCTCTGTGTTTGAAAAATCACAGTATGTACACTTTTCTGTGCACCTTCTGACAGAACAGTTTATGAATTCTGTAAGTTGTCAAAATGACATGAACTCTGGTCAATTCAAAGAGATATTTAACTTGATTCTCAACCTGTCTATCAATATAGCTCATATCTTCTGCGGATCCTTTAGTTCTTCTTCTGTTGATGTTTTCAGCCTGTGTACATCTCTGTTCCCAATTGCCAGATGATTTTTATTTATGGACTACTTATGTATTTCGGATACATCTGAATCAAGAATCCATAGCACTGTATGCTGTTTAAAGATTTTGAGTTGCATCCCAATTCAATTTTATGGATATTCTGACAATATCCTTTTGACCTTCCTTCTCATGTAGTATCCTGGATGACGACTACCGTAGCCTCTTTCTTGTATTTTCCCAAAGCTCTGCCCAATAGTTTTCCCATCTGATTTTTACAAGATTTTGTGTTTTTTTTCCGTTTGCCACTCTCTCGCTCACTATCGATCCGACCCATATCCTGATTTCTTGCCTTTCCCGCTAAGCTAACCTGATACTGGTCTTCTCAATGAACTGTCTCACTCACTGAACTGTCAGGTTGCATGCTGCAGTCTCACCACAAGGGCCCTGTGTGTTTATCATACTCTTACTTGCGTGTTATCTCTGCACTTCAAAGCTTTGTTGAGCATTCACCATAGACCTTTATTTATTTACATGTGATGGGCAGGCTGCCAATTTTAACGCCCACTCACCTAGCCTGTAATGGGAGTCATGGAGTGGGACAGGGATGTGGTAGGCTAGCCACCCAATGTAATTTACATGCCTCCCCTTCCCCAAAACATCCCTGGTAGGGGGGCTGAAATTGCAGCCTAACTTTTCAGTATTTACCCTCTCTCCAGTCCCTTCAGAATCTTATATGTTTCAATGAGATCACCTTTAATTCTTTTGTACCCCACAAAACATGAAATCAATTTATTTAGCTTTTCGTCATAAGACAATCCTCTCAGAGTGAAGTCGCACATTTACATTAACTAAAAATCAAGATCATACAGTGTATGAGCAATCAGAAATTTCAAAGCTATTTTCATATGTTCCAGTGTTTTGAATAAGCAGCATTTGGGAATAAATTTCTCTAATTTCCTTCCCACATTTGACTTCTCTTAAACGAATTGATCAGGCTGCCATCAGTAGTTGATTCGTTGCTTCTCTGAATTGATTGACTGCTTGTGGGCTTGTTGACCTATGGCAGATGTCTCAAGAATATCTTGTCATTAGCCATCTCCTAATCCTTTGGCTTTATCGTTCCACTGAAGACTGATTGATGCTCTCTTTCAAAACAGATTATAGCAAAATGAACAATCAATATTATTTCTATATTATCTTCAAAACTTGAATGCAGACTTCAAGACTGATTACCTGATTGCTTATTAATTCAAGAAATGCACAGAGTGGAACTTTGAAAGCCTCCAGCTAATAAGTTCGACATGAGGCAGCGGATGTTAGGTTGAATCATTTTTCATTAAATTATTGGTTACTGTTCTTGGTTTTCTATCAGCATTTGTTGGCTTCAGCACAAAATATGGACAAGGATAATTGAATACCTGAAAGCATGCTGTCATTTTCATGTACAACATCAAAAATTTATAGTAATCGCTTGCAACAGAACACAAGAAGATAAACATTATTGATTGCAGCTGCTGGAAATGAAAAGTAGACTGATGTGAAAAGTGATACATTTGTGAAACTGATGGCAGAATTTTATGTGCTCTGGGCAGGTGCATTCTTGACCCAGAAGAGTATAAAATAACACGTGATGACTGTGGTGTGCACCCACACATTATCCTGTGCTTGCTCTTCAGCTGCATCAGCCTTTGCTCCAGATTACTGCTGCAACCAATTGTTGGTGGACACAGGAGTGGATCACCAACAAAAGTTATTGAGCCAATTGAAGGAATTATCTGCCCGATTGCCTGGAATATAATATTTCCTGTGCAATTCTTAGGTCATTGCACATGCAGAATAGGCCGATGTGCAATCTACTTTTCAACTTTTCTCAATGATGGATATGAAAGTGGCATGGTGCCTCAATCAGAAGACCCTTTCAGGTTTGGGGTGCCCTCCACTCTGAGACCCGGGAGCACTGACCCTCCAGCCCCACCTGGCCTACACCTTGCTGCTACGATCGCCTTTCTCCCGATCCCTTGGAGTCTCTTCAAGTATCCCATCCCTAGGACCAGTGCACTTAACTCAGAAATGATCCTGGGACTTAATTCTGGCAGAATGCTACAATACTGCTTCTGCCCCATGCAGTGCTGTGCTTAGATGGGTTAGTGAACTGTCAGCCAATCAGATTGGCTGACAGCTCTCCAAGACAGGAATTCATTCCAAGGTCAGATAAATGTCTTGCCCACTGCCAATCAACGCTCAGCATCTTATTAAAATTCTAGTGTATTTTTAAAATTCTATTATAATTTACGCTCTGGTGATTTAATTTTTTAGCAGTGAGTTGAACCCAGCTCTACAAGGAATGAATTAACTTAGGTTATGTGCTATAACTTAATACTCAATGCACTGTGTGCACTGTTTTAGAAAATGTGACACATTTTATGTTGTGTTTGCACATGCAAAGGGATGAGGTAATTTACCCATCATTTATGCATTTGGAAAATTGTGAGTGTATACATTCTGTACTGTATCTACACAATACAGAATATACCTAATGACCGAAAATGTCCAACTGCATCTGTGGCTGGGACTCCCCGGTGCCAATGAAGTTTTGGCTGAATGCCAAATTCTTCAATCTTGCTGGCAGCGGGGCAGTTACAGATGAGTTCAGAGAATCCCACCCAATGTTATTCACCAAGGAAAGGGTTACGCTTTAGCTGAGTATTTTTGAAACATTTGTTTTATTTATGTTTCTTAAATAAAATTGCTAAGAATCTCCGTATGGTTGCACTGTAAACATTCAGAACAATATGCTATATTTGATGAAATATTGGCTATGCTGCTCCCAAGCAGCTAATGAGAAAATAATTATGACATTTTAATATGCTTTGAGAAAAGTACATTTTTATTTAATGCCAGATGTTCTTTTAATTACTTATTTCACACACAGGTGCACAGGAGAATCAAATTTCAGCAGAATGAAGGATTAGGAATTTTAGGTCAATACTTGTTTTCATAATGTTAAATTAAACTAGTGGTTTGGATTGCACGAAAGTGCATATTTGTAAAAACACTTCATTTTTAAAAATCTATTTGGATTTGAGTTTGTGAAATATTTTACCAGTGATACAGCTATGCCAATTTTGAGATGAATATATTTGAGTATAATAGTTGTAAACAAATGGAGTGTTTTACATTCTGAAATAAAACATGGAACAGTACAACACAAGAACAGGTCCTTTGGCCCACGATGCTAAACATGATACCAAATTAAACTAATCTCTTTTGCCCATTTTTGGTCCATAATCTTTATTCCTTGCTTCTTTAAAAGCATCTTAAATGACCTTATTATATCTACCAGTGCCACCACCCCTGGCAGCACATTCCATACACCTACCCCTCTCTGTGTAAAAAAAACTTGTCCCTTGCATCTCCTTTGAACATTCCCCCTCTCACCTTAAATGCATGCCCCAAGTATTAAATATTTTGACTCAGGGATAAAGATTCTGACAGTCAATCCTATCTATGATTTTCATAATGTCATAGGTGGATCATAACTGAATCCAACTTCCAAAAATTTCAAAAAAGAGACATCCCAAGGCAAACTTAATTTATAGGCTCAATAAAATGTTCAGTTGGACATTCTTAAATATATGTATTGTAATGTTATGATGCTTTGGACTAGATTTTCAACTTGTCACCCAGGATTAAATTGGGAACTGTGCATCTGTTGAATTTTATCGAAACAACACAATCTTACTTTCTGTCGAAACCATTGGGAATGAAAACAGGAAAGTTTGATAACAAGGGGCAGCACAGTGATTAGCACTGCTGCCTCGCAGCACCAGGAACCCAGGTTCGATTCCCAGCTTTGGTCACTGTCTATGTGGAGTTTGCACATTCTCCCTGTATCTGCATGGGTTTCTTCTGAATGCTCCAGTTTCCCCCCACGGTCCAAAAATGTGCAGATTAGGGAGACTGGCCATGCTAAATTGCCCCTTGGTGTCAGGTAGTTATGGGGATAAGGGCCTGGGTGAGATTGTTGTTGGTACAGGTTCAATGGGCTTAATGGCTTCCTTCTGCACTGTGGGAGTCTATGATTCAATGAACTCTGTAATCTGCAATGCACAATTTGGAGGGAAGTTAAAAATCTAACTCTCTTTGCTCATGCAACTGCCACTGGTCTTTGGCATTCAAAAAGTAGTGGCGATATTGGCAAATATTTTAAAAACAGTAGCTATTTTCTATGATTAATTTCTGCATGCATAAAAGCTCTTCCTGCATTTTGTGTCAGAATGGGTGATCCAGTTGCCCTCAGCACTCTCGCAATGCCCAGAAGATTGTGGTCACAAATCTGTGCTTACTGGCTATATATGAGGCCTTTGAAACCCAAGAGAGCACACTACTGTCCTCAAGATTGAGGCTATTTATTGCCACAATGAAACAGAATTTTACGTGGGCAAGAGACATGCTTATGTTTACAAAGCAAAGAACAATACTGTTACTCCTGGCGGTAAACCAAACAAGACTTGTGTCATTTGAAGTAAAGTGAGCTGTACTCATCGAAACAGTAGCATGGTGCGTGCCGAGTTCAGCAGTAATCTGCTCTCTAAGGCTATAGGGCACAGGATTCTTGTGATACTGTAACCATCAAGGATTTAAAGCACAATGTACATAAATTGACAATAAACAGTAAAATGATCTAAAAAAAAGCACAGCTTTAGAAGAGCTAAATCCTGCAGACATAGTTTGCAGGATACTGCAAATAGTTAATCTGTGGAAATATGTATGTTGTCTACAGAAGGAGGATAAGGAGAACAGTCAATTTTGAATTAGCCCTGACACATTGGCTTTGAAGTGAGAGCCATTTGCAAATTAGAGTAGATTTTTGTTTTTAGCCTAGGCAATAAGCATCACTTGAGTGGAGCACGCAGAAGAAAATCAGGGAGGGAGAAGTGCATCCCAGCTAACAAAGCCTTCCTGTATTTCCATCTATTATTTTTCCAGGAAAAAAAATCAGGCAAATTCTGTTTCTTGCATCATCCTCTGCAAGATTTGATTCCCTTCAATTTGCCCAATGTAATACATTCCACTGAGACAATAAAAGAATTAAACTTTTAGGCCCAGATTTTCATCTTGCTAGAGAAAATATCACAATTAACTTTGGCAAAAATAACAGAATTGCCCAAACATTGTACATTCCATCCCTGAACATAATACACAGTTTGCTAAAGCGGGCATGTGTTTTATAGAGTCAGCTGGCTACCTAAATCAGCAGCTGCCTCAATGAAGTCAGATTTTGGTCACCTAGGCCCAAGATTTTCCAGCCCTCCAATGACAGGATTTCCCGCAATAGAGGTGGCTCACATTGGCTGCTGTTGGAATGTCCTGAGGTTCTTGATCTTCAACTAGAACATTTGTTTGTATTCCTCCATTTCTAGTCTGCTCATGTGATTATCTAGGTAAGCCTTAAACAGCCCTAGTGTGTCTGCCTCCACCAGTCTACTTGGCAGTACATTCCAGGCCCCCACCACCCTCGTTGTAAAAAACGTCCCTCTGACATCTGAGTTATACCTTGCCCTTTTCACCTTGAGCCCATGACCCCTCGTGATCGTTGTCACAAAGCTGGTCCCAACTTGGTGTATTTCTCTGAATAGTCATGGGGGACACCTTTGGAGAGGAGAAATACCCCTGTGGACTTTGCTTTAAGATGTTATTCACCATTCCAGTGGCACAAGCCAAATTTCCATTTCCTTTAACCTCAGACACCAAGAGAGTGTAGCCCCTGGAGTTGCAGGGCAATTACTTTTGTCCCTATTGACTGTGCACCCATGTGGCAGGAGGAACCTTGTGGTGGAGAAGGACTTATAGCACTTCATGTGAAGGAGCAGGCAAGCTGGACATGGCACCCTCGCATATAGAGGCCATAGATACTAGTCATGATAGGCAGTTAGAGGCCAGAGGGAAGGTGAGGAAGGAGAGGCTATTGTACTTCACCAGGAAGGAGGAAGGGGAGACGCAGGACCACCAAACTCTGTGAGATTGGCCAATCCCTCCTGGTCAGAGTTTATATCGTTGTGACCTGGGACAAGAGCGAGCTCATGATGGCGATCGACTCCTCCTTTCACAATCCTAAAGCTCCCACTTCTCAGGAAATTTTCCATATGTCAGCAATTTGCTGAAGGTTATGCAAATACTGTTCCCCCAAAGGTGACTCCTGAGGCTTTGTGTTCTTGCCCACTGGAGTATGATTGGGACTTTCCCTTGACCTCCGAGGGGGATTGAACCCTGACGTCTTCGACTCTGATATCTCCTCTTGTACTTTTGCAGGATAAATTTTACCTAATGCACTTGCACTACCTCCTTCCGATGTGCTTGTATCTGAGTTGGTTGAGTGTCAGCTATTCAGATGTGATGCTGCTAGACCCACATATTAAATTCCATTCATTCTCCTATTTCACAAGGGATTCACCATATCAGAACAAAAATAAAAGGCGCAGAAAGACTTAAAAGATTATACTGCTCATTGCTCAATACAATTTCTTGGCACTTTCCACATCTCAAGCACAGACAAGGCAATTGGTGCTGGTGATATTTCATTTCAAATGTCTTCTTTTAATCCATATCTTTATGATGACTCCGGAAAACATTGTTGAAATAAACAAGAGCGTACAGATGATAATATGTGAACCCTAGTGTATAAATGAAACTTAATTTCCCAACACGCTTGCAGTTCTACCAGCCCAAGGTAGAATTTAAAATTTAAAGATATGTTGAGGAGGACAGGTAGGCTCAAAAATCACCTTAAAAACCCAGGTCTTGGAAAATGGAATCTCAAGGACTAAATGGGAGTTTTAAATCTTATAAATAGAAGTGTTGGGAGAGCATAAGCAGTTCCAATAAGTGATTTTTAGATCATGACTGCTACTAATTTCCAATGTTTCCACTTTTAGATTTAAGGGTGGTGGTTTTGGATGCTCACAAGTAATCCACTTATCATAGTCAGAACCTTAAGTAGTGCAAGTGGACAGGTAATCTAGTGATGCAATTACTATCCTCATGGAACTTTATTGAGGTGTTTTTACATTAACTTACCTTGAAATCTAGCAGGGATCTCCTGAAAATTATGAAACTGCCTCAGTGAAAAGGAGTTGAGATTGAGACACAGTTTGAACGGACAGTTAAATTTGCAATTGTTCAGTCTGAATAAGACCTTGTTTATTGTAACTAGTGCTTCAGTTCCCTCTGACAATCAATGCAGGGAGTTCTTATTTTGATACAGATTTATTCATGCTTTGGAATCTTTCAAACCCACAACATCAGATAGAAGGAGCATTGGATGTGTTTGATAGCACATTATTATACATGACAATCACCATATACTGTAGTGGGATCAACACATGCAAAAGAGGGTAGTGCACAGGAGGGATGTACACAGTTGGAACATGTAGAGGAGGGATGCACACAGGAGACGGTGCTAAGGAGAATGGTGCTGAGGAGAGTGATGCTGAGAAGGAGTACACAGAAGAGAGGCAGAGACACAGTTTGCAGGATACACTGTTCATGTAACATGTACAGATTCTCATTTCCTTGACCTCTTACTTCAGGTGTGGCTCAGATATCTGCAGCATCCTATAAGACCTGCTACCTGCTGGCTCAGTAGCACATTGAGTGTGAATGTTACCACCACCCTCCATACCTTTGCCTTTGGTTCCTTCCAGGGCACCATTATTATAACTCGTCCCTGGGCAAGTTCTGCAAATTTGTGCCCCCAGTCACCTCTGTGGAAACTACTTTGGCATAAGCTTAGTTGTTAGATTAAGAAAGGGATACCTCAAATTGTTAAGCTCACATCTATCTCCACTCACATTGTTTGCAGCTTTAAGAATTGGTTAGCTGTAAAGACTCACATTCTGATCAGTATTCTGTAAACTGTCTGTGCTATTATATGCTCTGTTTGAGACCAGAACCCTCCACTAACCTGACGAAGGGGCAAACCCCAAAAGCTTGTGGGTTTACTATCAAATAAACTTGTTGGACTTTAACCTGGTGTTGTGAGACTTCTTACTAAATATAACTTCACCATACTTTCAGGCTGTGCTATTCAAAACTTAACCACAAATGGTATAAAAAGGTTTTGCTCTTCTCACCCTTGGTTTGTTCACACCTTATATTGATCTCCTCTAGTTCTTAATCCTTTATCCAATCGGAATGGTTTCTCTTATGATCCCATATAATTTTAAACATATCTATCAAATTTCAGTTTCAATCTTCTCTTCACAAAATCATAGAATCGTTACAGCACAGAAGGAGGACTATAATATCTCATTTGATTTATTATTGTCAGATGTATCGTGATACAGAGAAAAGATCGTTTCTTACAGATAAAACATACTGTACATAGGAAGGAAACGAGAGAGTGCAGAATGTACTGTTACAGTCCTAACTAGGGTGTAGAAATAAATCAACTTAATGCGAGGTAAGTCCATTCAAAAGTCTGAAGACAACAGGGAAGAAGCTGCTTTTGAGTCAGTTAGCATGTGATTTCAGATTTTTGTATCTTTTTCCAAACAGAAGAAGGTGGATAAGAGTACTTTCAAGGTGCGTGAGGTCCTTGATTAGGCTGGCTGCTTTTCCAAGGCAGCTGGAAGTGTGGACAGCGTTAATGCGTGGGAGGCTGGTTTGAGTGAGAGGCTGGGCTTCATTCATGGCCCTTAGTAGTTTCTTGCAATCTTGGACAGAATAGGAGCTGACCCTAGCTGCGATCTTGCATGCTATAAAGACAAAATGTACAGTTTATGAGTAGATGGGGAAAAGAAAAGGGGACTGTGCAGAATATAGTGTTGCAGTTACAGATAGGATGAAGAGAAAGATTAGAACATTATCACTCAGTTCAAAGGAGTTAGAGTTAAGTTTTAAGAACATAGAATGAGAGTAAAAGATGGAATTAGAGGGAATGCTGGGTACAGCTCACAAGAAGTCATTTCTCTCTGGCACCATCTTTCTTTTTATAAAGACTGGCAATCACCAAATAGATTAATGAATAAATGATTTGTTAAGGTAAGTAACTATTCACAGCAAATGAGATAAAGGCAATCATACTCCAGTTTCCCAACTGCAAGAAAAAAACTACGCTCAGCCTTAGGATTTGTCTGCTACAGCCCAAATGATCATTAGTGCCATTCCCCTGCCTTTTCCCCATATTCCTGTACATTGCTTCTATTCAAGTAATCGCATGGTGCCCTCTTGAACTTCTCACCTGAATCTGCCTCCACCACATATCCAGGCACTGCATTTCAGACACGAACCACTTGTTGTCTGAAATGTTTGTCCCCATATCACATTTGCTTCTATTGAAAATCACTTTAAATCCGTGCCCTCTTGTTCTTGATCCTTTTATGAGCAGGAACAGTTTCTCCCTTTCTATTCTGCAGAGCTGCCTCATGATTTTGAACATCTTTATCAAACTCCTCTTTGCCGCCTTCTCTCCAAGGAAAACAATCCCAACTCTTTCAATCTGTCTTCGTAACTGAAATTTCCCATTCTCGTAAACCTTCTCTGCACTATCTCAAATGGTGAGGTAGCACAGTAGTTAGCACTGCAGCTTCACAGTGCCAGGAACCTGGGTTCAATTCCCGGCTTGAGTCACTGTCTGTGTGGAATTTGCACATTCTTCCCTTGTCTGCATGGATTTCCTCCAGGTGTTCCGGTTTCCTTCTACATTCTAAAAGATATGCTAGTTAGGTGCATGGCCCGACAGGCGTTGGACTGTTGTGATTATGGGAATTTCATAGTAACTTTGTTGCAGTGTTAATGTAAGCATAACTTGTGACTAACAAATAAATAAAAAATAAATTTAAAGAAACATTCACATTCTTCTGATAATGTAACACACAAAGCTGTAAACAATATTACAGCTGGGATCCAAAAAGTATTTTACATAAGTTCAGCATAACCTCCTTCCTCTTATACTCTATGTCCCTATTAGTAGAGCTGTATCTTCCACCTACTTGCTCACTCCACAATTTGTCTATGTCCTTTTGAAATTTAACATTGTCTTGTCACAGTTTACTATACTTAATAATTTTGTATTATCTGCCAACTTTGAAATCACCCTCTGCACACCATGATCTAGATCATTAATATATATCTGGAAAAGCTGTGTTCTGGGGCACGTAGGATAGGCAATAAATGCTGGCAAATGATAGGCAATAAATGAATAAAGAACTATTGTAAGTTTTTGCTGCACCTTTCTAATGCTATCGCATCTTTTTGAACATTAGGTGCTCAGTATTGGACACAATGTTCCAATTGAAATCAAACCAATGTTATATAAAGTTCACTGCAGCTTCCTTGTTTTTGAATCCGTGCCTCTGTTTATAAAGCCCGAGGTCAGAATTTTCTGTTCCTGTTCACAGTGGGCGGCATGGCAAGGGAGCAGAAAATATCGTGGGAATGCCAAAAATTAGTTTTCTGGCGTTGTAAAACTGGGTCGCAGTTGTGTGCTCCTGCCATCTATGGCAGGTTGTGTTTACTGCTGCAGCACACTGCAGTAGTATTACAATATTTCAATATTTTTGCTTCTGATTATAATGTCTCCTCACTGAAATCGTTCCCCCATGCAGGTGCCGGAGTATGGTGACTAGAGGATTTTCACAGTAACTTCATTGCTGTGTTAATATAAGCGTACTTCTGACTAATGAACTATTTTACTTTTTGATTATCTAGGCACATAATGAGGAGTTAGAATGACTTATTTCACAATGGCACATAAGCAGGATAGAGTGTCTGGCAGAGTCAATGTTGACCAGTGTAAGTGGTTTCAAGATGGGAAGACTGAAGTCCACAAGGGCCATAGGCACAATTTCAAAATGTTCAGGGACTTTTTTATTCATTCATGGGACCTGGGTGTCACTGGCTGGCCAGCATTTATTGCCCATCCCTAGTTGCCCGAGGGCAATTAAGATCAACCACATCACTGTGGATCTCGAGTCACGTGTAGGCCAGACCAGGTAAGGACAGCAGAACATAGTGAACAAGATGGGTTTTTCCAAAAATCAGAATGGTTACACGGTCATCAGTAGATTCTTAATTTCAGGTATTTTTTATTGAATTCAAATTCCACCATCTGCTGTGGCGGGACAAATGAACAGACATGCACCAGAAGAATGATGGAAACAAGAAATACAGCGAGTGGATAGGAAGGTCTGTATGGGAGAGAAACCTGAGTATAAAACTCCTTTGAGACAATGTCTCCTCTGGGACCATACTCTCACAGGGAGGATCGAAGCTAGTCTGGCAACAAGACGTCTATACCATCATCTTTCAACCTGCCAAAGATGACACAGTGCAAATTAAATTGAGCAGATGTTCTATTGCTGAGGGCTCTGCAAATGGATTGGAGGACAGCTGCATGCACTGAGCTGGAGGGCAGGAAGGGTGTTGGATATTGATTAAAGTGGAACCCAACTAAGTGTGCATCCCAAAATGAGGAGAGAGGCATAGCTGAAGCATGTTAATAATAGTAGTTGGTCATGTTGGGGGAGATGCAGCGGGCAATCCTTGATGCACAACCTGCACTGACCATCATTCTGACATGGAACAAAGTTTGAACTCACATTCACTAATGGGTCATTGACAAGAAGGGAATATTTGGACACTAATGTGACTCTTGTCTGTTTCTCTGTGATACTGCAAAGAGAGACCATGAAGAAAATGGAGGCTGGGTGTATTGCTGCTTGCATGATCACTCACAGGCAGGAGAGAAGAAATTTGTGATAGAGGCATCAGGAAAACCAAAGGAAGGAACAAAATTCTTAAGAACAAGGGCCTGTAAGATCTTTCCTGGATGCAGCAAATGAGGCTCACAGAGACTTTGTGAGCCTGATTTCACCAAACATTCATGCACGAAATCACAGGCTTCAGGCTTTTAATATGATCTGCACCTGAATCAGAGCAGGATTGCAGCTTTACCAATACCTGATTTGGGTGCGGATCCAGTCCTCGCCCAAATTGGGCGGCCCGACAATTTAAATGCATGCTAATGCATCCATTAATATCCAACACTCCTCCTGCCCTCCAGCTCAGTGCATGCAGCTGTCCTCCAATCCACTTGCAGAACCCTCAGCAGCAGAACATCTCCTTATTTTAATTTGCACTGTGTCATCTTTGGCAGATTTAATGAACTGCGCGCCCAACTCTCCCACATCTCACTTTACCTTCTTCTGGTCCGTTCCGGATCTGCGCTGTAAGCCACCTGCAAAATAAAAATCCAAAGCCAATTTTTATTTTGCAGGGCAACCTCCAAAGCAGCTTCAGAGCCTGCAATGGCTCTCTGACCCAGATCATCCTTTGGGTGGGTGGGGTGGAGGTGGGGACGGGTGAAGGCAGGTCAGAGCATCCTCTGGCGGAGAAGGCGGGAGGAGGAGGAGGCAGGTCAGATGTATCGCTGAGGGGGATGGCAGAGGGCCGATCGTTACTCTTACTTGTCACGTTTTCCTGATTTGTTGACAGAGGGACTGGGAGGGCATCCATTGCTAGTAGCTGTGAAGGTAACAGCTGCTCTAAATTCCTATGGCTCCTTCTAGAGCTCCACTAGGATTCACTGCAGGATCTCTTAAGCATACATTCACAAGTACATTCATAAAGTTACAGAGGATATTTTTGCCAAGGCCCACAACATATTAATTTCTGTAGATTTAAAGAAAGCCAGGATGCCAGGGCACTGAGCTTTGCTGAGATTTTCGGATTCCTACAAGTACAGGGTGTCATCGACTGTACTCCCGTGGTTACTAAAGCTCCCTGGCACAGACGGTCCGATATATAAACCAGAAAGATTATTATTCATTCAACTAGTTTGTAACCATGAAACTCACACCAGGTTTGCACCAGGTTAACACATACATAGAACTATAGAAGAGTCACAATGCCATTCAGCCCATCATGTCTGTGCCAGCCAAAAATAGAAAAAGGAACTAGCTGCTGAAAGAAAGGAGAGATAGTGTATGACAGCCGACTCTAAAACAGGACAAATCTTTCACGATATAGTTAACTGATGAATGTGTCATGATCCAGTCTTAATTTCACTTTTGCTTTGGGCAGAGCACAGGCATGGTTCTGATACCTTCAAGCTTAAGTACTATGTTTATCTGTTTTCATGTGTCTAGTCTTAATAAATGAATCTTATGACACCCCCCAAGTCGCTTTGCCACCAGTATCCCTTTAGAATTGTATCCATGATTTTATACTACCTCTTCTGTTGGGCTGACATCACCCACGGGGTGCTTGCTAAAACTATCACTAGTCAGTACTTATTTCTCAATGCATCGCAAAGAGATTGTAAAGATGCAAGCTTTTTAAAAAGTGCTTCAGAAGTATTTTAGAACAATTGTTTGTTCAGAGATCTGAATGAAATGCAGTGAGTTTGCATAGTTGGCTAACACATTGTCATTTCGCGTTTGTTCAAACTTAGTAGTAGCGAATTCTATAGGTTGTTACCTGAATTGAGTTTACCTGTCTTAGCCAGTTTACTTCTGTGATCAAATCACAAGATGTCTCTCAAACTTACATTATGGTCATTACGTAACAATTCCTGGTATAAAATCTATTTCATCTTCTATTATGATATGAAATATGGAAACATAATATTAGAAAAACGTTAATGTTCTGGCAGCAATACATGTTTTGAATTTAATTTCCATTGTGCAGTAATTCAGTAAAAGGCACAGTGCTAAACGAGTCAAACAAGGCTTGCATGGCACAGAACACTGTAGCAGTGTTCCAAATACTAAACCTTATTCCTGGAGACAGAATTACTTGCATTCCAGTGAAAGGGTGTACACATATTCATTCATCATGGTAAACCAATCCTGGTAGCTTCAATCCAGTCTTCACTCGATATGTGTTCACAGTAAATGTAATCTGAATCAAAAATCTGGGTCAACTTTCATAATTGTACTTGGTTTGCAGTTTGCTACAATTGTAAAGTCTTCATACACCTTGCACTATATGTGGTGTTTGAAGTTTCTGAAACATACATATTTAAATGCCTATTGCAGAATGAAAACTTGAATTACTGCAGGATAACAAGCGCCTGAAAGCAATAGCAATGTTAAAATAATCCTCTGATTTACAGAAACAGGCCCCAATAAACTACTTAAATTGTTATAAAAATCCAACATGCTTAAAAGTTCTGAACTATAAGTACATTGAAGTAAAATATAGTTTGGATTAAATTGTTTGCAGTGCATAGGGAAATTCACTGAATCATGTTTGTTTTCAATCAACTTGTCACTATGTACTAAAATAGAAAAAAGTATTGATTACCCAGGACTTTCCCTTCATGGTAATGGCTGCAACAAATCGTGACTGCAATTTAGTATTCTCAGAATGCATCACATTAAATTGATGCATTCAGGGAGCATTAAATTAACTTCATGTACTATTCAGTGTGTCCAAGATTTCACTATAATTTTAAGTCTCGTTTCTTCTTTTTTTGGACATATTAAACCCCCTAATGCTTTATTCTTGTTAATGTTCAAGTAATGCAAATGCTTTTTGTTGTATAATTCCTTTCAATGCAATTGATTACTTCTGAGAAGCTTAAATTATTGCTGAGCTGTGTTGCAGGGTATCAGACTGACCTGCTCCTTTGGCCTGCTCCAAATCCTTCTGCTCACAACTGGAAGCTAAGCCTGTCAACTTCCAGATGGGGAAATCGGTCAAATAGAAAAAAAACATGTGATATGGTTAAAGAACCATAAGGGTGCAGGGAAACATGGACTTCCAGGTTCCCCATCCAAACTGTCCCTCACCAATCCATGCAATCCATCTTTAGCTTCAGCTGCCAGAAGCAGCAGCACACCTTACCCAAGGATGATGATGGTAGGAAATTCAAGAATGGTAATACTATTCAAGCTCAAGAGTAATTTATAGAATCACAGAATCTAAACCCATCAAAGCTGTGCTGACAACAATTCCACTCAGGTCCTATCCCTGTGACATCGCATATTTACTGTCCTAGTGCCCCATGACACTAACAGTCAATTTATCATGGCCAATCAATCTTAAAGCACCATTAAATGTACTTTAAGTATCATTTGGAGTGTGGGAGGAAACCAGAACACTCGATGGAAACCCACGCAGACACAGGGAGATCATGCAAACTCCACACAGATAATTCGCTATCCTCCAGTCCTCCTGGTTACGGGTGTGGTTCCGGAGGACTGGAGGATAGCGAATGTGGTCCCATTGTTTAAGAAGGGGAAGAGAGACCTTCCAGGGAATTATAGGCCAGTGAGTCTTACTTCTGTTGTGGGCAAGGTATTGGAGATAATTATTAGGGATAGGATTTATAGTTATTTAGAGAGAAATGAATTGATTGGGGATAGTCAGCATGGTTTCGTGAAGGGTAGGTCATGCCTTACTAACCTCATGAGTTTTTTGAGAAAGTGACCAGAGAGGTGGATGGGGGTAAGGCGGTTGATGTAGTATATATGGACTTTAGTAAGGCTTTTGATAAGGTGGCCCATGGAAGACTTCTACAGAAAATGCAGATGTGTGGAATAAAGGGTGATTTAGCTAATTGGATTAGGAATTGGCTGGCAGATAGAAGACAGAGGGTGGTGGTTGATGGGAGATATTCATTGTGGAGTTCGGTGACAAGTGGAGTACCTCAGGGGTCTGTTTTGGGGCCCCTGCTTTTTGTAATTTTTATAAATGATCTGGATGAGGGTATTGAGGGATGGATTAGTAAATTTGCAGATGACACTAAAGTCGGTGGAGTGGTAGATAGTGAAGATGGGTGTTATAGTTTGCAGAGGGACTTGGACAAGTTGCAGAGCTGGGCCGAGAGGTGGCAAATGGAGTTTAATGTGGAAAGTGTGAGGTAATGCACTTTGGCAGGAACAATAAATGTGTAGAGTATAGGGCTAATGGTAGGGCTCTTAATAGTGTTGAGGAACAGAAGGATCTTGGTGTATGTGTCAATAGATCCCTGAAAGTAGGCAGTCAAGTGGATAAAGTTGTTAAGAAGGCATATGGAGTCTTAGCTTTTATTGGTAGGGGATTGAATTTAGGAGCCGCAGCATCATGTTGCAACTGTACAAAACTCTAGTGCGGCCGCACTTGGAGTATTGTGTGCAGTTCTGGTCCCCACATTATAAGAAAGATGTGAGGCATTGGAGAGGGTACAGAGGAGGTTTACCAGGATGTTGCCTGGTATGGAGGGCAGGTCCTATGAAGAGAGGTTTAAGGATTTGAGGTTGTTTTCGTTAGAAAGGAGGCGGCTAAGAGGGGATCTTATTGAAGCATATAAGATGATTAGATGTTTAGATAGGGTGGACAGTGATAGCCTTTTTCCTAGGATGGAGAAAGCTAGCACGAGGGGACACAGCTTTAAATTAAGGGGTATGAGTTATAGGACGGCTATCAGAGGTAGGTTCTTTACTCAAAGAGTGATTAGGGAGTGGAATGCCCTGCCTGCAGCTGTTGTAGATGCGCCAAGTTTGGTGGCGTTTAAGAGGTTAATTGATAAGTATATGGAAGAGAAGGGAATGGTTTAGTTTGGAGGGCATTGCTTTTTATTTTGGTCGGCACAACATCGAAGGCCGAAGGGCCTGTTCTGTGCTGTAATGTTCTATGTTCTATGTTCTATAATGACCAAGCCTGGAATCGAACCTGAGTCCTAGTGCTGTGAGGCAGCACTGTACCACTATGCTGCTCAATTGTTGGATTCTTTCTTAGTGTGATACTCATTATCTGACATTTGTGTCAGATAAATATTACTTGCAACTTATTAGCCCAAACCTCAATATTGTCCAGGTCTTGCTACATGTGGGTACAGACTGATTTTACGCTGAGGAATTGTGAATGGAACTGAACACTGTGCAAACATCTTCACTTCTAATCTTATAATGGAGGGATGGATGGTCATTACTACCGGAAGGACGAGGAGACTCTGGAGAGAGTGCAGAGGAGGTTTACCAGGATGCTGCCTGGCATGGTAGGTCTGAGTTACCAGGAGAGGTTAGGCAAATTGGGACTGTTTTCCTTAGAAAGACATAGACTTAGAGGAGATCTAATAGAGGTGTACAAGATTATGAGGGGTATAGATAGATTAAACAGGGTTAAGCTTTTTCCTAGGATGGACTCAAATAGCACGAGGGGTCACGGGCTTAGGGTGAGGGGGGTAAGGTATAATTTGGATGCTAGAGGGAGATTTTTCACACAGAGGGTGGTGGGGGTATGGAATGCGCTGCCAAGTAAAGTGGTGGAGGCAGGTACTCTGGAGTTATTTAAGAAATACTTAGATGGGCACATGGGCAGAATGGGAATGGAGGGGTATAGAAAACTGATTTAAAATAGGGATCATGAGCCTTGGGAGTCCCTGGGAAGTGTGTAAATAGATAATGATATAGATGTACTTGTTTTTATCCTACAGGAGCTTTGGTCCACCTTGTTATCTAACGAGGGGCATACACACGATGGGTAGTGAGAGGGCTGCTCTTGGATCTTTTTCGAGAGTATCCTAGTGCTTCATGTCGTTAGTTTACACTTGACCTGGACCATTTGATGGGCAACACGACAGCTCAGTGACTTTTGCTGTGCTGTGCAGACACATGGATTTGGGCCTGTGTCTGTGAGAGTTTGCACATTCTCCCCGTGCTTGCGTGGGTTTTGGTTTCCTCCCACATCCCAAAGATGTGCTCTTACGCTAATTGGCAAAACAAATTCTCCCTAAATTGTCTCAAATTTGGTTTTTAATCCATAGATCTATAAACATGGACAGGGATCATGGATAGAGGTGGGAACATTGGGGTGGCGGCGTGGGCTCGTTGGGTCGAAGGGCCTGTTTCCCATGCTGTTTTGTTCTTTGTTCTTTGTTTTTTGTTCCCTGGTCCCTCGCTGACCAAAATGATGCATCTCTGCCATCCATATTCTTTTCCCTTGGGATTTACTGTCGTCCTAGTAATGACTACTGTTGTGTTCCAGCTACTCAACTGCTAACCAACCAGATTGGCTGGCAGATCTCAAGGAAAGGGCTTCCTCTCCCTGCAGAGTAGAAGTTGCACTCTCAGCTTGTTAAACTACCTCACCACCAACCCCGTCACACACACACACACACACACACACACACACACACACACACAATCAGCATATTATCACAGTGGGGCTACCTTTTTAAAAGTCAGTTGGCTTAAGACAGATGTTTCTACTGGACTCTAGTACCATAACCCCACATTCCCCTCCCCAACCTACCATAGAACCCAGCCCACTAACTCTGCTTTTCTCTCACAGAGCATTAACTATTGAGTGTTTCTAATGCTTTCTGCTTTTATTTCAGATTTCCAGCATCCCCAGTATTTTACTTTTGGATTTGCTGAGACTCGCTGTTTTCTAGTCATTAAGATAATGTTTTTTATCTCAGCCAATGTTGATCCTCCCAATTTCATTCACCAGCCTTTAATGTGGTGCTTTGTCAAATGCTTTCTTAGAGACTCATATAGCTAACATTCACTACATTCCCTTCATCAACCTTCTCAGTACTTCATCAAAATATTCAATGAGATGAGTCAAACGTGATCTACCTTTTGCAAATCCCTGTTGGCTCTCCTTAATTAACTCAAAAATCTCCAAGAGTCTGTTAATTTTTTCCTTGAATCCATCGGGAATTGTGAGCCAATACTTCTGTGTATTATCCCACAAGGGACATTCCTTACAGAGTGAGATTGATTTGTTAGATCATAATGGAGATTGATTTGGTACAATGAAGGTTTCCTTTGACAAATGGAGGTATACACCAGTAAAATGTACACATTCAGGTCTGAAACTCTTATAATTATTGTGTAAGATCAGCAGAATTGCTGTGTTGCAGATTTCTCAGGAGAAAAGGTTCATTTATGTTTTATAGTGGCAACTTAAGCCAAGAAATTTTGTCATGTTTAATCAGTAAAATGTCTCAGGGGGATGCATGAGTTGTTGAGTCCAAGACTATAATGAAATATGGAACAAGCAAGGTGATTCAGCCTACTTAAATTCCTCTTTCTGCAGAGCAAGGTACAATTTGCACTCTGCCTTTGCCCAGTGTTGGGTAATGAATGGTGACAAGGTGACTCCTTAAAAAAAAATCAGACAAGGAATGTTATTCCTTTACTTGAGAATGAAAAAGAAATAGTGTGCATTACGTGTAATTAACAAAGATAATTCAGCCCACCTTTTATGAAACAACCTGAAGATGAGCTGCAGCATCAGTTAAACAATGTTTATAATAAGGAAGTTGTGGCATTGCAAACAATGAGCACAGATTTCATGGTAATCTTTATTATAACCTTAATAACAATGCATCTCTGCAGCAAATTCTTTTTCCAATCTTAGATTACCTCTTCCATCCAATCCAAGGGATATTTCCTCTAATCCCAGTGAGCTACATTTCATATGTACATACAATCAGTGTGCAGAACATTTTATGTGAATTGAAAGATTCCACAGTCACAGTTGTCCAACATCATCTTATTCTGAGAGTGGAATTGTAGAATCATGGCCAAGCCCGAACACTCCTTTATCAGCACACGTGACAGAAGGCAGGAATGATATATCCTGCCAAATATGGACAGCCATCCAATCCAAAGATGCAAATAGTGCAATGAGATTTATGATACAATGCCCATCATACAGGAAATTTGGCATTCCCTGTTTCAGGAGCTTTCCCTGATTGGTTATCGTAACTTTGGGGGAGAGAATAACTGAAACTCAAGTCAGGTGTCTTCCCAATATTACCAATTGTTTTTGGTCAAAGTTAGAGCTACCATTTGGGGAAATTCCCGAAGACGTTTGTGGCCAGTGGTGCTCTTGCCTACAGGCAGATGATTAAAATTAAAATAATTAAAATGGTAGGTTGTTGCATAAAGTTAAATTTCTCATGGTGTCCAAATGAAGTATCTAAATAGATATAAAATTGGCTTCTTGACAGAAGCCAGAGGGTGGTTGTAGAGAGTTGTTTTTCAAACCGGAGGCCTGTGACCAGCAGTGTGCCTCAGGGAATCAGTGCTGGGCCCTCTGTTATTTCTCATTTATATTGATGATTTGCATGAGAATATGGGAGGCATAGTTAGTAAGTTTGCAGATGACACCAAGATTGGTGGCATGGTGCACAGTGAAGAAGGTTATCTCCAATTGCAGCAGAATCTTGATCAATTAGACCAATGGGCTGACGAATGGCAGATGGAATTTACTTTAGACAAATGAGAGGTAATGGATTTTGGTAGATTGAACCAGGGCAGGACTTACTTAGTTAATGATAGGGCATTGCTGAGAGTTACAGAACAAAAAGATCTGGGAGTGTGTGCTCATACCTTCTTGAAGTGGAGTCACAGATGGGCTGAGTGGTGAAGAAGGCATTCGGCATGCTTGGTTTCATCAATCAGAACACTGAATACAGGAGTTGGGATGTCTTGTTGAAGTTGTACAAGACATTGTTAAGCCATACTTGGAATAGTGTGAGCAGTTCTGGTCACCCTATTGTAGAATTGATACTACTAACCTAGAAAGAGTGCAGAAAAGATTTACTCGGGGCTTGATGGATTGAGTTATAAGGAGAGGCTGAATAGACTTGGACCTTTTTCTCTGGAGCGTAGGAGGCTGAAGGGTAACCTTATAGACAAGATAGATAGTCAATATCTTTTCTCAAAGGTAGGGGAGTCTAAAACTAGAGGGCATAGATTTAAGGTGAGAGGGGAGAGATACTAAAGTGTTCAGCGGGGCAACTTTTTCACACAGAAAGTGATGAGTTTCTGGAATAAGCTGCCAGAAGTAGTAATGGAGGTGAGTACAGTTTTATCTTTTAAAAAGCATTTGGTTAGTTACATGGGTATGGAGGGATATGGGCCAAATGCTGACAATTGGGATTAGTTTAGGGATTTTTGAAAAAAAGGGCAGAATGGACAAGTTGGGCCAAGGCCTGTTTCCATGCTGTAAACATTTATGAACCTATGACTCTAAAATGTGAACAGACAGTTTGCTGTGCGTCAATGGGTTAAAGGCAAATGCAGACATTTTTTTCAGTATAAAAGTATATTTTATTCTTCCTTCAGTATCAGCCACTGGAAATTCTGTTCTCCATGTTTCTCTGAGGCAGGTATCCCAGTAAACTGGGAAATGATCATTATGTATCCAAAAGACCATTGGAACTAGGCTTCAACAATATATCATTAACTGTAAATGTGTTGAGGAGTACTTAGGTCATGAAGGACTCTTTTTCAATACAAAACAGCCCTCCCTTCCTCCCTTCATCCTTTCCTTCATTCCTCTTCCCTCTCTTAACCAGACCTTGAGAAATGGCTCACCATCAAGAGTCAGGGGCAATGCACAATTGAAAGACGAACTCCATTGAGGAACCACAGTCATTGCAGTGTGGGTGGCACAGTGGTTAGCACTGCTGCCTCGCAGGGATCCAGTTTGATGCGTGGCTTGGGTCACTATCTGTGCAAAGTCTGCACGTTCTCCCTGTCTCTGTGTGGGTTTCTTCCGGACACCCTGGTGTCCTTCCAAGTTTTGAAAGACATGCTGGTTAGGTGCATTGGCCATGCTAAATTCTCCCTCAGTGAACCCGAACAGGTGCCGTAGTGTGGTGACTAGGGGATTTTCACAGTAGCTTCATTGCAGTGGGAGTGTAAGCCTGCTTGTGACGTTAATAAATAAATAAGATCGGGTGAATTTGTAATGAAACCATACAAGCATTCCTGTAAATGGCAATCTGAAAACATCTTTTTCATGTTATTTTATTCTTTCTACTCCAAAATCAGTTTAAAAAATATACTTTCTTCTTATAACAAAATTATGGGTTAATTGCTTTTGCACAGAAATCAAATTCTGATTTGTAGAAAATGCAAAGGCAGTCAGACAAAACCATGTTATTATTTATTGTATTATCACATGCTGTCCACAAATTAGAAAAGTTTATAGAAAGAATAATATAAACATTAAATATAGAACATCTTTACTACTGAAGGCCTTTTACAATATTTGATTTTGTATTGCTTGCCCAATATTTCATATTTTTATAATTTAAATTTAATATTCCCATTTTATCATAGCTGCATTTTCATATCTATAAAATTTGCATGTTGATGCTGCCTCCAACTGGCTGCTGCTTGTAATGTTCACTTTGCTGGCCATATTTCAGTTTATACTTTATTCTTTTTATATGCAATAAGTTCTCTTGCATTTTTTGTAAAAATGTTTTCAGAAGACAAATTGCCAGTACGTGCACGCAAATAGGCTTGCATCGGTATACTTCTCAAAGGACTGCACAAGTTCGAAATAATATGTTCTGCTTCTTTTCGCGCATTTACAAAGACTAACAATTTTTAACAGTCTTTAGTATCAATGCATAATTTATGAAGTGATGATCTATGAAAAAAAGGAATACACATTGGTAATCTCATGTGAGTTATTTCAAAGCCCTGCAGTTACGTTATATTTTTCATAATAGATCGAGCTGTAAAAATGATGCTGGGCAGAATTTTCTCAAAATTAGGCTAAGTGTTAGTTTTGCCATGAAAACTGATATGAATTCCACCAGCCCTATTGGTGCAAGCTGGTCTGCAATTTTTAGGCACTTTGAGAAGAAAATCCCCACATTATAAATGCCATGCCTGCGACATGAACCATTTGATTCACCCACTCCAGGGTTTCATATGAATAAGGGGATGCGGCATTTAAACAGCTTCACAGCACTTAGTTTCCGTGAATCCAGGAGGATGGCAGTGAAGAAGCCTCCCCGGCTTCACTGAGGGGGCCGTCACTCACCGGCTTGATCCCATGGAGGAGAGAAGGTTGACAATCTATCCACAGCCTGGCAGCTGACTCACCAGCAAGGTCACGAACCCCATTGGGATATGATGGCCATGCTGATGAGTGCCAGCACCACATACAAGGGGAATATGTGCAATGCCACAAAAAAATGAAAGACTTCCTCTTTCTACCAGGCTAAGTGCTTCTTGCCTCTCTATCATTTCCCCTTTCAGTCATTGCACCCCTCCCCATCCTCCAGGCTACGTGGACCCCGCATGCTGCCATCTGGCAGGGCCTACCACCTGATCTTCGACAAGCTTCCTCATCTCCCCGGCACTTCTTCCTCACAATGCATCCCTGCTCACTCATTGTGCCCACACATGCCAGGCATCTTCGCTATCTCACCCGGCAGGCAGCCTGCTCACATCATCACCATTTGTCTCCCTGCAGGATGAGTTCACTCATCCTGAGATTGCAAGATGGGCCTGAGGCAGAAAAGTAAAGAGTCTCTACACTCTCATCCAGCTGCCCAAACCTTCCTGTGTTCTGTGAGTCTTAGACCTCAGCCATGGCCATGTACAAATATCATGTCCCTTCCCTTGTGCGAAGATCACTCAAGCAGCCTGCTGTCTTCTGTCCACCAGCGGGGATCCTGCACCAGCTGATGACTAGAGCTCCAAGGAGATGTCGGAGAAGGACACAAAAGATGCATCACGGCTATCACTCACACCCTCCACCAGTGCAGAGACATAAACATCAGTGAGTATTCTTAGCAGCCAGGCTTCGGGTTCACTACCTGGTTAGCACCACACTGCTGTTGATGCAAATCAGACAGAGGCAGAAGGGGCTTCTTCATCACCTTCCAGTTCCCTCCTCAGTTGGTGTGGCCTCCGCTGCTGATCCTACCTGAGGTCACCCCTGGTTTTCATTTTGATATTCCATCATCAGTGTTGCTTCACGGTGCTACTGGAGTTTCTCCTCCTCCAACGCTGTGATCATGTTATCATGACCTCCCCTGGCTCCATATGCAAATTGTCCATGATCCTGTCAGGGATGAGTTTGGCATTGCATTGACTAATCACTAACATCCCCTGTACCAATGACCATCCTGATCTGGGAACAGCCAGTCCAGGAACATCACCTACAGCACTCGCACACTCAAATATCATAATCAGATAAGGGTTACTCCTCGCATTTTCTCTCCCCCACGCTGACTCGCACCTGGCTGACAGCCTGGTGATCCCCTCCCTCACATTGCAACCACTGGAGGATCCTCAGGTAAATTCAATCCCCTGCCCCAAGTGGCTTACAAGTTTCTTTGTCTTGTGGGATCATCCACCCCGACCATCTGGCCCAATGGCAAGAGCACATTTCTAACCACAGACAATAGACAGCCTACCCCAGGGCTGCCCTGTTACCTCTGCCCCTTGGACTCCTTCAATGATGACAGTAGTGCTCAGCTCTTTCCTCTTTCTCAGGGGTCATGGTGCGAGGTTCCCATTTTTAAAAAAATCGGTAGTGATTCCCGCTGGTGTGCTGTCACTGCTGGTGAATAGGAAGATTCGTTGAGCATGACGGGTGCAACACTAAGTATATTGTAATGGATTCAATTTCATGCAAATTATGTTTGCACCTTTCCTGGGTGTGAACCTGATTGCATCAGCGGAGGAGTGGCTCAGAGATCACGATTATAAATCTCATTGGCACAAATCCCATCTTTGGCCTCTCAGATTTACTAGCCATTGCGGGGTTTGGGCCCATGACTAATTAAATTGCGCTGATTAGTTCTGACTGTTACTTTTTTTATGGGTTACTGCTTCCAACTGAAATTTAATTGTGTTTTGCTGCCTGATATTTCTCAGATGGTTGAAGCTAATAAATGTTAACCTCTCTTCAGTCCAACAGCATTGGTTTGAGAGCAACATTAAGTATCCACCTTCCAGGTAAAAGAAATCTGTCACTGGATTGGAATTTACCTCCTAGCTCAATGTAAGAGAGGATAATATTGAAATTTGAATTTAATTTATGAAGTATAATTGCAGCTACAACTGGTAAGGGGGCATTGAAAAAGCTACCAACTCATGCTGCTCTTCCTGTTAATTTGACCAGCAGCACAAATAAGAAGTAACTCTGCATTTCTGTGCTTCCAATGGTCAGTATGGTTTGCAGGAAATGCTTTGTGTGGCCTGTGACCTTCCATATTTTAATCTGAATTGCAGCAAGTGTCAGTTTGTGGAATCATTCCCACAATGTAAAAGTGAAAGGGAGTTGAACTGAAAGTCATCAAAGTTTAAATTTCTTTGCAATGGCCTTTTACTGCTACACTGAGCTGCCCATGCTTTTAAAGTTGCTCACCTATTGATTTTGTTGTCAACTTTAAGCTAACACATCACTCTCGAAAAATCTGTGACCTGACTTTCTCCTCCCCTTTGTTTCTTCTCATTTTCACTTCTGTTCTGAAGAGTGTATGGGACAGAATCTCCAACCTTGCCCACAGGAGGACACATGAATTGGGAGGTGATCATTATTATGCCATTGGGCCAGATAGGCAGATTGGATGAGACTCCACAAATCGTTGCAACATGGAATTCTCTAGTCCCACCACTGTGATCAGTGATTTGGATGAGTGTCAAATTCTCCGTTCTTGCTGGCAGTGACAGGAGGGTATGAACGGCCAGAGAATTCCAGCGTATGTTTCCAAATATGATTTCCCTAGTGTAGCCACCCACCATCATTGTCAGGGATCACTTCACATTCATGGCTGCTCTCCAGTACCTCATCTCTCCCATTAGTCATCTTTGGTTCATAGAATCATACAATCCTACAGTGCAAGAGGAGGCCATTCGGCCCATTGAAACTGCATCAACCACCATCCCACCCAGACTGTCTTCCCACAACTTCATATCCTGCTAATCTCCTTGACTCTAGGGTAAATTCAGCAGAGCCATTCAACCTAACCTCTGCATCTTTGGGCTGTGGGAGGAAACTGGAAAACCTGAAGGAAACCACACAGTCACAGAGAGAATGCGCAAACTCCACACAGATAGTGACCCAAGGCCAGAATTGAACCCAGGTCTCTGGTGCTGTGAGGCAGCGATGTTAACCACTGTGCCACCGTGCTTTGGAATTGGAGAATGTGAGATGTTGTGTCTCTGACATAATTCACAACATCAATTTGCTGGAATTAAAACAGAAATGCTGGAAATACGCAACAGATAAGGCAGTCACCTGACAAATTGTTAGCACTGTTTCTCTCTCCACAGATGCTGCCAGACATGTCAAGTATTTCCAGCATTTTCTGTTTTAACATTTCAGATTTCCAGCAACCACAGTATTCAGCTTTTGGATCAGTGACAGTTGGACTTTTTTTTTTAATCATGTCCTGTCGATGGTCAGACGTGATGCATCTGGAAAGTTCATTTTGGAGTTACTTAGTTTCAGAATATGCTGTGTCTGACCACAGTTTGTCTATTAGTTTAGGTGGATATCTTAATGAGAACATCAGAGTATAAGATATATTTTGCAACTTGTGCCATTCTTATAAATCTGTAAATAGCTGGAGCAAAAAAGTCATGTACTATAATTAATCTTGATTGTATAATAACTATTTTATTACTTTGTTAAAAGTTCACTGGCAGTCCTGTTCATCCACTTCTCTAAATAGAAACAAAAGTTAGGATCTATTAAGCCAGATTCTTTCCTGGTTCTGACTTGTCCAGTGGCAACATTCTCTGGGATTGTGACACATCACATGGTTAATTTCCAGGACCATCTGACAAGACATTTAACTTTGTATTCTTCCTTCCATGGGTGAATGTAATAGCATTCTGTAACTTTCTTGTAATTGAGGACAAACAATATTTTCATCCAGTTACTTACAAATATATCTCATGAATTTAATATCTCTCTGGGCCTGGATTTGTTTCCACTGTATATAGTCACAAAAAAATTAAAAAGCTCAACTTTGGATTGTTTTTGATTTAACAATGTACCTGTAATAGCCAACAGTGAACAGCAGTATGGGTGTGCAAAGTTCTACCTATTGATCAGTTGCTTAAATGCTGGCATAAAGCCAATACTCATATAAGTGAAAAATTTGAAAAAGAATTAAGTTCTTGAGGGCTTTTCCAACAATTCAGTCACCTATAAATTTAGTCAGGAGTTGCCAATAAACTAAATCCTCATTATAGATTCATAGAATTCCTAAAGTGCAGAAGGAGGCCATCTGGCCCATTGAGTCTCCACTGACTGTCTGATAGAGTACCTTACCCAGGCCCCATCTTCCTAACCCCACATACTTGTCCTGTTAATTCCCCTAACCTATATGTCTTTGGACACAGATGGAGATTTATTACGGCCAGTCTACCTAACTTGCACATCTTTGGAGTGTGAGAAGAAGCTGGAGCACCTGGAGGAAACCCACATTAGATACTGGGAGAACATGCACACTCTACACAGATAGTCACCCAAGCTAGAAAGTGAACCCAGATCCATGGCGCTGTGAGGCAGCAATGCTAACCACTGTGCTATCCATCCTTCTGGTGGACAGGAGCAGATGTACAATTCAACCAGAAGTATTTTGCCCACCATATTGGGAAAGAAGGATGCACTGGCAGCATTATTTTAAATGAAGAATAAATTATGTGAATGAAAGTCCTACACTTCTTCATTTTAGGCATACTGTTAATTCCAGGTTGATCTATAAATAATTATATTGTTGCCGCAGCATTCCTGAAAGCATGATATAGATAAACCTTTCACTACCTCCCTCTCTCATTTTAATCCCCAGGTGGTCATTCCCAACCAATTTTTAGCTCCTACATTTCCTACAGATCCACAACCACAAGAGAAGGTCATGTAGCAGTGGAGGAAAATGATGATAGAATAGGGGGAATCAGTTTAGAAACTTAACTATCTCAAGATAAACTACAATCAGGCAAGGAGAAGGAAAATTGCGAAGGATAGATGGCACATTTCTCACCCTAACACCTTCCAACTCACCTCCTTGGTCACTTGCATTTTCATTCACAGGCTCAATGACTTTCAGTCACCAAATCTCCTGGGCCTCATGCCTCCACACTAAGGATGGTTTACTAACCTTTGTCATCTTGCCCGCCTAAAACTTGCCCAAGTTAAAGCTGGAACTAGACAGTAAGGGAAACAGAAAGGAAGCAGGAGATAACTACAGAAAAGAAAAGAGTCATTTTTTTAAAAATGTAGGTAAGCAAATGTACATTCAGAATATTACAGATGAAATGTTAAAACAAACATATTTCTACTTGCACCATTTAATTGTGGAAGTAATTTTGCCAGGTAGTTTGAAGTCTCTTCATCTTTATGCAGCTATTACCATAACTCTTATAAACACAATGTACCATGGATATTTTCAAAATGATTTTGTGTGACTGAAGGTGAGTTGTGACATTGTCTACTGTGATCTATCAATTTATAGTTATAATTGTTACCCTGAATTTTCTGAAGATAGATGTGATGAGGGTATATGTCCACCAGATGGTGCTATATTCTTAAGTATTGGCGATCAACAGTTGTTCGAACTTTCCTGTTTCTCCATTACTTAGTAGATGATTAGATTTTATTGTTTACAGCAGTGTGTTTGAAGGAGCAGGTATTGGAAGAAGTTTCAAAATTTACAAATGACACAAAGTTTTAGCATAGTAAACAATAGGGAGATTAGTAATCACTTCAGGAGGACATGGACTGGGAAATTGGACAACATGTGAAAATGCCAGTGTTGGACTGGGATAAACACAGTAAGGTTAAAGTCAACAGATTTATTTGGTAGCAAATGCCACTAGCTTTTGGAGCGCTGCTTCTTTGTCAGGTAAATGGGAAGTTCTCCCACTCACTTGACAAAGGAGCAGTGCTCTGAAAACTAGTGGCATTTGCCACCAAATCAATCTGTTGGACTTTAACCTGGTGTTTTAAGACTTCTTACTAAATTGGACAGGCACATGATTGGTGAAATTTAACCCAAAGCAGTATTTTGGCAGAAGAATGGGGAACAGCAACATAAACAAAATGATGGAATTTTAAAAAGGGTGCAGGCATGGTGACATGGAGTGCATGTAAACAAACCTGTGAATGGCAAGACAACTCCAAAGAGTGTAAGATAATGAATTTGTGGAGCTCAAACAAGGCAAAGGAAAATAGAAGGATATTGGGAGATGTAGAGGAAATAAGGGACCTTGGGAGTGAATGTCCACAGATCACTGAAAGTGGCAGGACAGGTCGAAATCCTTTCCTTTACGAACTAAGGTATAAAATATAAGAGCAGAGTGGCTACTCTCAAATATATAAATCACCAGTTAAACCACGGATTGAGTACTGCTTATCTCCATTACAGAAAGGATGTGATTGCATGGGAGTGGGTATGGGGGAGATTTCTGAGAATGTTGCCAGGACTGCAAAATTGTAGCTATGAGTAAAGATTGGATAGGATGGGATCATTCTCCTTGGAACATAGCAGATTGAGCAGAGATTTGATTGAGATGTACAAAATTGTGAGGGCCGGGATAGAATGGATGGGATGAGCCTATTTTGCTTACTAAAGAGGTCAGTAACTCAGAGGCATAATTTAAAAATGAGGATCAAAGTGGAAATGAGGAAAAACTCCTACACCTATCGGATAGTGGGTCTGGAACTCACTGCCTGAAAGTGTAGTGGAGACAAAAACAATCAGCTCACTTATTAGATGCTTGGATATGCACCCAAAGTGTTGTAACCTGCAAGACTATGGACCAAATGCTGGAAAGTGGGAATAGGCTGAATGGCTTAGGGAACAGAAGAGGTCATTTGACCCATCATGGCATGGACACAATGGGTCAAGTGGCCTCCTTCCGTGCCCTAAGCTTTCTATGATTCTGACAATTTCGCAAAGGTATCAAGAAGCATATGGGATGTCTTTGTTAATAGAGGAATAGAGTACAAATGCAAGGAAGCAACATTAGATCTGAAATATTGTGTTCAATTCTGGGGAACCACACCACAGGAAGGATGTGAAGGCCTTGGAGGTGGTACAAAGAGATTTATTGGAAAGAGGCCATGGAAAAGGGTTTTATGGAAGAGACTGAAGAAATTGGGATTATTCTCCTTTCAGCACAAAAGATGAAGGAAGAGATTTCATAAAAGTATCCAAAATCTTGAATGGTTTTGATAGAATAAATAAGAATTTATTTACATTAGTAGAAGGATTAGTAACTGAGGGAGAAAAATTGAAGATTATTGGGAGAAGAACTAGTAGTGACATGAGGAAACCTGTTTTCCTTGGAATGCAATGCTTGAAAAGGTTGAGGAAAATGATTGAATAAAACTGCTCAAGAGAATTGTATAAACATTTGAAAGAAAGAAGTTAAAAAGAAGGGCTTCAGAGATAGAGCAGAGAAGTGAAATTAATTGGTTAGTTTTACCAAAGAGCTAGCACAATCACAATGGGCCAAGCAGTTTATTTCTGTACTGTATCATTCTATGATTCTATTGTTAATTAAATACCTTGCCAACTACTTCTGAAGTACCTTATAATCTTAAGATGGAGTTGGAAATTCTTCATACAGTGTTGTACTGAAAGTATTGAATAAGATTACCCACTGCAGTGTAGTGTAGTTATGTAGGACAGTGTTGTAAAACACCACTTGCACTTCAACATCTGGCTCCACATCTAGCTTATCTTTTACTTTCTATGAGCTATTACAGGCTTCAAGTCTCAAGCTAGTTTTTGTGACTTTTGATCTCCAATTCAAACCTACCTATGAACTGGACAAAACTAAATTAGCTGCCAATCTCAGCAAGCCCCAAGGAAATTTGGCTTGGGAAATGCATCAAAGTACATTGTTGATCTCCTGGGGATGCCATTAAGGCTTATAGCTAGGCAGAGTGGAAAAAGCTTTACTATGTACGAAGGCCACATAGAGAGTACTTGATGTTTCCAATAGAATTGCATTTCATTCCTGAGCAAGAAATTCCTTAACTTGAACATAAATATTCAACAAAAAAAAATTAATAATCTCTTGAATAAAACACTTCTGAACATTGTGATTAAGGTGTTGGTTTTTTTAAAAAAATCAAGGTTATTAAATTAAAAGACAGAATTTGAGAATGACCTGTAGTAGGACAGAACTGTCAGGGAAATAATCCAATGGCCTAATATTTAGGATGGCAGAGGCCCTGACCCATGCCATTCCGAGAGTCAGTGTATAACACATCTCTGCCAATTTGGACAGGCCCACTGTCATTTTACATCAGGAATGAATTCCATTCTTTTCGGATGCAGTATTGACTTAGAGACATGCCAGCCAACCAATTTGACTGGCATTTCTCCAGGCAATACCTTTGGTGAGTATCTCCAGGCACAGTGCTGCTGTGGCCAGAAGAGGCACTGCAGCACCATGCTTTGGTCTATGAATTTGGATATGGAAGCCGGGTAAGCAGAGGGTGAGAGCTTCTTGAGGGGGGTCGTCTGGGGCAATTGGAATACTGGGGGATAGGCTGTAGTGGATGGATGGGGAGAAGTTTGGAGATCCTGCTCCTAGAGAGAGGGCAACTCCAGTCAGAAAATGGCTTTCCTGTCCAGAATAAAGTATTTGATTTTTTTTTTATTCCTCTCATCTATCCAACCTGCAGCCGAACAATGGAGGCAAGAACAGGATTCCCCCTTGAGGTTCTGTCCACCCAACCCTGAGATTGCTTTGTTGGAACAGGTAGGATTCTACAGGAAACCCCATCCCTGCAATCTCACATTCTCCAGCCCAGTTCAGATTCCCCTTGGAGAAGTGTAAAGTTCAGGCCAATATATTAATCAGCAAGATTATGTTTTCAATGTAATTAATTCCTTAGAAAAATTTCAATCAGGTGATTAAATAAGGAACTAACAAATCAGTGAGGCACTTCAACCAGAAGTTAGAATTTTATATATGTTTCCTTTTAATAATTTACAAAAGAACTGAATTATTTTACTGAGTTTTTCTAGTTGCTCCTGCCAGCCTATAATCTGAGGTACAATAGATGATAAGATTTATCACAAATCTTCAGATTTATCATTGAGCCTGATTCCCAAAGGAAAAAACTAATTAAAATATCAAAGTGGTTGTGGTATTGTGGGAACATGAGCAATTGGACACGCGAAACTTTATCATGATGTTTAAAGTTTATAAAATGGCAGTTAGCAGTTATTCCTGGTTCTACTCAATTAACCTGCCTAGGTTTCCAACAGTATTCTAAGCGCAATGTACTCGGAGAACAAGTGGGATATTTCATAGTTCGTTGATGTCCTTTCATTTGTTTGAGAAAGCACCACGATTAATTATTCATATCCTTGTCTTGAGCTGTGGATGCTTTATAATATAAAAGTAAAGCTGAAAGCCAAAGGGTAGTTCTCCTGCCAATTGTAGCTCTTGAAAATAAAAGAAACAATGTACCTTTTCTCCAGAGGCAGTGGAGACCCACATTTTCTGGGTCTGGCAAACTGGTGTCAGATTCTTGGCTCAATTTCCAATGTGGAACAGCACTGTGTGGAATATAACTGCTTTGGGATGGTAGGGATGGGGATGCTATGGAAGCAGAATACTGACAAGCACCACTCATCCAACAACTGATGTGGCCAGATACTGAATAGAGACTGTTTCCTTTCTGCAAGGACGGTAGCTAAACACTTTTAAACTTGTTGTAACAGCTGCTCTTCACTGGTTTCGTTCTAGTTGCCAGACAACCCTCAGATCGATCTGAAAATCTGAGCCTAAATCTATGCACCCTCTATGAATAGATTTGCCAGGAGTGCTGCAAATAGACTGACTTCTATTTTCGCTGTGTCTCAGCCTCTGCTCAGGACTGAGTAGTAGGAGATGCCCAATGACATCAGATTTTGGCAGCATTTGTTAGCACTGTTGCCTCACAGTGCTGGGGCCACAGGTTCAATTCCTGGCTTGGGTCACTGTCTGTATGGAGTTTGCACATTCTCTCCATGTCTGCATAGGTTTCCTCTGGTTGCTCTGGTTTCCTCCCATGGTCCAAAGATTACGTGCATTGGCTAAATTACCCCTTAGTATCCCAGGATGTGTAGGTTAAAGGATTTAGTGGGGTAAATATGTGGGGTTACGTGGATAGGGCCTGGGTAATATTGTTGTCGGTGCAAACTCGATGGACCAAATCTTCTTCTGCACTGTAGTGATTCTATGAGTCTATGACTCAGTATTAAGTAGCAAAATGAATGAGCAACATCTAGGGTCTTGGAGGAAGTATATCTTAGAATCATAGAATCCCTAGAGTGCAGAAGGAGGCCATTCCCGACAACAATCCCTATACAGGCTGTATCTCTGTAACTGCATGTATTTACCTTGCTAATCTGCCTGACACTAAGGGCCAATTTAGTTTGGCCAATCAATTTAATTTTTGGAACATTCTTCACCTTGGAAATCAAACAAAGAAGCTTCCATTTAAAAAAAATGATGGCTACACAAATTTCAAAGAAGCTAACACAAATCTTAGAAATCTACTCACAGTAACCTCTAAAAGATTCAATAGAGATGTTCCTATTTGTGTGTCATTTTGCGGAAAGCACTGAAGTTATAATCTAGAAAAGGCTTATGCTATCTGTTCTGTCTTTTTTCCAATGTTTTTATTAAAGATTTTCCATTTTATATCTAATGCAACAAATCCCCAAAATCCAACACAGCACAGATATACGTACAGAAAAGATCAGCAAATATCATTTCAATTGATTTTCTGTTCTGCTTTTTAAAAATGGAAGTAAAGCAAAGAAGCCCACTTTACACGTGTTTAACCTTTGCATTACGAGTTAATTATACTCTCAGCCTAATACAATTACTGAGCTCCCACAATTTAAGTAATTGAATAGCATTGAAAAACGACAATGGCCAATCACAGTTCATGTGTTTGATTTATGATTGTATTCCTGTACAATGTGTTTGAATAAATCAAGCAGACAAAACATGTGGTTTCACTGTTTTAGCTTTAGCTTGTCCATTAGAGTCACGTCAGCCCGGGGTATGAATGATATAATCCTGCAGGTAATGATTCCAGAATTCCTTGACTTCAAAGGGTTCAAAATGCCAATGGCCCAGGAGAGTTCACAAAGGAGAAAAGCAGTGGCTTAGAAGCAGCAAAGAATGCAGAACCATAGCATCAGAGCTGTAAATTGTAGCACTTTTAATTACAGTTGTGCGCCCAGCCAAAAAATTAAGCATGCGATACTTGCCTCCTTTGCAGCAACATTTTCTACAGTGGCTCCTGTCAAGGACGGTGTTGGGTAACTTTGCGATAATTCAGCTGCTTCTCTATTTCTGAGATTGATGTTAGCTCTGGTATGGTGGAAATTGTTTTCCAACCAATACATCTAGTGATCTGAGTGGTTTGATATTGCTGTTCACAATTTACATGTACAATCTGCACTCTGGAATCAAAATTACAATTTCTGAATTTACAGATAACATCAAATTGGGGATGCGGATGTAGCAAATATTGACAACTGCACAAAATTACAGCAGAACATAAATAAACTTGGGCAAATAATTTTCAAATGCATTTCAACGCAGATAAATGTGAGGTTAAGTATCTATCGAGAGGGATGTTAGGAAGGTTATTTATTACTGGGAAGGTGGGTTTCCCCACATTACAACAATCACCAGACTTTAAAAATATATCTTCAGCTGTGAAGGGGTTTTTTCAGATAGTACAAGGTGCTATACAAATGCAAATCTTCCTGCTTTGACATTTTCATATGTTTTAAGCCTGATGTTAGTATGCATTTCTCTGCAGAATCTTTTTAATCTCTTGTGGAAGTATTTGTAGTTTGTACACAATTTCTTCCTAATAACACGATTCACTAATTTTTGGAACTGTTCAAACAAATGCTGAGTGAAAGGCCTGCTGTTGTAAATATACCATTTGATTACATTGATTGTGTACTATTTGGAGTTGTGATCTCGGTTACAAATACACTAGTCACTCAGTGGTTGCTCCACAAGTTTGCAAAACTATTATAAAAACAAGCAACGCATTAAATGGGGCAATTTTCCAGCTTCTCTACACCTGGTGTATATTATGTCAATCCAGAAAGATTGCACTTGGGTCTAAAGACAGGATTTGCGCACAGCGTCAAACAGTTTGAATCCTCCTGATCCCTTTTTGCTGGCACAGACTAAATCATGCCCTTGAAGCTGATTAGCATGAGATTGACTGGGTTACAATCTCCTTCATGAGTTTGACATGCAATCATTCCCCCCCTCTTCTGGATTGTTCCTACCTTTCCAACAGGATGTCACACAGGCGCAAATCATGGCTGATCCCTCCAATTGTGGTTCAGACACCAGAATTGTCCAGGCAAGCGAGGAGTTGAGTCCCACTTAGCACCAGCCTCCGGGATGCGGAAGAGCTAGTCAGCTGCTACCATGATGTGGGATGGGGTGGAAGGGACCTCCAATGGTGCAGGGGCTAGTGGTGGTTCAGGCTGAGCCAGAGGTCCTCAGGTTGGGGAGGGGAAGTCACCACTGGGTTGGGGCAAGTATTCTTTCTGTCTCTTGAAAGACCTTTAAAAGGTTTCACATGAGGTTGTATTCAAATCCCACTAATGTGGCACCAGTTACTCTGCTCTCTGTCTGCTGGCCAGGTTCTTTGGTTTATTGTTGCCATCCAAGGCGTCACAAACAGTTACAAGCACCAGGTCTGACAGCTGTTGCCTCAGTCAAGGGAACTTGGCAAGTATTAATACACATGAATGCTACAATGTTCCTTACAATGGGTCTCCGTTGCATTAAAATCAAGCAGGTGCTATTCTATCATCTGTCTGAACTGCTTGCTGTGTCTGGAAGCTTTTTGCACCATTTGCCCAGATGTGTGCTTCCAGGCTTATACTGCAAGGATTCTTCAATGAGGACCTTCTGACAGTTACTCTTATGCTCCACACGAGCACCAGAGTGCTAAGACCTGCCGCAATGGCCTGTGGTACCAGGGTTCTGCATCTGGCAGGAAGGCAGATGTTGATCATAGGGCTGTCATGTCTTCAGGTCTGCCATAGCTAGAAGAGACAGAGCAGTCACAACACATCCATCCCATCAGAGAGTGGTGAGGCCAACCCCATGCCCTCAGCCCTAGCCCACCCAAATCCCCTTGAAGACCCATCCTCTGCAGCCTGGCAGAAGCAGAGTGGGAAAATGGGCACTGGACCTACCTCCTTGAGCCCCTTTGGGACCCAAGATGCCAGGCCAGAGTGTCAGTGCCAGAAGGCAATGCAGTGTTGATACTGCCAAGGTGCATGGCCTGAAGGGGATTGAGTGAGAGGTGTGAGGGGGAAGGGGGTTGAATAGGGGCTAGGTCAGATAAACTCATGCCTGCATAGAGTATTTAGGGGAGGGGAGGGTGATGCTTTTCTCAACTCTCAGACTTCAACATAGCAGGTCCTCGTTTGTGAAAACCTGTACAAAAGATCCTGCTGAGGAGGCAGGTGAAGAGTAAAGGCTATTTGAATCAGGCTTCAAGCCTATTAATGATATTGAAAGTAATAAATTTGAATATGCATTGTGGGCGGGAACTCGATCAGGACCGAGGAACAGCTTGGGAGCATCGCAGCTGCTTGGTACTTGGCCCGTGATCCTCTAAGCCATTACAATTGCGGGCCTGGAGAATCCCACCCCTCCTTAATCATTTTTTTTAGGAAAATTGTTCCCTAGGTCTTCTTTCCAGAGGGTAGAATTGGAAAAGCATGGAAGATAAATCAAATCTGGTTTTGAACTTTGGTTAGACCACACAATACTGTATGCTGTTCTAGCCACTATATTATCTAAAGGATAAAAATGCAGTGGAATTGGTACAGGGAAGATTTACAAAGGTGATATCAGAAATGTGTGGATATAAACATCAGGAAAGGATTGACAGGCCAGCTCTCTTCTCTTTTGATAACAGACAGCTCAGTGCTGAGTTAATAGAGGTCTTTGAAATTCTAAAAGGTTTTGAAATGGGTACAAAGAGAATGTTCCCTTTTCTGGGGAAAGCTTAACTAGAGATATAAAATGATCACCAAGAAATCCAGTAAGAAACTTCTTTATTCAAAAAGTGGTAAGAATGAGGAACTCACTACCAAAGTAAATAGTTGAAGCGAATAGTACAAATGCATTTGAAAGACGAGGCAGAAGAGCTCATGAGGGTGGATTTTGATGAGATACAACCAGAAAGAATGTCCAACTAAACTACATTTGTATCTCAGTCAATAACATGCTGACCAGTTTTTGTGTTGTCGATTGAGATATAAATGTAGTTTATTTAGGCTAGCAATATAAGGGAAAATCTAATATAGAGAGAAAAGCAGGAAATAAAAATGAATTGGAAGTACTAAGCGAGTATAAGTTTAAAGAATGACTATACATAAAGGGATATAATAAAGAATTTTATAAGCACAGTCCCAGGGCAAGGTTTTCTACCCTTCCTGCAGTGTGTTTTCTGGTAGCGAAGGTGGTTCACCATTGGCCATCAATGGAATCTCCTGATCTTACTGATAAATACAACGTTTTGTCGACTCATCCATCCCACCATTAGGGTACCTGATGTGGGGAGTTGCCTTTGACGGGACCAGAAGGGCTGAAAAAACCTCATTCATAATATTTTTAGCATCCTTAGATGTGAAACTTATGACGCAGGACTGGAAAGTTGTCAATATTATATCTATTCAAGAAAGAAGAAATTAAATAAACTAAGCGATTGTCCAGCTTCATTTCAGTTGTGAATGACTAGAGGCCATACCGGAGGATGAAATGAATGCTAACTTGAAAAGACTTGTGTTACTTATGGGGCATTAACATTACACAGGCGAATTGCACCTTGTAATCGAGGAAATGACGTAAAGTATTTTTGATGAAGAAAATACTGTGCAAGTTTTACATGTAGCATTTCAAAAGGCATTTAATAATTTGCTGCTATTGAAATTTGTTGATAAATTTGAGAACCATAATATTAAAGAGAATATGGCAGCATAAGGAAGAGATTGGCAAAATCAAAGCAGCAATTGGAGCATATTGTTTTAGAAGGAGCAAATGTAAAGAATATGCAACAACTCAGAATTCCTCAGAGATGCCACAATCCACAAATAACGCTTTATATGAAGGATTTTCCACTGCTCTTTTGGCAAAATAAAACTTGTGTATCAGATGCGACTCTCTGGAATTTCATACCATATTAAAAAAGGAAGTTTCAGGGCTAAGAATTTTTAGAAACAGAGATATACATTAAACCTCGCTTTGACCCTTTTACATAGATCTTGCATAGTCCTCCATATTCCTCAGATTTTCCTTTCTCAAGGAAATAATTTCATTGCCTGAGAAACCAAACTGTTTCAATGATCTTCAGTGGTAACATTTGCCATTACTTGCTTCCCTTCTTACCTTAAATCCTTATGTGGAATTTGTACCCCTTTGCACTTGAACCTGTTTCCTCATGGAGCTAAATAATGGAGCATCTTGTGTGCCAGAACTTACAGCAGAGATAGCAGTGAGATCGTCAGTGCAGTCAGTGTAACATTGGTAGCTATTTCTGGTGTCTACGCATGTGCATTTATGTTGGGAGATAAGGCTATTCATGGACCTCTGCTCCTCCATGGTGTGTGTTGTTGCAGTCTTCACAGATGGATTCATTTAAGAATCATTGAGTTTTTGATTCTTTCATAGGTTGTGAACATTCCTATAAGGCCAACATTTATGGCCCATCCCTCTGTCGTTGAGTGTCGAGGCATCTTCTTCAATCATTGCAGTCCATCTGGTGTAGGTATGCTGTTATTCCAGGAAGAATTCCAGGAAGATGTCTAATGCCAGTGAATGAACAATACAGCTACAAGTCAAAATGTTTTGTGGTTTGGAAGCAAACTGGGCAGATGATGTTCCATTCATTCTTCAAATCGCAAGGTGCTGTCAAAGGAGCCTTGGCAAGTTTCCTTATGCTGCCATATTCTCTTTAATATTATGGTTCTCAATGGTACACATTAATACCATTGTGCATTAGTGGTGAAGGAAAGGAATATCTAAGATGGTGACTGTAACACTGTGAGCTTCTTTGGTCCCATTGCTGTTGAGCTTCTTGAGCATTGGAGACTTGGAGTCATACAGCACAGCAAAGGCCTTTCAGCTCATTGACTCTGCACTGATAGTATCTACTACTAAAGGCACGCTAGTTTTCCTGCACTTGCCTCATAAGCTTAAATGTTATGACATTGCAAGTGCTCGTCCATTGCTGCGTGAATGAACACTTGCAATAGTATTCTACCACCCTCTTAAGTTTGCATTTTGTAAACAGTGGATAGGCTTTGGGGAATCTGAATGTGGGTGATTCACCACAGAATTCCCAACCTTTGACCTGTTCTTGTAGATATAGCATTTATATGGTTGCTGCAGTAAAGTTTCTGGTCAATTGTGACCCCATGATTTTTAGAGTGAAGGATTCACTGATTGAAATGCTGGTGAGTATCAAAGGGAAATGGTTTGAGTCTCTCTTGCCTGGCAGTTGAATGATGCAGAAGTTATTTTTCATTTATTTGTCCAAATTTGAATATTGTCCAAGTCTTACTGCATGAGGATTCAGACAGAGGAGTTCTGAACACTGTGAAACATCAAAATATCCCACTCTGACCTTGTATTAGAGTCAGTGGTGAAGTGGCTGCAGATGGATGGACCTAGGACATTACCCCGAGGAACTCCCGCAGCAATTTATCATGAATTTTACACATTATCTTCAGAGTAAAGAGCAATAATAAAGACAAGCCACATTCGGTCAGGAATCACTAAATTTTTAACAAAATATAGGGTGGGATTTTCCAGTCCTTACACAACAGGACATTGTCACGGATAGGACAGGAATGGTTGGAGAGCCACTAAAAATCAAAAGCATCCTAACTTGGAACTATTTCACTGTTGCTGGGTCAAAATCCAGCACTTTGCCTGTATCTACACCACATGAACTGCAGCAGTTCAAGAAGGCAGCTCTTCACCATTTTCTGAGGGGCAATTAGGAAATGGGCAATGAAAATGTCGGTCTATTCAATGATGCTCACAACCTATGAAAAAATTATTTAAAACCTTAGATTGCTTTGGCACCTTTTAGAAGATGGGTACTATGGTAACTTGGTTCTCAATATAGGGATAATTCTCTCATATATTTATTATCTCCTTTACAATGAATGTTAGTAATGAACAAACCTTGCCCCTTGTATCACTTGTTACCTTGGGGAATTTATTTTAGACCCTTTTATCTTGAAAAGGATCTCCACCTCATTTATGTTAAAACCATTAATCCTGTTTAGATTAAGTTGTTATGTAATCAGATTATGGTGCTAGTTTGAGTTGCATTTGTATTGATTGTAAATATATTAAATTTGTTTGCTAAGAGGCAGTCCATCCTATTTTATGATGTCACAATGCCTTTTTCTGTTTTATAATGGGCTGTTAATATTCAATTCTTTCCGAGTGCCACAGAAAGGTTGTCAAATAGCTGACCTACATTTTCATAAGAAACTAAGTTTGACATAGAGAACTGAACTCAACACTAAGGAGTATTTAGGAATATCAGCTGGAAGTACTCTCACTTCAAGAGGCAGAATGTTGTGCGTTCGAGTCCCACATTATCGTTTGGAGCACAAGATTCCAGGCACCACTCCTTAGGCAGCACAGTGGTTAGCACAGTTGCTTCACAGTGCTGGGAGCTTGGGTTCGACTCTCAGCTTGGGTTATTAAATGTGTGGAGTCTGCATGTTCTCCCGTTTCTGTGTGGGCTTCCTTTGGGTGCTCTGGTTTCCACCCGCAATCCAAAAATGTGCTGGTTAGGTACATTGACCAGCTTAAATTCTCCTTCAGTGTACCCAAACAAGTGCTGGAATGTGGTGACTAGAGGATTTTCGCAGTAAGTTCATTGCAATGTTAATGTAAGCCTACTTGTGACACTAATAAATAAACTTTAAACAGACTGATGTTCGAGTGCAGTACCGAAGGATTGCCACACTGCCAAAGTTGTTTGGGTGAGATGTTAAACTGAAATCCCATATTCTCTTTCAATTGGACATAAAAGATCCCATGGCACTAGTTTAAGAAAGAGCTGGTAAATTATTTCTAGCATCCTAACCAATATTTAATTGCCATCAATATTATTAAATAGGTTATCAGGTCATTATCGCTTGTGACCTTTGTGGGAATTTACTGTATGCAAATTGTCCACTACGTTTTCTACATGACAACACTCCCTGCACTTAAAACTAGTTTGTTGGCAGTAAAGTGCTTTCGGACATTCCAAGTTTGTGAAGGGCATGATATGAATGCAAGATGTTCCTTCTTTTTGAAATCTTTGTGGGCAGTGTTTTTTGAGGTCAGCAGCTAGGGTAGTTGCTTTGTTGCTGACTGCAAAAATCTGGGCTAATATTTCAAATATTGCTAACTTCAACAAATGCGGAAATTATTCTGAAAGCGCTCTTAATTCATTAAAATTAGCAAACATCTAAAAAAACTGATCCCCATTGGTAGTCTCATGAATGGAGCACCCTGTACTCACTATCCAGCGTGCGAGAGACCCTCTAGTTAAAATCATATTTAATGCTTTCCTAATCCAAGACATATGTTTGGCTAATTGTTGTCAGAAAGCTCCTCTTCTCCTTTTGTCTGATTTCACTATTGCACCATTATTTTATTAGCTGGTCACCTAGTAGTAAAGCAGATATTTTTGATTGTCATGCAGGTGCAATGATAAATGTAGCAATATTCCTTCCAGACAGGAGTTTGAGCCAGAGCTGCTCATTTTAATTCTATCCCCTATATACTGAACCACCAGGGGATGCAGAAAAATATTATTTTACCATGATTTCAGTTCTCTGAGTGTAATTTGTTTTTTATGGAAATATAGGTCTGGAATTTGACAACCCACTGTGGCAATCTGAAAGAATTGAGCATTTAGAACATAATATAATACACACAAAGGTATTGTAACCCCATAAAACAGAATACATTATCTTTCAGCAAATAATTCTTCAGGTCATTTAATATAATTACCATCAATGAAAATGCAACTCAAGACTAGTACCATAATCTGATTATATAAGAACATAATCCAAGTAGGATTAATGGCTTTAACATAAATGAGGTGCTTTTCAAGCTAAAGGATTTAACATAAATCCTAGAGTTAGACAGTCATTATCCCAAGGTAACAAGTGATGCAAGGGGTAAGATTTGTTCATTATTGACAGTTATTATAAAGGAGATGATGAATGCTGGAGAATTATTCCTACATATTTTTTATTTATTTGTGGGACATGGACATTGCTGGCTGGCCAGTGTTTATTGCCCTTCCCTGTTGCCCATGGGCAGTTGAGAGTCAACCACATTGTTATAGCTCTGGAGTTGTAAGCCAGAGTGGGTAAGGATGGTAGATTTTCTTCCCTAAAGGACCAGTAAGCCAGATAGGGCTTTTTTCTGACAATCAACAATGGTTTCATGGTCACCAGTAGTTTCTTTTTTTATTATTGAATTCAAATTCCACCATCTGCCATGGCAAGATTCAAAACTGGGTCCCCAGAACATTAGCTGAGTTCCTGGATTACTAGGTCATCTAGTCCACTCAGCCATCACCTACCCAATATTGGAATCAGGTTATCACAGTACCCAGTCTCTAAATGGTACCAAAGCAATCCTAGGTCACTGCAGACTCATCAGTGATACATCAGCATTGAGTCAAATATTGGAACGAATGTTCAGGAGTAAACTTGAAGATTACTATGTGTGACAATATTTCAGTAAACTGCAGCCAGCACAAATTTAGAACCATAGAATCCCTACAGTGCAGAAGGAGGCCATTCGGCCCAACAATCCGACCCAGGCCATAACCCCACATATTCACCCGGTTAATTTCTCTGACCTGGGATGCTGAGAGCAATTTAGCATGGGCAATCAACCTAACGCCATATCTTTGGACTGTGGGAGGGAAGCTGGGAACACCTGGAGGAAACCCATGCAGACACAGAGAGTATGTGCAATTAGTGCCCCAAGCCAGGAATTGAACCTGGTCACTGGAGCTATGATGCAGTAGTGCTAACCACTGTGCCACCTTGCTGCCCTAGAAGATAAGAGCTTGCCAGTCCAAACATTGATGCTATTGAGGAAGTGGCATCCAAGATAGACTGTAAGAACTTCAGAATCATCTATGAATTAGCTGGATAATGTAATCATTATAATGTAGCTTCTTTCTCACTGGATGAGTTAGAATGAGACCAATGCCCTTCCTCAATTAGACATCTATTGGAATCTCATGATTGAACGCAAAAAACGTGAAAGGATCCATCTGTTCATCATATCCATCTTTCTACAAACACCTTACAAACTGCCTTATATTGAACAGTGTACCACCTACTCTGAAATAAACTTTTAAACAAGCATTCTAGAATCTTCATTCATCCCCGTATTTACAAAGAACATAGAAAGTACAGGCCCTTCAGCTCTCGATGTTGTGCCGAGCTATGTCTGAACCCAAGATCAAGCTATCCCACTCCTTATCATTCTGATGTGTTCCATGTGCCTATCAAATAATCGCTTGAAAGTTCCTAAAGCGTCCAACTCCACTATCACAGCAGGCAGTGCATTTCACACCCAACTACACTTTGGGTAAAGAAACCTCTGCTAATCAACACTTCCATAGATAGCATTTTCTTCATTCACTCAAGCACCACTTGAACCTTTATTGTATACTGTAGCCTCAGTCTATACACATGAGCGTAAATTTTATCCAGACCCAAAAATTTTCAATTTGGAAATTTTAATGACACAGCATCTTTGTTTGCTGGAATCCATTCCTGAAATTCATAACTGTGTGGGAAAATAGTTTCTTCTGATCTCGATTGAGGGTTGCTAATTTTAAACCAGTACACACTATTTTTGTCTTCATAGACTAAACAATTGCTGATTAAATCAATATCATCTGTATCCTGGTATTTAAGTGACAACAAGATAACTCCTATTGACTGTGAGATGTGTTCTTGTATCTAATTGGTTTTGTTGTTAATAGCTTTGCAGTGACTGGAAACCGTCAGGAAATGATTACAACCAAAGCTGGATTTTCATTACAGGGATAGGAAACAGGAATCAGGCCCACTTCTGGGTGCGGAACGCACTCTGCTGAGGTGGGGGGCAAAACAAAAATGAGTTCCACCATTCAAGAGATCACCAAATAAATAATATGGGATGGGTTTGGTGGCCAACTTAACAGGTCTGTTTGACTGTGGATATTGAAGATTCACAAAAAGCTATATTGCAGCAACATCTCAGGCAAACTAGTGGGCTGGCACCCAGGGCAGTAGTCCTGCAATTTCCAGATGTGTGATAAATAAAGGAGAGGAGTGAGGTCCTCTTCCTGGGTGGGGGTGAGAGGGTGAAACAGGAGGAGACCTCGCCCCGCCCCCTCCCCAAACATATCAAACAGGCATGTCTGGACACTGCTACCACTATCAGTGGCAAAGTGCATCATGGCAAATACCTTGAGCAACCGCAAGGAAGTGTTCAATAACCTGATATGCTCTGGCAAGGTGAGTGTTAGCCCCAATCCTTAGGACAAGTCTCAGAATATTTACCATTCAGTGGACACACCAGCTAGGGGAGCCACAGTATATATGCTGCTCTTGAACATTAGAGGGGTATGTGCCGAGGCGCTTACCTTCAGAAAGACTTTGAGCCATAGTAATGCCGGTGACCTGTCACCATTAAAACATGCAGCTTCTGAGAAATGAAAGCAGCTGACATTGACCATTGATGATAGCAGTATCTTATCTCACTCTCTTTGGTCCCTACATGTGAAGCAGGCACATCATGCCTTAGAAAAATCCCAGATGGACAGAGTGGTAGTCTACCTGTAGATAATCATACCAATGGCAGATTGAGTGATGGAGATAATCAGGATCAGAAACCAGGAGCAAGTCTGTTCTGGCAGGAGGAAATTTGCCCTGGTAAAAGGACACTCATAGTGGAGATTGTGATTACAGAGAGCTATGATTTGTTAAGAGGTTATGTACTACCTATATCTTGTAGCATGCTGAGCACTGAGCTGGGAATTTTTCTCTGCAAAATGAGCTCTCATGATCTCCCACAGGTATAAATATTAACACGACAGATGGCAGATAGAAGACAGAGGGTGGTGGTTGATGGGAGATATTCATCGTGGAGTTCGGTGACGAGTGGTGTGCCTCAGGGGTCTGTTTTGGGGCCCCTGCTGTTTGTAATTTTTATAAATGATCTGGATGAGGGTATTGAGGGATGGATCAGTAAATTTGCAGATGATACTAAAGTTGGTGGAGTGGTAGATAGTGAAGAGGGGTGTTTTAGTTTACAGAGTGACTTGGACAAGTTGCAGAGCTGGGCCGAGAGGTGGCAAATGGAGTTTAATGTGGAAAAGTGTGAGGTAATGCACTTTGGCAGGAACAATAAATGTGTAGAGTATAGGGCTAATGGTAGGGCTCTTAATAGTGTTGAGGAACAGAAGGATCTTGGTGTATGTGTCAATAGATCCCTGAAAGTAGGGATTACCAGAGGTTTACTAGGATGTTGCCTGGTATGGAGGGCAGGTCCTATGAAGAGAGGTTGAAGGATTTGAGGTTGTTTTCGTTAGAAAGGAGGCGGCTAAGAGGGGATCTTATTGAAACATATAAGATGATTAGAGGTTTAGATAGGGTGGACAGTGATAGCCTTTTTCCTAGGATGGAGAAAGCTAGCACGAGGGGACACAGCTTTAAATTAAGGGGTATGAGTTATAGGACGGATATCAGAGGTAGGTTCTTTACTCAAAGAGTGATTAGGGAGTGGAATGCCCTGCCTGCAGCTGTTGTAGATGCGCCAAGTTTGGTGGCGTTTAAGAGGTTAATTGATAAGTATATGGAAGAGAAGGGAATGGTTTAGTTCGGAGGGGCATTGCTTTTTATTTTGGTCGGCACAACATCGAAGGCCGAAGCGCCTGTTCTGTGCTGTATTGTTCTATGTTCTATGTTCTAGATATTAACCCTAGGAGTTCATCTCTGACTCCAGATAACAGCAATGAGTTGAAGTAACATCATCTACTAGCACACATAGTCACCTCAGTGACCCTCGCGTGTGTTTAAATCGGGGGATTCCGGGTGAGGAGCATGACATTTGTGAGCAGGAGGAGGTGCCTGAGGCAAAGGCTGCTGTGATCATTTCACCTCAGAGACTGACAAACAAAAACACAGTCCTGATCAACTGAAACAGGGAAAGTATTCTGGCTTAGTGCCATTTCCCATTTTTAGTGGTATCTTCAATCAGGGTGTTAACACATGAATATCTGGGTGAATTCCTAACCTTCATCTCCTAACCTTCATCCTGGCTGAGAAATGTCCCTTAACAAGACAACCTCTGACATTTATAACATCCTGATTAGATCTTTACATTACACTCAGAATCCTAACCATTTCTAACACCAAGAGAACCTTGGTGTTCTGGAACCACCTTCTCTGCCTCCTCCATTCTGTTCCTCTCCTCCCCAGATGACCATTCCAGTATCTGCAATATTTTGCTTTTATCTTAGTGGAAAACCAGCTCACTGAAATTTTCAGCATCTGTCTACCTCTGTTTCACTTCTGTCAGGACCTGAAAATTATGTCCCAAGTCATCAACAAACAACCAAGACCCCCATTTGCCTGATAACCAAATCTAATGGGGCTCTTGGAGATGCTAGATTTTATGTACCATTTAATTCTACGTATTAGTGTAATAGTGTATCATTTTGGGCACTCCTTTCTTGAACCTCTGAATTCAATATTCTTCCAAAGGTTCCATTGGTAGCATTCATATCGTAGAATCCCTACAATGAGAAGGAGGCCATTCAGTCCATCAAACCTGCACCAAAAACAATCCCATGCAGGCCTCATACTCTTAACCCCACATATTTACCCGACTAACTTCCCTGACATTAAGGGTCAATTTAGCTTAGCCAATCAATCTAACTTGCACATCTTTGGACTGTGGGAGAAAACTGGAGCACCTGGAGGAAACCCACACAGACACAGGGAGAATGTGCAAACTCCACGCAGATAGTTAGCTGAGGCTAAAATCAAACCCGGATGCCTGGTGCTGTGATGCAGCAATGCTAATCACTGTGCCATCATGCCACCTTGTATTTTCACATCAGAGTTGAAAATTTGTGAGTTCAAATCCCACTCCAGAACATGAGTGTGAAGAGCAAGGCTGACACTGCAGTGCAGTATTGAGGGCATGCTGCACTATTTGAGTGCTTTACTGCCAAAGGTGTTGTTTTTCAGCTGATCTGTTATCTCATCTGCCCCTGAGTTGGTTATAAAAAAATTGCATGGCACAATTTTGAAGAACAATGGAGTTATCTCTGGTGTTGCCAAAGGGTGGCACAGTGGTTAGCACTGCTGCCTCACAGCACCAAGGACCTCGGTTCAATTCCTGGCTTGAGTCACTGTCTGTGTGGAATTTGCACATTCTCCCCGTGTCTGCGTGGGTTACTTCTGGGTACTCCGGTTTTCTCCCACAGTCTGAAAGATATGCTGGTAAGGTGCATTGACCTGAACAGGCACTTGAGTGTGGCGATTAGGGTAATTTCACAGTAACATCATTGCAGTGTTAATGTAAGCCTTACTTATGACTAATAAATGAACTTTACTGTTTCACACCTGAAACAATATTACAAAGACAGATTGCCTGACTATCATCACATTGCTGTTTGTACAAACCTGCTGGACATAATTGTGAATTACACATGTTTTTAAAATATTTGTTCATTGGGGAATTTATTCCCCATCCCTAACTGCCCTTGAGAAAGTGGTGGTAAGCTGACTTTTTGAACCATTGCAGTCCCCATGGTGTGGATGCATGCAATGTGCTGTTTGGAAGGGAGTTCCAGAATTCTGACCCAGCGACGGTGAAGGCATTTTGTATTATTTGAAGTGGCATGATAATTTAGGTTATGGTTTTTATGAATAGTTTTATGTTCAGTGGCAGATGATGTCCAGAAATTGATGTGCTGTTGGTTGTGCATCCCACTTGATTTTTCATTAGCGAGGGATCAAGAAAGAGAGGGAACCATGAAAAGATAAGAATTTTAAACCTGAGGCATCAGAATGTTGGATTTAATGTAGACCTGTTGGGTCAAGTGTGAAAGTTTCTAGACAGCTGATATGGAGAAGTTTAAATAGGTTGAAAAATGAAAGGCTGTTCAAAAAATACATTAGAGCAATCAAACCTGGAGTTCACAGAGGCCCAACTGAGGGTTTCATTATCAGCTAGGCTGGGGTAGAGATGAAGGCGGATAATTCAGAAGTGGAAGTAAAGAGCATTTGTGATTGAGGGATGTGATGAATGGAGTGAGAAGAGAGATGGCACAGTGGTCAGCACAGCTGCCTCAGAGCACCAGGGATCCAGGTTCAATCCCTGGCTTGGGTCACTGTCTATGCAGAGTCTGCATGTTCTCTGTGTGTCTGTGAAGGTTTCCTATGGATGCTCTGGTATTCTTCCACAGTCTGAAAGATTTGCAGGTTAAGTGCATTGGCCATGCCAGATTCTCCTTCAGTGTACCTGAACAGGCACCAGAGTATGGCAACTAGGGATTTTCACAATAACTTCATTGCAGTGTTAATGTAAGCCTGTCTGTGACACTAATAAATGAACTTTAGAACTTTAAATAGCAAAGGAAATATGTTGAACAATGTGAACTGAAGTATAAGTGAGATTTGTAGTCATAGGAAATTTATAAAAGTACAACATACATTTAGATGCTGATGGAACCTTTCCATTCCGATCATATATTTATGGATCTCATTATTATCTTTATCCCAGTCTGAATATTCTGTTTTATGAGGAATATCTTCATGGAAGGCTGCTGCATCCTCCAGAATGCACAGTAACCACGCAGTGATACATATAATCCTGTAACTGTTGACGAAAGTGTTATGCTTCACTGTAAGACGAAGCATGACACTTTATTTCACGGATCAACGGTGATGTGGAAATGCTGATCTATGCTAGGGTGGGCACAGTAAGAAGTTCCACAACACCAGGTTAAAGTCCAACAGGTTTATTTAGAATTTATTTTGGAGCACTGCTCCTTCTGGTGAGTGGAGAAGTGGGTTCACATGCACAGCATATGTAGACAGAGATACAATTGCAAGATAATGGTTAGAACGTGAGTCTTTACAGGTATTTAAGTCATTACAGGTACAGACAATGTGAGTGGAGAGAGGGTTAAGCAAGGTTAAAGAGGTGTGAATTGACTCCAGCCAGAACAGTTCGTGACATTTTGCAAGCCCAGGCCAAATGTTGGGGTGTTAAATATAGTGTGGCATGAATCCAAGATACCAGTTGAGGCTGTCTTCATGTGTGCAGAACTTAGACATCAGTTTCTGCTTGGTGATTCTATGTTGCCTTTTGTCCTGAAGGCTGCCTTGGAGAACATTTACCTGGAGGTCAGAGGCTGAATGATATGACTGCTGAAGTGATCCTTGACTGGAAGGGAACACTTCTGGTGATTTTGACACGGTGTCATTCATTCATTGCCATAATGTCTTTATGGTCTCGCCAATGGACCATGCCTTGTGACATCCTTTCCTGCAGGTAGACAACGTTGACTGATCAGCAGTAAAGCAACATAGGAATGTGTTGGTAAACAAAACAACTATTAAACTTTTGGTTTCTGGATCAGCAGTTGATTTATTGTCCTGAGTTTGAGACATAATCCACTTTAATAGAAGATCAGAGATCAATATTCTTAACTCTAAGGTGACGGCAAGACAGAATAAAACCCAATACATTTTGTGGACTTGTGCATTAGGAACATGCAGAATGAGCCCGCCACCCAGGCTTTACTCCCATCCTGAATCCCAAGGCAATACTAGGGCAACAGAGATGCTCACCCTGCTGAAGAGTAGAACCCTGCTTCCAAATGGGATAACCAGATTTGAATCAGGTCAAAGAGGAGACAAAAATATTTCTAATTAACATCTCTCAATGCCATTCTTTTATGCCTTATAGAGACCCACCAATGGCACATAATAAGAATGAAATTTGTTGTCAACTCACTTACATGTCGCTTCATGAGTTTATCAGGGAAGGGCTGGGCGGGATTTAAAGGGTTTTCTGCATTCATTCCCAGACATCTTCTTAAAAATAATCCTAAATGCAAGGAATATCAGTCTAAGTGTCTCCATGTCTGCCCCCTTACACCTCAAATGCAATTGAATGTGAAAGAACAAGGGATAGATAGAAGCATATCAAATCCAGTTCTGGCTGAAATCGAAGAAAGCGCTCCTCTTGGAAGCAGACGACTGTTTCAACTCTCTGCACAATGCAATTTTTTACCCAAAGTTGTTGGATCGTTTTTTGTTTTATTTTCAATTTAAATTGTGCATTCTCTACCTTTTTACCTCTTTTTCTTCTTTAAGATGCCCCTTAAAATGTACCTCTTTGGACAAACTTTTTAGCCATCAACCCTATTATTACTTTAAGTAGTTTGGTGGTTAATCTTGCTGTAAAACACTCCTGTGAAGTGCTTTGGGATACTTTATGATGCTTTAAAACAGGAATTTTCATTTTAAGTTACCTTCAGATTTTCCAATTTAAATACCCACTCTAGGCTACTAAAATAAAGTTGCTGGTGTTAAATTTGCTTACTAATGAAGCCTCTTTATGTTTTATTGATGCATAAGTGTGAATGTGGCCTCAGGACTTAGAAGCTTCACTTTTTTATTGAAAGTCAGCTTCATTATGGCAATATTAGTATTTGTTTCAGTGTCAAAATATTTGAGATAAAAACCTTGCAAAACTGGTTGGTCCAGAGAGACAGCATTCACTCCAAACCTGCCGGTAGTCTAAGGACTAATATTAAAAAATGTGCTCTGGTGTTTTGTGTGAAGATCCACTGCGGTTAGTTTGCTGACAAGAGTGTAAGATGAGTGTTCAACAAGGCTCTCATGGGATAATGAGATTACTATAACTCCTACTCATGCAGAACAGTGAGTGCCTCATGGGATACCATCACAGTACCTCCAGAAAAAAAAAAATTATTTTACTTATTGTTACCATCTAAAAGGATTGTACCCTCAAGGAAATATTATTTTAATATGTTCTGGACCTCGGCCCATAGCTGGAGAAGTGCAGGAGTGGGAAGCGTGTTTGTTTTTAGGAATATTAATGCTGCAAAGCATTGTGCAATCATTTGAATGAAATTGCAGCCATTTTGGAAATAATGCACAATAGGCAAACTATTTAAAATAAGTAAAAAGTGTTAATAAAATGAAATGATGGTATTACAAATAATAATGTTGTTGCTGGAAAATATCATTTTACAGGTGGACCATTTATCAAGTTGACAGGAGCTGCAACTAGATCCATTTTTTGATTCTCCACCTTAAAATTCGAGTGCTACCACAATCCTGAAAGTTTGCAACATAGAGCTCCTGAAGTATAAAATATAAATGCTCTAGGGAATTGATCTGTAATTGTTATTGGAATGTTTGAAAATGCAGGTAATTGCAATTTTTATATCTCATGTCAGATTTTTCTTTTAATATAGCTAACTGTAGGTCATATGTGCAAAGTTGAATGTCGAACTTTTGATAATATTTTAGTATCCAACTTTTATTGTACCCAAGGAAGACCTGGGGTTGAAATATCAACATCGTGAGGTAGATTCTAGGTTACTGAAGAATGTAAATTAGAAATGATTAAGGATGTGGCCACAATCTGACAATCCTCCTAAAATATGTGGGTTGTTGGAAAACTAAGGGAGAGGGATAAACATAGAAAGCACAGGCCAATCAACCTAATGCCAGTGCAAGTGAAAATTGTAGAATTAATAATCCAGGACAAAATTAATTGGTGCTTGGAACAATACAGCTTGATAAATGAAAGTCAGCATAGATTTGTTAAAGAGAAATCACATTTAACTAATTTGGGTGAGTATTTTGATGAAATAACAAAGAAGGAGGCCATTTGGCCTATCAAACCCGCATTGTGGGAATGTAAAGTTTAATGTATTAAACTTGAAATACAGTACGCAAATGTTCTGCTAACCAACTGATCTAGAAAGTTGGATATGTCCACACTGCGGCAAATGAGATCCAATTAAAAAGTAGTAAAAGTCACAAAAAGATAACTGGAATGTACCCAGCAGAGACAAGATGTGTAGGAATTGGAATGGTTAACATAATGTATTGGAAGATTACTTAAGTAACAATTATACTGCCAACTTCCAGCTCTTTAGAAGTTTGCATTCAACAAATCCCACCCAGATCCTATCCCTCCAAACCCACATATTTACCCTGCTAGTTGCCCTGACACTAAATGGCAACTTAGCATGGCCAATCCACCTAGCCCGCACATCTTTGGACTGAAGGAAAAAAAACAGAAAAATCCATACAGACACAGGGAGAATATGCAAACTTCACACAGACAGAACCCAAGACCAGAACTGATCCCAGGTCCCTGGTTCTGTGTGGCAGCAGTACTATCCTCTGTGCCATTGTGCTACCTGACAGAGGGTTAATGAGGGCAGTGCAGTTGATTTTGGGCATTTGGAATTTCAAAAGATGTTTGATAAAGCGGCACAAAATAAAACTATTAACAAAATTCAAGCCAATGCAATCAAAGTGGCAGTTGACATAGATTAGAAACATATATCAGCAGATTTAATTGCGAAGTCATGAGTTTATTTTTTGAAGCTCTGAATAATGGAATGCCAAAACTATGGAGTGGCATTAGTTTGGAGGACTGATGTCTGGGGGGAATAACCTCATTCCTTGGCTGCCTACATTGGGAAAGCAAGATAGATCATAGAATCATACAGTGTTAATTGAGGCCATTCAGTTCATTCAGTTTGCACTGACTACAATCCCACCCAGGCCCTATCCCCATGCATTTACCCGAGCCAGCCCCCCTGACACTACGGAGCAATTTAACATGGCAAATCCAACTAACCGGCACATCTTTGGACTGTGGGAGGAAACCAGAGCACCCGGAGGGAACTTAAGCAGACACAAGGAGAATGTGCAACTCCACACACACACACTGACTCAAAGGATTTGAACCCGGGACCCTGGAGCTTTGAATCAGTAGTGCTAACCATTGTGTCAATGGCCACCCCTACTGTACCATAAATAAGTCAAATTCATCAAGCCAATCATTGCTGAAGCACCAGAAAACAATTGCATTCGAGTGAAATTAATATTGTAAAATAGCCACTATCAATGGACAGTTTTCATTTCACAACATTGGAACAGAAGTAAGCCAGTTTCCCCACATCTCCAGCCCTCACCTCCCAGACCTGCGTGTGTTAGCTATGCAAGCTATGCCGATACATTCCTCATCCTTTTTGCATACCCATAAATACTTCTAAGTATATGTTTTCTTTTGAAACATCTCAAATTAGTTGGCACTTTTTTGGTTTATTTGTTATCTTGCTAGTCTTAACAATTTGGTTGCCATTTGTCTGATCATCTACAGAACTTAATGCTTGTTTGCTAAAATACATGATGCACATTTCTGAAGATATACTGCTTAGAGGTTATATCTGCATTCCAAAACCCCAGCTTCTGTTACAGTAGTTCAAGTATGCTGTCCAGTAAGCCATATGTTCATTTACAGACAAGTACATATTGGTTGCTCGATCATGCCTTAGTGAGTACAATGTCTTTGATTGAGCAGTTTGTGTCTTTTCCATTGGATTACAGCACCAAAGGCTACTCCAAAACACATAATTTCATTATTGATGAAATAGATGACTATTATTAATAATGATAGCTTGCAAATTTAAAACAGCTGTGGATTATATATTTCTACTTAAAACTGATACAAAACCTTGTCCATAAAATTTGAGGGTTGTGTCCATGTATCACAAAAACAGATGGCAGTTCCCAATGGCATAGCCACAGGGGAATATAATAAAGGAATTATGGAAACTGAAGAAGAACATTTTGTCTGACTGTTTGACAAATGAAGTATCTACAGTATCATAATGCAATAGATCATTTTGCTGAAAGATATCAAGATAATTCTACGCACTGAAAATAGCAAGAAATTGTAAGTATCCATTGCAACAGCGAATCCTCAATTAACAATGAATGTTACACATTGCAGGAAATTTCGTGGCACAGTGGGCAGCATCCTTCTTCCGAGCTAGAAACTCCAGGTTTGAGTCCCATCCCAAAACTTAATGGCCAAGGAAGAGGTGCTCACCTTGTAGCAGACCAAGACACGTTCATGGCAGGTGGAGAACCTGGTCAACCATGTGACAGAAAGAAAGGTGGATTTTCTGCCATCGCTATTCACAACTCCAGACAGCAATATGGACTTGAAAATACAATGTAACCACAGCAATCTGGACTCTATGGATGGAATTTTATAGGCCCATTGCAGTGGTAGTGGCGCAGGAAAATGTGACAAGCCATTCGAAACTCCATTGACTTTGGCATGATCTGAAGGCCTGACAATAGGAGAAGGCATAAAATTCTGATCTGTAGCACATCATGACTACACATCATAAGAGCGTGCTTCACCAACATATTAAGCATGGTAACTAAATGCTGGCAGTGGCTCAGATTTCACCTAAGGGAATTAATCATAGTTGTTTAGGAAAACATTTCATCACCTTGCTGTAAGATAATCTTAGGAATTATATAGCTTCACTGGAAAACCTGGGGGAAAAAACTAGCCCCATAACTGAATCAGAGTAAGGTAAAATTATCAAGGCAAGAAATTGAGGGTTGTGAAGTGATCCATTTGATAATGTTTTGTACAGGGGAGACTGCCCCTTCAAAAGGTAAGTGCTTTGATTCAGTCTTTAGTGATCAACACCAGTTGGACCTAATTTAAAGATGAAGGATACCAATATGCTATTATCAATTCTTAGGAAGCACTAGCTTTGATAAGAGCAAAGGCTACACGACTGAGTCAGTTCCAATGCAGAATAAACTCCTTGTTCATTTTTAGGCATACTGAGGAAAAGCTACAATGTCAGTCATGAAAAATGGGAGATTCAAATGCGTCTCAGTAAGGATCCTGAGGGATGCCAGTGGAATCACTGAAGTCTGAGATTAATTATTTCCGAGTTCTCCATCCATTTTATGGGAATTGCCTCTAGCACAGTTTTAATCCAACATGAATCACATGAATTCTCTTTCCAATCACTTGGGATACACAGACAAACAGTTCATGAACATTTCCCATCAGAGGAGGATCATCCTAATGCTGTAGCTCCATTGTTGACAAAATAAGAGAATGAATCATCTCTGAAAGGAATGGATGAACAGAATGCCTACTACTGTATTTGTTTTGCTCCATTATTCCCATTAGATTGGAGCTCACAAAATGTTACATTCAGAAAGCAATCCACCAAGTGATAGATTTAATGTAGATAAGATTATGTGAATCAAAAGCCAGCATGAGACGATGAAAATAAATTGCATTACATAAAGTGTAAGATGGTTGCCAAAAGCAGAAAACACCTGTAAAATAATGAAGGGCATAGTTCAGCTAGATAGAACATTCTTTTTCCAAAGGTAGGGGAATCTAAAACTAGAGGACCTAGGTTTAAGATGAAAAAGGAGAAATTCAAAAGGATCCAGAGGGGAAATTTTTTTCACATAGAGGTTGGTGAATGTCTGAAACAAGCTGCCAGAGGTAATATGGACATAGAAGAGAACATAGAACCCTACAGTGCAGAAAAAGGCTCTTTGGCTCATTGAGTCTGCACTGAACACAATCCCACCCAGGCCCTGTCCCCACATCGCTACATATTATACCCACTAATCCCCCTAAACCTGCGCATCCCTGGACACTAAGGGACAATTTCAGCATGGCCAATCAACCTAACCCGCACATCTTAATAGAAGAGGTGGGTACAATTTTGCCTTTTAAAAAGTGTTTAGGCATATACATAGGTAAGATGGGTGTAGAAAGATAGGGGCCAAATATGGGCAAATGGGACTAGCTTAACAGTTAAAAAAAGGGCAGCATGGACAAGTTGGGTTGAAGGGCCTGTTTCCATGCTAGAAATCTCTATGATTCTATGACCCAGATAGTAAGAACAATTATTCATCTGGACATTTTTGCTACTCTTTGGACTTTTTCTCCCTGAAGGCATAAACAAATTACTATCAACTTTTGTGTGACCAATACCTTGCTGCCTCTGTGGCTCTGGGTAGGGACAGGATTGGGGTGGGATTGGAAAATCTGAGCCAAAGAATTCACCAGTAATGCATCCTCTTCTTTTGTTTCATCATCACCTCAACCTCTCTTATTATGCAATTAGCCTTGTTTATCTGTCTACCTGCGTGACAATTTGCAAATAACTCTGGTAATAATCTGAGGATTATAATCCTAAATGTTGTATTCTTTAGAGCATTTCCCCTCCTCTTTCTTCAATACCCTGTCAATTTGATTTAAGATGTCCTCACTCTTGAACCAGGCTGAGACACTCAATCTTGCTTAAAAATAATGGTATCTGTCCTCCTAATAATTAAATTCCTTACAAGTACCACATGACTCTCCTTTTGCTGCAAGGTGCTTCGTCAGCATTTTAGGTGGCCTTGAAAAGGTGGTGGTGAGCTGCTTTCTTGAATTGCTGCAATACATGTGCTGTAGGTTGACCTACAATTCCAGTAGAGAGGGAATTCTAGGATTTTGACCCAGGGACAGCAGAGACTGATAGCCAAGTTCTGCAAACATGAAGATGGCCTCAATTGGGATCTTAGGTTCATGTCACATTATCTGTAACCCCCAAGAATTGCCTGAAATTGCAACATCTCACTTACTGTCCTGTCTGGAGACAATACACATCTCTTTAACGTATGCCTAATGCTATCTCCGCTCACATTGTCTGCATCTTTAAGACTTGAATAGCAAGTTAGCTGTAAAGACTTGCATTCTAATCAGTATTCTGTAAACTGTGTGTGCCTTTATATGCCCTTGTCTGATCAGAAACTTCAACATATCTCGTGAAGCACCAGTGTTTCCGAAAGCTTGTGGGTTTACTATCAAATAAACTGGTTGGGATTTAATCTGGTGTTGTGAGACTTTTTACTGTGCATCCCCTTGAGAGGCAGATGCTTCTTACTGATTGCACCTCTATTAAGTGGATAGTTGCGTTGAAGTCTGTACACTCCAACAGCAGGTTAATGGTTCCTCCTCTGTCTCTTTTTCCCTTGTAGGCCTCACTGGCCTTCAACCCTTTCAGGGTGTGCTGCTTGCAATTGTGGAAAGAAATGCTAATAATGCCTCCAACCAACTGACCCTTTTGTCAGCAACCCCCACCACTCAAGTTGAATAAGAGCCTCCATCTGACATAACAATCCCTATTTTAAACAGTTGAATAATGATGTTCTGGCCAGTCTATAAATGATACTTGAAGGAGAGAAGCCTCCCTATCCCAGAAGAAAATGAGCAATACTGTTCACAGAGCAATCAATAAAGTCCAGGCTTACAAAGGAATCTTTACTCTTACCCCCTCCATCCTTGGCCTTGCATTCTACACTGGATTTGAAAAATCCTAATCGTGAGTTCCTTGCTGGACCATCCAGTTTCTGCGTAGACCATTGAAATGCATGGACCATTAAAATTGCAGTGCCTTGCCTATGGGTTGAAGGACAAATATTGAGCAGGCCACCATGAAGAATTCCTTTACCTTTTTTCCCCCAAACAACGGTATGATAACTTTTACATCCACGTCTCCACACAGAGGGATCCTTCAGTTTAATCCTGCATCCAAAAGGGATAGCTGAAATGATGGAAAGAACAGACAAAATTTTCCAGATTGCATGCAAATAGTGCATCACTTTATATCATAAATAATTCTAATCTCATTTTAATCTTTATTAAGCCAACTTTCCTTTATCACAATTACAGGTTGTGAGGGTGGGGGTAGGGGAGGCAGTGATGCAGAACCAAATACCACTGCTAACAATATCATAGAACTGTACAATGCAGAAAAGGCCCTACAGCTCATCATGCAAGAAACATCAACAAATTAGCACAATGCAAAATTACAATGCATCTCAGAACTGATACCAAATCCAGCTTTCTGTCGAGATATTTTGTCCTTTGGGGCTCTGTAGTGATCCTTTGTTCAAATGTCTAAAAAAAATTGCAAAGTAGGATGTGCACATTAATCTAATGAAGAAAGAAAAATGGAATGTCATGTTGGGAATATAACAATACGAGATACTCCGGATAAAATAACAGGCTATGGAAGTGAAATGACAAAAATATTAAATAATGGATTTGCTTCAGCATTTAATAGGAAGATGGTCTGGGCCTTAAAAAATGATTAGAGATGATGTAGCCATATTCAGAATAAAGAAGAAACATTAAATAAACTAATCAACTCAGAAAGGATGAAATCCCTGATCCTGATGCATTGCATTTAGGATATCGAAGATATTTAAGAAATAGGAACTAGAGTAGATAATTTAGCTCTCTCTGCTTCAGCATTCAATATGATTAAAGCTGATCTTTTATGCTTAATTTCACCTTCCACAATATCCATATTCCTTAAGTGTACAAAAATCCATTAGTTTCTGTCCTGGATATACCCAATAGCCAAGAATCAGCAACCCTCTGCCGAATTTCCAAAGATTCAGTTGAATGACAAACTTTGTCTTCTCACCTCAGTCCTCAATGGCCAACACCTTATTCAATGGTTAGCACTGTGCCTCACAACGCTAGGGACTTGGGTTCGATTTGTGGCTTGGATCACTGTTTGTGTGGAGTCTGCACGTTCTCTACCTGTATTTGTATGGGTTTTCTTCCACAGAAAGATGCGCTGCTTCGGTGCATTGGCCATGCTAAACTCTCCCTCAATGTAACCAAACCGGCACCGGAGTGTGGCGACAAGTGAATTTTCACAATAACTTCATTGCAGTGTTAATGTAAGCCATACGTGACACTAATAAGTTAATTTAAAACTTTAAAACTTCAGGCAATGAAACTTGTGAAGATGTGATAAATCAAAGAGACAGATCAAAAAAAGAAAGGTAATAATATGGGAAAGGATAATCATACGATGACAGGAAAGGACAAAAAGTACAAATTGTGTCTATAAGACTAGAGGTCACAGAAGTAACAAAAGGACAAAGCTAAAGAGTGGGATCTTGAGCCCACTCTCGCTGTCCACCATAATGGCAGTGAGTGCTCAAGACCTGTCAAAACCTGGAAATCTGCAAATCTCACCAGCAATGTTGCAATTTCCAATTTCAGTCTTTTGTCAGTGAAAATAATCAAAAGTAAGGAGATGGCAGATAAATTGAACAGATATTTTGCATTAATATTCACAATGAGATTGCAAGTGACCTCCCAAGAAAGCTGTAAATCAGGAAATGGAAATAAGGGAGGAGTTTAAGAAAATTACAATCATTAGGGAAGAAAATTGTTGGAGCTGTGAGCTGACAAGCCCCTGGGTTCTAGTGGACTTTATCCAAGGATCTTAAAAGTAGTAACTACTGAGATAGCTGATGTGTTGGTTTTAATTTTCCAAAATTTTCTCAAATCAGGATTGATTCCATTAGTTTGCAAAATAATTAATGTAACTCCTTTATTCTAAAAGGGAGGGAGACAGACTATAAGCTAGTTACATGTGTCATAGGGAAAACGTTAGAAACCATTATTAAAATGTTATAGCAGGGCACTCAGGATGAGTTAATATGGTTTTATTAAAGGAAAATCATGTTTAACTAATTTATTGGAGATTTTTGATAGAATAACATGTGCTGTGGGTAAAGGGGATCAGTGGGTGTACTATACTTAGTTCCCTATTTGATAAGGTGCCTCATCAAAGTTTATTGCAAAAAATAAAAGTTCATGGTGTAGGGGATTGGCATGGATAGTAGATTGGCTAACAGACAGGAAATAGAGAATGGGTTATCCCTTGCTTGGCAAAATGTAATGAGTGGTGTGCCGCAAGGATCTGTGCTCGGGCATCAACATTTTACAATCTATATAAATATCTTGGATGAAAGGATTAGAAGTATGGTTGCTAAATTTGCTGATAGCATAAAGGTAGATAGGAAGGTAACTTTTGAAGAGGACTTAAGTAATCTGGGAAGGGATAGAGGGTGAGATTCTCCAGCCTCCCAATCATGTGTTTCCTGCCAACGGGAAATAGCACATTGTTTGCTAGCAGTGGGATTCTCTGGTCCCACCACAATCAATGGAACTTTCCATCGACGTTGCCTCATGCTGGTGGGAAACCTGCAGGCAGGGGTGTACTGTGGGCAGACCCAAAGAATCCCACCAGCGTAAGTGGCTGGAGAATTCTGGTCATGAATAAGTGAAATGAACAGGCAAAGACCTGGCAAATAGTCTATAATGTGAAAATGTGAAATGTTCCAATTTGGCTGGAAAAATAAAATTAAAAAAAATTGAATGGTGAGAAATTACAGAGTTCTGAGATATACATAAGAAACATAAGAACATAAGAAATAGGAGCAGGAGTAGGCTATCTAGCCTCTTGAGCCTGCCCCGCCATTCAATAAGATCATGGCTGATCTGTAGTGGTTTAGTACCACTTTCCTGCTTTCCCCCCGTAACCCTTAATTTCCTTGTCAATCAAAAACCTATCCACTTTTGATTTGAACATATTTAGCGAGGAAGCCTCCACCACTTCATCAGGCAGAGAATTCCAAACATTCACCACCCTTTGCGTGAAGGAACTCCTCCACAACTCTGATCTGAACTGCCCCCCTCAATCTCGAGGCTGTGCCCTCTAGTCCTGCTGTCTTTGTTAAGCGGGAAGAGTCTCTCAACCTCTACCTTGTCCATCCCCTTCATTATCTTATACGTCTCTATAAGATCCCCTCTCAGCCTTCTAAACTCTAAAGCATACAAACCTAGCATATTTAGTCTCTCCTCATAATCCAACGCCCTCATCTCTGGTATCAGCTTAGTAAACAAAGAGGGATTTTGTCTGTATCACAAGAATCTAGTAGGTAGGGACTGCAAATAAATATGCTAATAGAATGTTATCATTTATTGTGAGGGGAATCAAAGGTAGGAAGATTATGCTTCAGTTATACACAGCATTAGTGAGACCACATCTGGACTACGGAATACAGTATCAGTCACCTTATTTAAAGAAGGATGTAAATATGTTGGCTGCACGTCAGAAAAAGTTTACTAGAGTAACACCTGGAATGGGCAGGTTGTCTTCTAAGAAAATCTTGGAGAGACTAGACTTATACGCACTGCAGTTTAGAAGAGTAAGAGGTAACTTGGCTGAAATCCAAGGGGTTTTGACAGATTAGGTGTGGAGAGGATGCTTCATCTTGTGAGAGAATCTGGAACTGGAGGTCATTGTTTAAAAAAAAGGTCACCCATTTAAGACAGAGAAGAGGATTTTTTCTTTTCACAGATTTACAAGTTCTTGGAGCCTGAAAAGGCTGAGAAAAAGAGTCTTTGAATATTTTTAAGATACAGATCAATAGATTCTTGGTAAGCAAGGGGATCAAAGGGTTATTGGAAATGGGTAGGAAAATAGAATTCAGACTAAAATCAGTTCAGCCATAATTTTATTGAATGGCAAAGTAGGCCCAAGGGCTGAGTGGCCTACATCTGTTCCAAATTCATTTGTTTGTATTCTGTTACCCTTTCCACCTCCAGTTCTAGACTTTATAGTCAGGGTAAAATTCTTCCTTTACCCACTCTATCTAGCCTCCTCAGAACTTCTAAGTTTCAATGAGCTCCATCTTTCATTCTTCTAAATTCTACAGAATACAAGCCAAGTCTACTCAAAAGATAAAAATAAAATACTGCGGATGCTGGAATCTAAAACAACAACAAAAAATGCTGGAAAATCTCAACATGTTTGACAGCATATGTAGGGAGAGAATATAGCCAATGTTACAAGTCTAGATGACCCTTCATCAGAGTTGAAGAGACAAAAATAACATTTTTCCAATATGATTTTTCAATATTTGAACAACAGTATAAATTACTATCAGCATCTATGGAGTAGAGCTAACATTTCAACTCTGGATAATACTTTGTCAGAGCTGTTGAGAGATCAGTCTAGGTTAACTTGACACTCCCTACAATATAGCAGCTTTGAGACCCTTTTACTCACATTGGGCCAGCCAAAACATAGTTCCTTTCTTGCCACTAAATTTGTGAAGTGCATGAAACAGTCAAATTCATTCTCACTCACATCAAACTGAATACTAACTATTGCAGACCAGACTGAATGGCCTTCCAGCCTGACTGCGGAGACTGATTTACCAATACCTTGCACCTGAATTAATCTGGAGGAGTTTAATGCTGATTAACACTGAGATCAATACTAAACCAATTGTTTAAAATGGATTGAGTTAAAAGGTAATTGGATAGTGGTTCCATTTGGTAATAAGAATGATAATGAAGGAGGCCATTTTAGTCCATCTGCACTGACTCTCTGACACAGCATCTTACCCAGGCCCTATTCCTGTAATGCCACAGATTTACCCCACTAATCCCCCTAGCTTACACATCTTGGAACAATAAGGGGCAATTTAACACGGCTAGTCAACATAACCTGCACATCTTTTGCATCATTAGATCTTCAAAGAAAATTATCTTTTTTTTAAAAGAATGGCTACCTTGCTATAATTACGCTAATTTGGTGGCCAAGTTTCTGAGTTAATATAAAATAGAGAGTGGGAGAGTTTTAAGTTTTATTGGTATCTTTAAGTTCAACTGCACTTCATCAGGTATTGTCACCTCCTCAGTAGCACAGTAAGTTCTACCATTATTGTTTAAAGAAATCCCATTATTATTTATCTTGAATCACTTAGGAGACATTATTGTCAGAATTATTGGTCAAATGCAAAACTCAATTTCAAAATATATCACTTAAAAATGTATTCAGTATTGATTTTCACACAAATAAGTATTTTCAAACTATCATAGGAATGCAAAATATCATGAAGAAGTTGGTAATAGGCATATGCTTGTTGTTTGGAATTTGGCAGATACTGCATTTAGAGCCTGATGTTTTAGATTTTCTGGTTCAGGGAATAGAAGATGAATTGTTCCTAAGAGAGGAAAGAATCATCTGCCCGAGAAAAAAAATATAAGGTTAAAAATAAATAAGCAGTAAAAATGCTTCCTTTTAGGGAGTAATGCTTGATGTCAGCAAAACGCATCCAAAGACATAACATATTTTAAAGTTTAAAGATCAATTTAAGATGAGTGACTTTACAATGCCCCCATCTGGATTCTAAGCCCTCTCAAGCATGGCAGGTAATTTTAAACATACTGCAGGGAATTAACATATGTAAAGGGAGTGTCAACGGTATGTGTGAAAATATGACAAGTGTTTCATGATGGATGGAAAAACTCTTTCCTGTTTATGACAAGACCAATCAAACTATTTTGCGCACCCTAAGAGTTTAATGAATTCAATGAATGTTTGAGACAAAAAACCTGATCAATCAATGGTTTCGTAATCTTATTTTGAGCCAAGCACTTTAACTACCTTTAATCCATTTGCACTTTGATAATTACTTTTTTGTGCAAATCGTCAGCAGTTATAAATGGCATCATATAGGAGTGCTTTATTGGTAAAATTCTGCTGATAAGACTGCAAACAATTGAGAAACATCTACCTTGTCTAATGAAATGTTCTCAATATAGATATGTATAGCAGAGAACAACTGTTACCAAAAATTCTACCAACAAAGTAAAAGAAGCAATGAATTTTCTTTTTGGTATTGTACATATATGAAGAATATTTTTACTATAAATTACATTTATAAAAATAGTTATATATCATTCCAACTCCATGAGCCCTTATCTTGTGCCTTATCCCTTTTGTATAGCACCTTATCAAATGCTACTTAGAAACACAATTATATTATATTTACTGCTCCCCTTTAATTACTCTACTAGTGACGGCCTCAAACAAGAATCTTAAACATACATAGGTATGAAACAAGAGCTGGTTATGGTTGACTGAAACAATCAACTTAAAGATATGGTGACAAATAATGCCAAATATGGAATCAAAGAATCCCTACAGTACAGAAGGAGGCCATTTGGCTCATCGAGTCTGTACCAACTGCAATCCCACCCAGTCCCTGTCCCCATAATCCCACACATTTACCCTGCAAATCTCCCTGACACTAGGGTCGATTTAGCATAGCCAATTGACCTAACCTTCACGTCTTTGGACAGTGGGAGGAAACTGGAGCACCCAGAAGAAACCCATGCAGACACGGGGAGATAGTATAAACTCTGCACAGAAAGTGACCTGGGGCCAGAATTGAACCTGAATCCCTGGTGCTATGAGGCAGCAGTGCTAACCACTGTGCCACCATGCCAACCAAATATGTAACAAAACTCTTTAAAATGTCCAGCAAAAATATATCTCATCGAGTGAGGAGGATCCATCCATGGATCATGAAGAAGTCTAAGGATAATATATTAAAAAGAAGAGATGTAATAATGTATACAATTATATTGTATTATAATGCAAATGGTAGTACACACCAAGGAAGGGGCCTTGGAAATTTCACTCATTGTTTTCTTTTGCCAAATTCATAGCCTATGTGTGCATGTTGCATTTACTGCTGACCCTTGCCAAACCCTGACGTGTACTTGAGGTAGAATTTCCATTTTTGATAGTTGGGAAAACGTGCCCAAAATGCATTTATAACTGAGCTGGTTAAGTTGCAGTTTAAATTTCCGATAACATTTATTTGCACAATCACAAATATAAAATCTCCACTTTTTTATTCCAAGAACTAGTGCAACCTGGTTGAGTAACAAAAGATAATTGTTTCTCCTCCTCCTTCTATTAAAATGTACTACTTGCTGTGCTTGACGGGTAACCTGTTTAACTAATACTATTGAAGATAGGTTTTGCACTAAAAATTAGCACATTTAATAAGAATTTCTAATCATCCACCTGACACCAAAAAAAATCACTAAAATTTATTTCAAAATTATGCCTAATAATTCAGTAGTTTAATTGATAAATTAAGTACTTTTTGGTTTGAGAAAAGCCTTTAAAAACTGCCTATTAGTGTTACATACCTGACAAAATGAAGAGCCAGCAAAAAGTAGCAGAATCTCACAATATCTATCTGGGGCTATGACTGGGATTTTGGGTTCATGTCACACTATCTGTAACCCCACGACTTGCCTGGGCTTGCAAAATCTCACTAACTCTCCTGGCTGGAGACAATACGCATCTCTTTTACCTGTGGTTAACTCTCTCTCCACTCACATTGTCTGTACCTTTAAGACTTGATTACCCTGTAAAGACTCGCATTCCAACCTTTATTTTCTAAATTGAGTTTATGTCTTTATATGCCCTGGTGTGAAAACAGAACTCCCACTCACCTGGTGAAGGGGCAGCGTTCTGAAAGCTAGTGGCTTGTGCTGCCAAATAAACCCGTTGGACATAAACCTGGTGTTGTGAGACTTCTTACGGAGTTGGGGATAGTCATTGATAGAACTAGATGATCCTATCAGCACGAACGGTCAGAAAATCCCATACTTCAAGTGTAAATGAATGAAAATTCTACCATCATCCACAATATCTCTTTCTATACTGGCCATGCATACCGTAAGGTCACAGAACAAATCTAAAACTTACTATTGAAAACCTAGGCACATTTAAGTCAAGGATCTATGGTACAATCTAGCAGCATGTTGCATGGTCAATTACTTACAGCCACAAGGGGCTGAACATAACATTCATGGTATGTGCACATTTAACTTATAACATGTATGACAAAATGGCCCATGATTCAAAGAAGTGATTCAAAATAGAAGAGGATTCAAATATTAGGAGCTCTTGGTCTCCTCAGGGAAGCCAAGGACAACCTTCCCTGTAAAAGAAATCGAGATGTGAAAGTAAAAGCCTGCTCCAGGCTTTGGACTATGGATATGGAATTCTTATCCCTTACTTTCATCCTCCTCGCACGGATGGACACACAGACACAGAACCAGAGAGCAAAGTTTATGTTCTATTACAGGAACTCTACTGAAGGATGGGTTAGGAGTTGCTTGTTATCATTGAATTTGAGGAATGCAGTAGCGTGGTTATATTGGGCAACTGTCCCTCAGTCATATTGCTAGACCATGGAGACTGATGCACATTTTCATTGCTTTTTTACATCTATAAGATAATGTATCAATTGACAATGTACATGATGTCTACCTTAGACTTGAAAAAGGCACAACCAAAAGCACCGAATACACTGGGAAATTTGCTCAGCATTGTTCATCAGCCCTAGGTTAGCTCCAGAGATTGTTATATCCTGAGTACTGTTTTCTTGGCTATTCCAAGCTCTCCCATATGGTCAAGCACATAAGAGATCCAAAAGAGAGGAATAAATGTACCTACAAAGCAACCTTTACATGGCTCTTTAAAGTTATGCTTCCTTATTTGATTCTGCTTATGATTAAATGCTGTTCTGGTAAAGTGCCACCCCCCACATTTCCTGCCATCCACCCATTTAAAGGGTGAATTTTATAAGAACATATGAAATAGGCACAGGAGTAGGACTGTGTGACAATCCCAAGCTTAGCTGCTCCATCATTTAAGAACATAGTGGATCTGATTTTGGTCTTTTACTTTCCTACCCGTCCATTTCTTAATTATTAACTCCCTCGTCTATCAAAACTCAGTCTATTATATTCAATGACCCAGCCTCCAGTGTTCTCCAAAGTAGAGAATTCAAAATGCTAATGATTACCCTAAAAAACAAATACCTCCTCATCTATATCTTAATCTGGAGACCCATGAAAACCTTAAATTCAGCAAGTGAGGAGGCTATAGTTTTGGGGATTTGAATTTACTCAATAAATAAATGCATTGGAGACACATTACTTTAAAACTTTGTTCCCAGTTCTAGATTTGCCCTGAAGAGAACCATTCTTTCAGGATTGACCCAGTAAAGACCCCTCAAAATGTGCAATAAAATAAATTCTTATTCTTCTGAAGTTCAATGAGTACAGGCTCAATCTGCTCAATATTTATTTAGAAGACAATCCTTTCACCACAGGAATCACTTAGTGACCATTCTCTGAATTGCTTCCAATGCAAGAATATCCCTCCTAAATAAGGAACCTAGTTACCTAGGTACCATTTATCAATGTCCTGCACAGTTATAGCAAGGTTTCATTATTTTTATACTCCATCTCCTGTGCAATAAGTGTAACATTCAATTTGTCTTCATAATTGCTGTACGTGCATGTTAGTAAATCCTTGTGATTAACATATAATCTCTCTGATTCTGTGCACTGCAGCATTCTGCTTTTCTGTTCTTCCCGCTAAAGTAGACAACCTCATATTTTTCCACCTTATACCCCATCAGCCAAAGTTTTTCCCATTGAAAATATGGAAAAAAAGGATAGGTTATATTTATATCTCTTTGTCATCCTCACAAATTACTTTCCTATCAACTATTATTTATGTCAGCATATTTGGCTACAATGTATTTGGTCTCTTTATCCATGTTATTAATGTAAATTATAAATAGTTGATGTTGCAGCACTGATCCCTATTTGCACACCAGTAGTTACAGTTTGCCAATCTGAAAATGACCCATTTATCCAACCTTCTGTTACCTATTCATTTGCTAATCTTCTATCAATATTGCTTCCAACACCATGAGCTTTTGTGAAGCATCTGATCAAAAGTCTTTTAAAAATCCAACTACGCTACATCTATTGGTATTCCTTTATCCACCCTGCTTGTTATACTCACAAAGACCACTAATAAATTTGTCATAAACAATTTTCCTTTCATTAAACCATGTTGACTTTACTTAATTGTATTATTAATTCCAATTGGGTTTTCCAGTCCCACTCCCAATGGGTGTCATCACAGGTGGGATGGGAAAATTTGGAAGTCATGGACTTTTAACTGCTCTTCAAATTTTCCCGTCTCGCAATGATGCCTGCTGATGTTAGGGCTGGAAAATCCTACCCTAAATATTTTGTAGATACTCCCTTAATAAAAGATTTTCACCATTTTCCTAATGACAGATGTTAGAGTGACTGATAACTTTCCTGAGAGATTTCCCTCTATGGCATCATAACTTTGAGCAAAACATTACCAAAACCACTAGCTGGAAACTTCTACCCATTCAACTCTTGTCGTTGCTGTCAGTGAGAACAGAGAATTTGATGCTCAGCCAAATTTCCATTCACTGCAGTGGGGCTGGAGAATCCCAGCTGCTGGTGATGTTGGAGAATGTGTAAGTTTTATGTGTAAGTTGTGTGTCTGCTAAACTCTGTCATGTTTATTTATGGTGAAACCCCTCAGGAAATGCAGCTCCTTCAAATTTTCCCATCGTTCTGCTCGAAAATTCCTGTGCTGTTTTGAATTTCCTTTTGAAATATCATGTGACACATTATGGGTTGAAAACAAGTGCAATTGCTAGCTGTCTATACTTCTTCCCTAGAATCTATGGGATACACATTGCTAAAACTCCACCCGGTGTGAATCTTAACTTTATGCAACAGTGTAAATTGGGTGTTAGTGAACTGACTATCTTACTTAAGAAGCAGTAAAAATTGTAAAACAGGTTGCTGATTCACTATCACCTCTTAAACATGAGTACACAAGGGCAAAATTACCACCTTCACAGGAAGCAGCACTGAAAAGTCTTACTGCCAAACATAAAAATGCATTTGTAATTTGCAGTTCTTCTGGATGGCCATATTTCTGATCTATCCCCAAGATGTCCTTGGGAGACACTCAGACATCCTGACTCACTGATGATGCTAGAATGGCCCAGGAAGTTTGGACTTCCATTTCCATTGCCCTGAATCTGGAACCCTCCAAAACTCTAGAAGACTTTGAATTGTTCTGACTCACTACCAGGGTGGTTACCTAGGAGAAGTTATATACTGATTAAAATCAGTTCTAATATCTGGATAAGTATATTACAGGAGCCCAACTCCCCACTGGACCTCTCACCAACAAAAGCACCAGGCTGAGTCCCCCCCGACACATAACTTCCCAATCCCCCAGCTAGCCCTGACCAATCTATCCAACCACCTGACTGCCTCCTGACACCCTAAGCTACACTCTTGGCCACCCAAATAAGCCCATGACCACCTGACTACTCCCGACTTCCTGACTCCCAACTCTCTAACTACCAAATGGGTGGCATGATGGCACAGTGCTGGTTAGCACTGCTGCCTCACAGCACCAGGACCCGGTTCGATTCCCAATTTGGGTCACTGTCTGTGTGGATTCTGCACGTTCTCCCTGTGTCTGTGTAGGTTTCCTCTGAAAAATGTGCTGGTTAGGTGCATCAGCCATGCTCAATTCTCCCTCAGTGTTACTCGAACAGGCAACTAGGGGATTTTCACAGTAACTTCATTGCAACATTAATGTAAGCCTATTGTGACATTAATAAATAAACTTTAAACTTTTTAAAACTACCCATCAATGATCCTTTTGAACCACCCACTACCTGATCATTCACTTAACCCCCCCCAACTACCTGTCCAACACAAATCCCCACCTCAACCTATCCGCTCATTCACTTACCCTCCACTCAAAACCCCCACCCAGTGCCCTCATCCTTTACCTTCTACACCTTCACCTGCCAACTATCTAAGCCCCCATCACTGTCACTCTTTAATCCCACCTTGCCACTCTAACCCCACACTCAGCCACTGCCGCCTCTTCCCCCCTTAGCCTCCCACTGTCACCTTATCTCCTCATCTATTTACTTTACACTCTTGCCAAAGTGGATTTTGGGCCTTTATATCTTCTGGAGAATGACAACCATTGCTTCCCCCAACAATATTGGACTATGAAAACCTCACAGAACAGATACTCTCCACATTTGTGAAGTGACTGGGATCAGAGAAATGGGACACTCTGAGCTGAGTGGCTGTACAACGGTAATTGCAACTCCTCGCAGGATTCAGCCCATTGCATTTCAGAGTGATTCTCAAATGAATTACAGTTGAGTGGTCCTGAAAATCCACACTCATCCCAAATACCAAGCTTAAAGGAGATCTGCATTATAACTGTATTTCCACCAGGTGTCAGTAAAACACTTCCTATGTTTCTATTATTCAGTGAGATGTCTACGTTACAGAAAATGCAGAGGTGCAGAGATGGACAAGTAGATAGAAAGAGAAATCTGAGATGAAAATAAAACTAGATATACTGGGAGTCTGAAATAAAACACTGAATACTGGGAATACACGACAGGTAAATCAGCAACCGAAAGGAAATTATAGGTGAGCGTCCAAAATACTAACCTCCTCTTCACTTTCAGAAACTAATCAGCTTCCCATGTATTTTCTGGTGGTAACAAGCATATCAGGTTTTTACGTTCCTGTAAAACATGATAGATGACTGTATCATCTACAAAGGAATACTTTGCATTTCCTCTGCATTTCGATGGGAGCATTTTTCTCTTGGTAGAGAATGATTTTGCATCTTATTAAAAACATGCTGACAGATTTTGGGATTTCCACTGCAGACACCAATGGACCTTCATTTTGTCTATTTGAAAAAAACCCTCTATTTTATAAATTGTTATGCCTATTATGGTCGAAGGTCAAGTCATTTTATACTTTAAGTAAAACATTTACAGTGAGAGCAAACTGAAAAAACAGAATCATCATTGGGACCATATGTTAAAATTGTGGAGCATGAAACATATTAAATGTCTGGCTCTCTAGTTATAGATAATTTGAAAGTTTGAAATCATAAATAATTGTGTTTCAAAAGACCCTGGCTATTTATTGTATTATGTCTGAAACTATTCTGTGCCTGGTTCTAACCAGCATTCAATAGATGTACATATTCCATCCTCCAATCAAAATTAACATATGTAGGCTATACATGCTCAAAGCAATCAGATAGTAAATTTGTCATATTTGTTGGTTCACGACCATAATGAACATTTGCTCTCACATGGTTAAATCCCCATTAGAATTTTTGTGCTTTGATTTATTGGAAGGAACCTGCTGGGGAGAACATGCCTGTGGAGCTGATTAATGTCAGCTTCTGTCATCAGCTTCCACTTAGATTGTTGGCCAGCTCTGACGTTGCCTCCCTCAAGAAATCTGAAATATTCATGAAAAGGGTCCAGCAACTTCCCTGTGAGAGGTTTACAGAATGTGGTTCTGGCAAAAAAAAGGCTGCAAGATGAATGGAAGTGAAATTTCACATAGTGTACGGTGCTTGTTTCTGCTATGGTTCTCTCTGGAGGAAAATACAAACTCTGGGACCACACCAGCAACAGAAACAAATTAATAGCATGTTCATCGGTTTTATTACAGATGTCTCCCGTTTCCTGTGCTGGTTTCTTCACTCTCATACAGCTTGTCAGATTTGGGAAATGAATGCTTCAATGCTAAGACTGAAAAATCTTTTTTGCAAAAGTGGGAAAAAAGCAACGGCCACCATATCACCACGCAGTCCTTCTGTGTCTGTATTTCTGTAATGTTCTGCACTTCACATTATCAAATGGGACCCACACTCAGTGCCCACGGAGTTTGTAAGGTGCAGTCACAGCCATTCTTGTGCTGGTAGTGCGTAATTTTACTTTGGGTGAAAGAACCTTTCCTTGGAAAAACTGAACTTTTGCACAAAGACAGCAAGAGCCATTCTGTTTGCTATTGAGTGAAGTCTTTGAACATGCATAGCTGTTATAACTGTTAGGGTGATCTAGAATTGATAGTGTTTTGTAAAGTGAATCCATTGTGTTAGTGCAGTAACCCCAGACTTTTATTTGTTACCCATACTCCAACCTTTGATTACTCACAGAGTGCAGGTAGATAGCATTTAGGTGTACATAACAGCAACAAGGACTAATCCAGTCATAAAGGTTTCCTCTTCTTGAAATAGATATGATTTTCTTAGAATGGTAGGATCCTTACAGTGCAGAAGACTGTAGAAGTGTGGGAGGAAATTGGAACATCCAGATGAAACCCACGTAGACAAGAGGAAAACATGCAAACTCCACACAGATAGTGCCTAGAGGACAGAATTGAAGGCGGGTCCCTGGTGTTGTGAGGCAACAGTGCTACCCACTGTGCCACCGTGTTGCCTGTTTAATGCAAAGTCATTGTAATTATTACATTGTATTTATGTAGTCAAATCAATAACTTAAGCAGAGTTATAGGATTAGGTTAGAATATACTTGATTTACATATCCTATTAATCAGACTGTACAATCAAGAACTTAAAAGAACTTGATAGGTGCAGTCAACATGCTTTGGACCTTTCTACATTCCTTTCCAATCTAAGTAAAATAAATGTTAGGTGTTATACCAACATTGAGGTCCAATATCATCTTCTTCACTGCACTGTTGTACCATTGATAAACCATCAATGATAGTTAAATGCATGCTAATTTGAGTAATAAATTGGCTTTAAATATTGATAAAACTTTATAAATGTGAACAAATCCAGTCAAATACATTTCCAGAAATAAAATCTGAAGTGTTAATGAAAAACTGTGAACAGAATACTTCAAAAAATGTGCCTGTTTAAAACTTCCTGTTTCCATAAATTCCAATGGTATTAACTACACTTCATTTCACAACACTGAGAGCATGTATAGAACAAAGCAAATTTGAAGTCAAAATTGTTCAGGAATTAGGATCATTTAATTAAAAAAAAATTTTTTTGGAAGAGTATATTTTTCTTTGAGCTTCTGGAGAAACAATTATGAAGCAGAACTGGAAATGTGACAAAATTCTGATCATCTGTACTGGCTATGAATTCTTAGGATTAATTTCACTGTGAGTGAAAGTACTCAGAAATCCTTCAGTCATGCAATTGAAAGTTTATCACAGAACTTTTCTCAGAAGTAAGTTGCACATCTAAAGGCAACTGAAATCTGAAAACAAAACCTCCCCTGTCATCTGTAGTGTGATTTTGAGTTCCTCCGCATGACAACTGCAAGTTCGATGGTGCCATCTGTTTTTCTGATGAGGTGGCAAGCCAATCTCATCTTCCCATTGAGGGAATGCAAACTATCCCTTGGCACTCCTTAAGGGAGAGCAATAAGTTCTCTTAATGTCCTGGCCAATATTCCTTTCTCAGCCAACATCATTAAAATCTGATTAACTGAAAAATCCATCATTACTCAACAGTAAATCTTTATGCACGGACTGGCTTCCATGTTTGTCCACATAACAAATGTATTACGTGGACACGGCGAAGTGTTTTCATAGCTTTAGTTTAGAAAATAATCCATTGATTGTGAAGTGCTTTGAGACTGTAGATATAAGGGCACCATATAACTACAAATTGTTTGCTTTCTTTCTTTTTAGGTTGGTACAACCTGACCCTTGCTCTAGCAAACTGTTAGAATATAAGATCACAAGAAATAGGATCAAGAGTTGACCCTTTTGAGTCTTCTGCAATTGCTGATCTTCTAACTCCACATCAATTTCCTGTGCTATATCCATATTCCTTGATTCCCTTAGTAGCCAAAAATCAATCAACTTTGTACATAGAACTAAAAGGGGCATAAAATTGACGACATTAGATTGACAACTGGAATTCAGTCCATCTGAGTTTCCTCTCCATTCAAAGCAGACATGAACTGGCCACCCAGTAGGGTTACCGTAGAATCAGAGAATCCTACAGTGCAGAAGGAGGCCATTCAGCCCATCGAGTCTGCACCAGCCGCAATCCCATCCAGGCTCTATCCTCACGACCCCATGCATTTACACTAGCTAGCCCCTCCCCTCCGCAAAACTAAGGGGCAATTTAGCACGGCCAATCCACCTAACCCACACATCTTTGGACTGTGGGAAGAAATCAGAGCACCTGGAGGAAACCCATGCAGACATGGGGAGAATGTGCAAACTCTGCAGAGACTGTGTCCCCAGCCGGGTTGCACTATTAGTACAGCTGTTTGAGTTGTGACAGAATCCAATGTTGCTGCATGCTGCTGTGGGACAAACTGCAGGGTGCACGAATGAGTGGATGTTGAGACCATGTGGAGCACAGTGGAATGATACACTTCACTGATTCCTGAGATATTGTTGCAGTCGCAAGTTGACGGCATTCACTGGCATCTGCGGCATTCCCCTGGACACTGTGAAGGAATGAATATTTTTAAATTTTTGTCTGTGTTTTTGGTGTCAAGTCATTGTAAGTTAGCAGCTATGAGAGTGGTCTCCAGTCGACCAGAGATTATAACACTTAAGGTACAGAATGTATCAAGAGATGATCCATCTGCCTCCAAACAGAGCCTGACCCTATTGCAAGATTTACCAGGACACAGATCAGTCAAAGCTGCCCTGGGTTGCACTGTCAGCTCAAAGAAGCTGAAGAAGAGTCAGCTCAGGCAGGTTGAGGCAGTTGCTGGTTGCAGCTCAGGTGGGCCATTGGGCCATAGGGCAGCCCAGGAGCAGTTGTCTGTCAGGGAACTGGAAGGTGAGCAATAGTTGTTGCTGGCAGGGTCACAGAGGAGCAGGGATCATGCCTTTGTTTAAAGTGGCCTGGAAGAACAAAGGGACACAGTCTCGGAGGTTAGTCAGCTCAACTGAAAAAGACCAAGTGGGCTGGGTCTGAGAAAGATCTGGATTAATGGTGAGGATTGTACACATGGAACTCAGCTATGGAGCAGAAACTGAAATCTTCTGTCATGAAAATAGAGTTTTAAGGAATTTTTGGTGCTTCACAGTGATCACTCAGTGGATTGCTGAAAAATACAGGGAACCTGTATTCTTTGTCCCTGCCAGTTCATGTAGCAGTTTGCGGTGCATTCAATCTAAGTTTGCCTGTTAATTCATGTTTACCTCATATTTTACCTCATATTACCTCACATTACCTCATATTATATTTACCTCACATTTACCTCATATGGATCTTAGAGTATGTGATAGATACCATCGACTGTTTACTTTGTTGACTCTTGTATAATAAAGTTTCTTCTGTTTGCTTAAACCAATGAATCTTTTAGTGTATCTTCACATAATTTTTACCCTTCAGGGAAGTAGCAGGGGAGGTGGTAAAAAGATTCCTGACAGATTATCAGTCTTTTGAAGTGCATTGTAAACATTCCTGCTATGGCCAGGAAGTTCTGGTATGACCTGAAGCTTCTGGATCAGAAGTAGGGATGCTCCAACTATGCCAGAAGACCCCTTAACCATAAAATCACGTGGCTTTATTAATAAGTAACTGGGATTTCAAATTTCAGCTACTGTAACTAGAGCAACTGATTTCTAACAAGATGGTAACATGGTACAAATGCAACACTTGGCATTCACCTGACTATGTGGGAAATTATTTAATAGGTTAGGTAAATGCGTTATTAGTTTAAAAGTTTAACTTCATTTAAAAGTCTAAATGGCCAATTATTACCTTCATTGTTTTAAATCCAGAATAAGGAGATTTTAATCAGACTGCTATCAATAAATTCAGAATGATGGATTTATTATAAAACAGAACATTTTTTAAAACAAGTTGCAAGAACTGTTACACATACAATTCTTCGATGTAATTATCTATCTTTCTTTTAAAATACTGCAGAACATATATGCATATACACAAACAGACAAAGGACAAAGGTCCCTGAAGAGATGGGATTTGGAGGATTGACTTTATAAACTAAAGTTTGCAGGGTTTTATAAACTAAAGTTTGCAGGATTTTGATGCTGTCGATTTGGAGTTCCTTCATGTGAAGATATCTAGTGGTTCTCATCCATGGAACTTCAGCGTGGAGAAGAATATAGAACCAAGCCAATTCTTTTCAACTTGGTTTTTAGGTTTCCAAATGCAACAAGTTATACCCAGGTGAGGATTTCCTGGCATATAGCATTTCAGACGAGGCATGGAGAGACGAGTTAGGCCAGCCTTTCTTCTTGGCTTATTCCCCAAAAACATGCACTGGTTTTAAAAACAATAGGTCCAAAACCCAAAACTTGTCTCTGTAATGTGATTTCCCGTAAACCACTAGCCTTTACCAGTTATTTTCCCCATTGATTAAAGTGATTGCAGTTCAAAACAAACAAACAGCTCATTTCACCTCCAGTACAAGCTGGTGAGGTGAATTCTTGGGAAAAAAAAATAGGCTTGCTCCCAGTCCAAATATAAACTTGTGACCCTTCTTTAAAAAACTCCGGGTTACCATCCAAGTGTCCAGAAAAAGCAACGTCTTTTCATTTTTAAAAGAAAAATATGGTTTTGAAAGAAAAAGTTTTCCCAATACAAGGTTGACATTGATTGTCCACCCCAAGTTACCCTGGGAGGGTGGTGATCCTTCCTGCTCTGGTGTTCTAAGTTTTTGAACCAGTGATTATGGGCTATGTTCCAACTTAATCTGCAACTTAAGCTGAAATAGACTCTTTCATCCCGGATGATATTGAACATTTTGCGTGTTGATGTAGATGCATCCCATCCAAGAAAGTGGAGAAAAGTCCATCATGAAAAACAAAAGACCGCAGATGCTGGAAATCTGAAATAAAGAACTGAAAATATTGGAAATACTCGAGCAGGTCAGGCAGCATCCATGGAGAAAAATAAAGTTAACATTTAAGGTTTATACCTTTCGTAGGAACTGGAAAAAGTAAGAACTACAAGAGATAATAGGCAAATGCAGAGACAGAGAAAAAGGATGAGGGGTGGAAAAAATAAAATAGAAGCTCAGTGAGAGAGTAGAAGGTAGAAGAGATTAAATGATAAAAGAGATGTTAGTGCAAGATAAAATAGGATTCTAATGTGGCAAATATAGAAACAAAAACTGATATCCAAATAAAATTTGATTTACTATTGTCACATATATTGGAATACAGTGAAAAGTATTGTTTCTTGTGCTATACAGACAAAGCATACCATTCAAAAGTACATAGAAGAAAAGGAAAGGTGAGGGAACAGAATATAGTGTTGCAGTCATAGCTAGAGTGTAGAGAAAGATAAACGTCATGTATGGTAGGTCCATTCGAAAGTCTGATGAAAGCAGAGAAGAAACTGTTCTTGAGTCGGTTGGTAGTGTAAATGTGAAATGTAATGGAGTTAATGGATGGGAGGCTGGTTTATGTGATGGACTAGGCTGCTTTCACAACTGTTTGTAGTTTCTTACAGTCTTGGTCAGAGCCAGAAAGCATGCTTTCTATGGTACACCTTTAAAAACTGGTGAGAGTCGTAGCTGATATGCCAAATTTCCTTAGCCTCCTGAGAAAATAGAGGCATTGGTGGGTTTTCTTAACAATAGCTTGGCATGAAGGAACCAGGACATCTAGAAACTTGAATCCCTCAACCATTTCAACTCTATCACTGTTGATGTAGACAAGGGCATGCCTTCCACTATGCTTCCTGAAGTTGACAACTATCTCCTTCATTTTGAGTGAGAGATTATTGTCATCACACCAGTTCACTAGATTCTCTATTTCTTTCCTGTACTCCATCTCATTGTTGTTTGAGATCTGACCCACGAGGCTGGTGTCATCAGCAAACTTGAAAATAGAGTTGGAGTGGAATTTGTCCACAAGCCATAAATGTATAAAGAGTATAGTGGGGGAGTGAGAACACAGCCTTACAGGGCACTGATGTTGAGAATAATCATGGAGGACGCGGTGCTACCTATCCTTATTGATTATGGTCTGGATTTAGGAAGTCTAGGATCCATTTACAAAGTTGGGAGCTGATTCCGAGTTCAAGACCACAGAGTTTGGAAATTAATTTTGTTGGAATAATGATATTGAATGGTGTTGTAGTCAATAAGAGTTTGGTATAGAAATGCAAAGGTTATGTGAACTCAGTATTGAATGTGGAAGACTGGGTTTGCCTAATAACTGATACATCTCTTAACTTCTTCCATTTCTGATGAAAGGTAATTATTCTGAAACATTAACCTGTTTCCTTTTCTCCATAGATGCTGCCTGATATATTGAGTATTCCCAGCATTTCCTGTTTATGCTCATCACTAACTTGCACCTAGTGGGTGATACAGAGGCTTTGTGGAATCAGGAAACAAAGCATTTACTGTTGAATTCCCAATCTTTAAATAGGTGCAATAAATACAATTTTTCTGTGACTACCTATAGCCAAATACTGATTAATGATAATGCACAGAATGCTAATGTAAGGCTATATAGCAACGGTAGTACATCAAATCAAAAGGGTGGCATGGTGGCACAGTTGTTAGCACTGCTGCCTCACAAAGCCAGGGATCCTGGTTCGAATCCTGTCTTGGGTCACTGTCACTGTGCAGACTTAGCATGTTCTCCCCATGTCTGTGTAGATTTTCTCTGGGTGCTCTAATTTCCTCCCACAGTCCGAAAGATGTGCTTGTTAGGTGCATTGGCCATGCTAAATTCTCCCTCGGTGTACTGGACAAGTGCCAGAGTGTGGTGACTAAGGGATTTTCACGGTAACTTCATTGTAGTTAATGTGTTGATGTAAGACTCTTTGTGACGCTAATACATAAATTTTAAACAATTCTGCCCTTGCATGACGATCTGCGTGGGATTTGAGATTTCCTTCAGGTGCCCTGATTTCCTTTCACATTCCAAAGTTATGTGGCTTAGGTTGATTGGCCACATTTAATTGACCATTAGTGTCAGCGGGATTAGCAGGGTAAATATGTGGAGTTACAGGGAAAAACAGCCTGAGTGGGATTGTTGTTGGTGCAGGCTCAATGGGCCAAATGACCTCCTTCTGCTCTGTAAGGATTCTATGTTTCTATGAAATATTCAGGGAGATGTTGAAGTTCTGTCTTTGAAGTTGATCATTCCTTGGCAACTTATCTGTGGCAAAAATATCAATTGTCACTTATTAGCCTAGCTTGGATGTTGCATTGTTACATGTGGACTGCCTCATTGAGGGAATTCTCAATTGAGCTGAACAGAGCAATAATTGGAAAATGCCTTACAATACAGAGAAAGAGATTAATGAAGCAGTTAAAGAGACAGTATTGTTGACAGTGTGGTTGGTTTCCACTGTCATTAAGCAGCATTGACATCAGTATCATGGATGTAGTAATGGTTTCAGTCAGTCAGATTGCCTGGCTGGATCTTCAATTCTCCAACACAGGAGAGAACATGAGTCCTTAAAGTTAAATGCTTCACATGCCACTGGGAGCATCAACACTTAAGTTAACTGCATGCATGTTTGAGAAAAGTTCAACATGTCCAAGAGATTCCCCGAGCACTTTTCAAAGCTGGATTGACATGGCATTAAAATTAGTCTTCATGTGGGGCCAAGTTACAACAGTGTGAAACCATAGCCCCCATGGAGTCTTGCACTGCTTTTTCCCAGAATCATATCACATTTTAACTCACTATTATTGCTGCAACTTTGGCAAAAATCATTTGGCAGGGGCATAACAGATGATGTGTAAGTCCATCCTAAATTGCATTTGAAAGATCTTTTTCTAAGCAATTCTGAAAAAAAGTATATCTGAATATATTTCTTCTTTTGCATTACGTAGCATCCGTTTCAAAAATTATTTTCAGTTACAATTGAAATGAAAAGGATTCCTCCAAGGGACCATTGAATGTATTGAATACGCAGCAAGAGGCTGCTGGGTTCAAAACCTGCCTGTGCTGATTTAGTGGTAGTAAAGGCTTTAAAAATTAACCTCCTCAGTGTTGTGCTGAGAAGCCAGCCAGCCGGAGTTCTTCCCGATTGCTGCACAGGGACCTCCTGTGAGTAGTGTATGTGGAGTCAGCTGTGAAGCTACCTATGGTTAAATAGACTAAGCTCATGTTTGAATAATCACTGTGTATGTGTGGGTGGAACTGAATTGTACTGCAGCATGGAGTGCAATGCATTGAAGTGTGCAGGGCTCAGAGAGGGAGTGGCTGAGGAAGGGGGGTACACGAGGGAGAAGAATATTTCAAAATTATGTAAAGTATACTATGTAAAATGTTTTGATCAGGACTCTCATTTTGACCACATTTATTATTCAATTTAAAAGTATGAAAAGTGAGTTTTCTTCTATAAGGCTATAATTCATTTTACAGACGAATCCCCCTTGATAAAGCTATTTAGAGTCTTATTATGGAGCACTCTTTTAACAATTATAGTGGAGAAATTTAGTCATATGGTCATCGTTTGGCTGAGGGCATTATAAAGTGTATATTCCTTCTTCAAAGTCCCTGGTGGAAATCTGGCAGATTAAACAGAAGCATGATTAAATGCAGATGACGGAGAAGAAATAGGTTTAAAATGAATTTTACACTAGTTGCATTTGAAGGTTTTGTGGAATATCAATATAGTAGTTGCAACAAAAGACATTAACACAGCAAAATGTGAACTAAGAACTGAAATATTTAATAAATGTCATATTCTGTTGTTCATCCTTTAAGTGTTCAGGGGAATTAATCAGAGGATAATAGATTGAGAGTGATTGAAGTGTCAGCTATTTGGATGGGGAGCATGAGGTGGAGATGGAGAGGGATGAGTGGAGCTGAGGGCTGCCGTCAGGTGAATGCTGGAAAAGCCAAATTGACACACTTCTGCCATTTCATCTCTCTTCCCTTCCTGATGTCCTGAATCTTTTGTCTCCAGATTGCAGGGATCCTGGTGCTGACTACCTCAGACATTTGCATCCCAGCGTGCTTTTTTGGAAATTGTCCTCTTCCTCCCATCCTTGGATGAGTCACCTCACCACAGTCCCTGAAATGCCACAACAAGACCTCGAGGTAAAAGTGAACTTTCTCAGATCTTCTCCATTCCTGATTGCCGCAGTCTCAAAGATCCAATTGCAGTGAGCCATTCTAACCCATGTTGTGGTCCCACTAATTCAAAATACTTCACTTAGCAGAATGGGCTCTTTATCTTCATTGTCCCTAATTGGCCAGAAATGTCAAAACAGGTTATTAATTCCATTGGTCTGGAAAAGAACCTCCACAAAGCTAAACCATTCTGAAATCAGGTTCCTCATCCAACATTGTCCTGCTATTCTAGCCAGAACTAAGTCCAGGAGATTCATACACGAAGATAAATTGTGACATGGACAAAATGGCACCGTCTGTGGAAGTAGATCTGTGTATCTCCCCATTTCAACAGAAAAAGAAAATAATTATTGTTGAATAAATCAACTTTCTAATGCACAGAGGAACACTAAAGCAACATGAAATTATAAAAGTGAATCTACTTATAATTAATTCTTAAACATAGTTCTGGGAAATAATGAATTGCTGCCTCCCTTCAGATGAGGCAATAAATCAAAACTCCTTGTTGCAGATTACATTGCAGTACTATTTACTCCTGTTCAAACTTTTTTGCTACTATGCAATTTGAATTGTACATTAGAGCAAATTAATGATACAGCAGAAGTGCTGTTTTTTCTTGCATTATTACTATTCAAGTGAGAAGCCTCATCCAAATTAAATCAGTAAGTTGTCACACAACGCCAAAGTAAATGACTTTGGATTACCAGAAGTGCTCTGTATTCGAAGTAGAGCAGGAAGTTCTTCTTGTCTTCTTCCCTTGCTTCGTCCTTCAACAACAACAATAATGAATGAATGAACACCACTTGACAATCACCAGGCAAGACTGTTCTCTTCCTGTTTGCGAACACTTCAGCGGTCACAGGCATTCGGCCTCTGATCTTTGAGTAAACGATTTCCAAAGTGGCCTTCACGACACATGACAACAGCTGAGCAGAGACTGATAGATAAGTTCCGCACACATGAGGATAGCCTCAGCAGGGATCTTGGGTTCATGTCACACTATTTGTAACCCCCATGATTTGCCTGGGCTTGCAACATCTCACTTACTGTCCTATCTGGAGACAATACACATCTCTTTAACCCATGCTTAATGCTATCTCCACTCACATTGTCTGCACCTTTAGGAATTGATTAGCTGTAAAGACTCACATTCTAATCAGTACTCTGTAAACTGTGTGAGTCTTTATATGCCCTGTTTGTGATCAGAACTCCCCACTCACCTGATGAACGGGTAAAGCCCGAAAGCTAGTGGCGTTTGCTATCAAATAAACCTGTTGAACTTTAACCTGACATTGTGAGATTTCTTACTGTGTTTACCCCAGTCCAACGCTGGCATCTCCACATCATCTCTTAACCACCTGTGAACCAGCCATTCATCTGATTTGTACATTGTGGAATCTAACTTTGCACAAACAAACTGCTGTGTTTGTAATACTTCACAGTGACTGGAGTTGGATGTGAAGCACTTTGAAATTTCCTGGGGATGTTTTAAGGTGCTGTATAAAATGTTTTCTTCTTTAAACTGTATACCCCAGAGGCTTTTGGATTTGATCCCTGGTCAATACCGATTTAGCTGATCTCAGCCAGAGCGCAACAATGGTGCTAAAATTGGTTTCAGTGCCCAAGGGCTAGGGAGAGTATAAATCCATCTGGATAAAATCCCACTCCTGACTGCTTTCCAAAGGTTTCTATTGTAAAGTTTCCGTATGTGGACATTAAATGCTGATGGATTCAGGTTCAGCTGCAAAGTCTTCCACTGCTGAATAGGCTGGTGATTCACAAATTAGAAATGTTCTACTCAGAACAGATTCCTGAAAATGGTTATTAAAAGAGGTACAGTATGCCAATAATCTTCAATACTTTTAAAGGAGACAAAGTGATATTGTTTGAAAGATAAGTGAGAACAAGCAGAAATACAAAGGAAAATATAGAAAAGCACATGAGAATGATCAAAATGTGAAAGATAAAGGCAGGATAATATTTTAAATGGGGCTCTTCATCAGTCCAAAGCATCTTCATCAAATATACTGTATATTGCATCTTAATCGCATGTGATGCTTATCACATGATAACCTGCAGTGACGGCATGGTGACACAGTGGTTAGCACTGCAGCCTCACAGTACAAGGGACCTGGCTTTAATTCCAGCCTGGGGTCACTGTCTGTGCGGCGTTTACATATTCTGTCCATGTCCGCTTGGACTTCCTTCAGGTGCTCTGGTTTCTTCCTACAATCCAAAGATGTGCAACATAGGTGGATTGGTCATGCTAAATTGCCTCTTAGTGTCAGGGGGATAAGCAGGCTAAATATGTGGAATTACAGGGATAGGGCCTGAGTTGGATTGGTGTCAGTGCAGGCTCGATGGGCCAAATGACCTTTCTCTGCATTGTAGGGATTCTATGATTCTACATCACTCACTACATTAGATTTTGTCATCAACTTTACTTTCTCTGCATTATATTTATTGAAAATCATAATGGCTCTAATAAAAGCCTAATGAGGATGATTTGATCTTTTGGATTGAGAAATTGCAATTAACTTTTGGGTAAATTGTGGTTGCCTAAAAACATGAGATGAAATTATTGAGTTTGAAGTTTCCATTACCCAGCACCTTTTCCTTTGTTTCAGTGGTGTACAAAGCCTAGGAGTATCAGATGATAAAAAATGACAACAGTGGAAAAGCTGCTCTCAACAGTCAAACACCTAATATATTTTTATTCTATTCTTCAATCTGCCAATTCAATTGAGATATTAATGTAAAATAGGATAAATATAGCAGGCAAGGGACTAGCACATTAAACATTTCCCTGTTAGTATCAGCAACACTTATTTCCAACAACTTGCATTTATATTGTACCTTAACATCGAATAATATCTCAGGAGGTGCAACCACAAAATGAATAATGGTCCAAAGAAAGAAATAAAAATGAGTGGTAGGGGAGAGGGCAAACAAACAATCAAATATGTGAGTTTTAAGGAGGCTCTTAAAAGGAGAGTAGGTATGTGAAGAGGCACAGGGATTTAGGAGGGAATTGATGAATGTGAAACTTAGAATACAATTTTCAAAGATAGAGCAAAGTGAGGAGAGATACATAAGATACCAGAGTCAGAGGAGTGCAGAGTCCTAGGAGGGATGGGAGGTTTGTAAGATTGCAGAGATTGGAATGATTGAGGCCATGAAGGGGTGTAAGCACAAGGATTAAAAATTTAAATTTGAGGGGTTGTTGGCAGCCAGTGAAAATCAATTTCCAGCCTCTTAACTGTAGCTTAGTATCCATTTTTCTCTATGTAGCCCAATATCTTTTAGGCCAGTTAACCCGCTTACTAGTTTATTGATGCTTTGACATTTTTTTCATTTATCCAAAATTTTACCTTTTACCTCAGTCACAAAATAAAGACATGAATACCAGATGGAAAAAGGTCATGGAAGTGGGAATGCCAGTGACATTGGAACTGCAGGGCACAACAGCACGGAACATTGGATGTTTTTCTTATTGGTTTGAAATTTTGAATATGTATCTATTGGATAAATGTTTAAAAGTCTGGAAAGTGCACATTTGAATTTAGATACTGCATAGAAACTTGTAAGAAGAACAATATTAATAAAGCATTAGCAGGCTGAAAGTTGTTGCCAATTCCTTCAGAGCAAAAAGATAAACCAGTTTCTGGGAACAAAGATATGAAACAAAATGAACAGTGCACCTAGAATTAGATAAAACACTCACTTGTATGGGGACAAACTTTTCGATTCTAGGACTAAATCTGATGGCAGAGAGAGCTTCTCACTGCAGATGCTGGTGGGCATTTACAACATTTTGGATGACACTGGTCTAATTAATTCACAGTGGGAGGGTGGTTTCGCAATGTTTTGCACAGTACACCAGGCTGGGTGATTTGCGCCTCGCCATCATAATCAGATGCCATATTTAAAAGGCGCCCAGACATCAATTTACCCATCACAAAGATCCTGAAGTCCGAAGATCCACATGGTTGATGCTCCCCTCACCCACTGCTGCAGACAATGTTTCAGGGTCCGCAGTCACCGAAGACCTCCATTTTCCCTTCCAATCCCGGTGAGCTGCCCCAGGCTTTCTTGCAGATAAGTTCGACCCCCCCCCTCCACCTCCAGGGTTGGGGCATGGGGTAGGGGTGTGGGAGAGTTGGGGAGTGATTAATCTGAGGGTAGGGGTTTGAGAATATTGGGTTGGTGTTCTGTGTAGGGTTCCATCTGAGTGTTTAAAATAGTTACACTGAAGTTAGAAGTGCTTTTAATATTTTTAATTCTTGAGGGTAACTATTGGCTGAAAACAGGCAGAACATTCAAAATTAGCATTTTAAATTGCTTTCTCAGGTGGTTCCCAGAGTAGTGCAATTATCCAGAGGAAATTAGTGCTTCTGGACATTTACCGTATAAATGCTTACCTGAGAACTCCCCCCCCCCCCCCCCCCGGGGGATTTCCCAGAACTTCTTTGGCATACTCCCCAAATCTGAACTGGGGAGCCAGGAAGTTATTGTCCAATGACTTTTAAACCTAGAACTTCAAGGGAAATCATCCAATGTTAACTATTTCTTGCACCTTGAATGGAAGCACACAAGGTTGCTTCTGTCATCACCACAATTTGGGTTCCTCAGGTGTCACGGATGAAACTTGTAGCTTTGAAAGAGAGGAGAGAGTTTGTTAAGTCCTGCTATCATTGAATATTATTTAAACTGTAAATCTATATTGTAACATATAAAGAAACAATGCACTTGGTTTTGCAAAAATACAATATGTACTCAGTAGCATTAGCACAAGCAGCCTTGTTATCAAGTCACACACGTTGTCATTTACATGCTCAGTGCTGCCACATTAACAATTACAATTTACATTTAGTACAATGCACCTCATGTAATGTAAATGCCAGTATGTGTAAACTGGATGCCGTGCAGACTCTGCATGACAAAAAGTTGATATCTGAGACCAGTAAAACTGATGGTGGAGCAGCTACTTACTTTGGTATTTTAGACGATGTATCCTTCTTTTTTCTATATACGTTGTAGAAGGATTATATAGTTCCAATGTAATTTGAAAGTGATATCCTAACTCCATTCATACTTCCAGAGGTGTCTCCACAGCCATTTACTGCAATTTATCCACAATCAGTTTCTTATTCATCAGGGATTATGTGTCATGATATTAAATTATGATAAATAAAAGCACAGATCATAAAGAATTATGCAGGGAAATCATTTAAGCATATCCACATTTAAATATATCCACAGAATACACTCAGGAATTCCTTCAAACAATTGAATACAATCCAAGTTTTTTTTAAACAGGGAATCTATTTTGTTCTGGATCAAATCGATGTTAACAAATTTCCTGATATTTGATTCAACATGTGGCATAATGTTAGCACTGCTGCCTCAGAGCTCTAGGAACCAGGGTTCAATTCCGGCCTTGGGTGATTATCTGTGTGAAGTTTGTATTTTCTCCCCGTGTCTGCCTGGGTTTCTGCGTTTCCTTCAGGTGCTTAGGTTTCGTCCCACAGTTCAAAGATATGCATGTTAGGTAGATTGGTCATGGTAAGTTACTCCTTGATGTCCCAAGATGTGTAGGTTAGGGGAATTAGTGGGGTAAATATGTGGGGTTATAAAGATGGGGGATGGGGGGGGGCGAAGGTGGGCCTGTCAGCGAGCTGCTGCAGGTTCAATGGCTAAAGAGTGTCCTTCAGCACTGTAGGGATTCCATGCTATTAAACCAATGCTTACCTGACAGTTTATACATAGTAGTGCAGTAATATACAGTTTATACATCAGACAAGTACCTCCGATTATTATAGGTGTCATCTTCATCATGATATGTAGTTCAGAGTGGGTTGTTTCTGTCCAGTGTCCCCTGCTACTCACAAATCTGATAATTCCCTCCAGCATAAAACTGTCACTGAATAATTGACACATCTTTATTACCTGAATAGTCACTTAATATGAACAGAACCTATATTAATAGCATGTCATGTAAACATTTCGTAATTCAAATGTGCACCTTATTTCCCAGAAAATACAGTAATGCCTGAAAATGCCTTGAATCTGCTAGTAAATAGCATTGTAAATCACATCTGAATTCTCAGGTGCTCTGGATTTCATAAGAGCAGTGGTGCCCCTTGCTGTATCATGGTACTTTTAACCTGCATTCAGTTTTTGTAGAGATTGTGTAATGCAACACTTTTCAGCACTATCTTGGAAGTGAGTCTGTTCTTTCTCACGCTGCAGTCTTTCATCTGCCCATTTTTATTCACAACCTCTCTCCACCCACCCCCCACACCACTCTATCACATAACCCCCTCTCCTAATAATATAAATCAAAAACAGTCTTACGTCCACCAACTTGTTCGCAATATACTAATGACCTACATTAATGTATGCATATTTAGGGAATATAGGGGACTTTAACGTGGTGTTGTGACACTTCTCACTGTGTTTACCTCAGTCCAATGCCAGCATCTCCACATCATGATCATATAGCACATGGGCTAGGGAATTGTTTCCATAGCACTTTGGGCTTACCTTCAGCCCAAAATCTGTTGAGGATGGATTCCATTGGCAACTCAGAATCAATTAATTTATCCATAAGTTAAACATACCATTCTTATGGAAAACACTGTTGTAACCTTTCAGTTCCTTTCTCAATACACATCAGTCAAGTTCCTTCCCGTCATCTTGTTATGCCAGTTAGCTTTGAATTAACCAACCTTTGACACTCCATCTTCTGGATTTTATTAAACTGGTTCTCCCATTTTTGAGACAAATGCTGGAATTCTCCGGCCGTTCATGCCCCAATACTTCTGCCAGCGAGAACAAAGAATCTGGTGCTCAACTAAATCTCCATTCACTGCAGCGGGACCAGAGGATCCCAGCTGTGAGTGAAGTCAGAGAATCCAGGCCCAAGGTTGGTAGTGGGTGCCTCGGGTGGAGCCTTTCCTGCTGCCCAGAATGGAGAGATTCCATGGCAGATTCTGTACTTTTTTAACAGCAAGGCTGATAGTAAATGCTGAGTTACTCTGGATCCTAGAAGGGAAACTTGAAACAACAGCCCTGCAAAATGATACAATGTGAGGAAAGATTCCAAAATCAGAGAATGATATCACAGATATTTTGGGATGATTTTAAATAGCGTGTGTTTATTTAACAATAAAATAAACAATGAATTAAAGTAGAAATACACTCAGCTAAACAATGGTTATACACAGTTTTTTAGTAACTTTATCCAGTTACAAACATCTTTAGTTCACTATCTTCAGAGCTAATTCCCACCTAAACCTTTGCATAATCTGAAATATTTTTAAAAAACTATCAACAAAATCCAATAGCAGTTACATTTATATTTATTTAAGGTTGCTTCTGAGGTAGAACAAAACAATTGACTTTTCAAAGCAGGCTTTTAGCATAGACGTGGTTTACTGGGAATTAAAATAATTCTTCCTACTGTTGGCTGAGGTCTCAAACAGCTATGCTTGCATTGATTAAAAGCTTCTGATATACAGTTTTTCCTTTGGATCTTCCCAACATGAATTAACCTTTTCAGAAGTCAAATATAATTACCTTTATTTTTTGAGTCAAATTTTAGAATGTAAATGCAAAGTTCATATGTTGTCTGCTCATTTGAATGTCTAACACCTTATTTAAACACTTTGGGTGCAATTTTCCCAGAAAAAGTTAAATGCCCAACAGGCCAAAAAATTGGAGTTATTCCAGCCCATATATTTGGGTAAACTTAGTAAAATAAATTTCTGGCACTCTGCAGCACAGAAGCCATCAGGCAATTTATGCTGCTGGTGTTGAGTGGGTGGGAGGATGGGAGGAAGGAAGAGGCCAATCCTGCCCAAAAGGCCAGCAGCAGAGTGCAGAGGGGGCCAGTGTACATACACCGATCTCCCAGTTGACATGTGCCTCCTTGCCTGCACATCGCTGCTCTCCCAGCTTCGGGTCCAGACCTCACTTGTTGCTTTGTGCAATCTGATTGTACACAAATTGTCCACCAACATGAATTGTCTTACACATATGTAGTGCCTTTAATGTATGAAAATGTTCAAAGCATCTCACAGAAGCAATTGTAAATGCAATTCAAAATAATTTATTGACTTTCTAAAACACTTTGGGTTGAGCTTCTTTTTCCTAATTAGAGAAAAATAAAATGAAATGATGTATAGAATTTTAAAATCTTAAATAAATGCAAGCCAATGCATGTCACAAATCAAAAATCTGTGGATGAATGGGTTCTCAATATTGAAACACTCGTCCTGAGAATTTAAAGCAAGCCTCTTTCTTCCTATTGCATTTCACAGTCTAGGAAGCTGCCATTAATTTAAGAGCTGTTCACCTTCACAACCATCTTTTCCTTCCTTCCGTACAGTGCACTCTTTTATGACCCGAAGGTATTTGAATAAGAAAGAACTGTGTACAGGAAGAGAGATGTTACAGTTGGTTTGAAAAAGATGTATAGTGGATCAGTAAATGGAAATTAGTTGGAGAAATGTTTTTTACTTCCTCAGGCTCGATGTAATGGAAACAAAATGTATTCTTTCAGTAAAATAATGAGAAATTACAAACATTATGAAGAAATATTTAAAGCAAATACACCTCCCTGAAGTTGTTGCTCAAGATACTGGGTGATTAAAAGACTTCTAAGTGAATCTTGATAACTTTGGATACTTTTAGTGGCACAATATTCTGAAGACAAAACTAAACACAGGTAAAAGGTTAATTGGGGCTGATTTTGAGCGCGCATTCTCCATTTGCAGGAACGGCAGCCTGTGCTCAAAACCCTGAGAGTGCGATTCACGCCAGCGAGTTTCTGAGTTTTGATCTTACCAGCTCCTCAGCAGCATGAAACATGCCATGGGACCACAGAAAGCTCATTTGAATACATTAGCATGTCATTAACGAGCATTCTCTCTAGGACTTCTCCCTTTGCTGGATATTCAGCGGGCACCAGCTTGACATCATTCCGCCTCTAGATAAGCATGAACTTGGCGTCTGCACCGCTGAGGGGAATTTCAGAAGTGAGCCCTCAGGCAGTCATTACCCTCCCTGGTGTGCACTGCACAGGAGATACCGGAGAGGACTCGGGGAATACAGACAAATTCAACTTGGGACCGGAGATGGGGGTCCCACAATTGCCATTTTGGGAAGAGGGATCAGAAGGGGTCATTTGCAGAGCTTACTTTCCCCTCATGTTGGAACATCCCTTGCTCTAAAGAGGTAGTGAAGCTGATATGCACACAGTGCTTCTTGTGTTCTCCTGCCTGGGTTCCTGTCCACATCGCAGCTGAACAAGTGCCCTTCTTTAGTGAGGGCTGGCAAGGAGGTTTGAGGGACATAGACTGCCATTTTCACACTCTACAGGGATGAGGTGCAGATGGCTCCTCAAGAGAAGTGACGTGGCATCAGTTGATTACAAGGGATACTAATGGGACATTGATTATTCACTTGAAGCTTAAAGAATGACAACATATGTATTGAGGATTCCCTCATTTCTTTGCTGTCTCTAGTTCACTAGTAGCACAGGCACACTCCTCCTTCCCCTGGGATAGGTTGACCGTTCAAAGCAAGTGAGAGTCCTCAGTTTGGGCGTTACTCCAGCTGGCAGTACCTGCTGATGTTATTATGCTCTCGTTTATCCTGCAATGACATAGTGAAGAAAAATGTAGGTAAGAGTGTTGACATTTAAGATATTGATGAGGTGTGGTAGGCATGGGATTTGGGTAGGAGCTGGAGTGTGAGGAGCACAGCTGCTACTGGGAGAATATGGTGATCCTGGGAAGGAGGGCGAGGGAGAAAACCTGGTGCCTGGTGTTGGCAAAAGCCAAAATGATTGAGTGAGAGAAGTGGTTAGGTGTGCGAAGGGTGTCCAAAGGGGTCCAGTGGGAAACTGGGAGCTGTTCAGTTATCTTGGCTGAGCAAAGATCATTCATCTTCTTCTGCCACTGCTGCCCTGTGCTCTTCTGGAGTGTATTTGCATTGACCAGGTCTGTCACTTCATCCCATTTGGAGGTACTGAATATACTGGAGGTCCATCCCCTGGAGCAGGGACAGAGGGTGTCCTGCCTCTGCACCATGTTTTCCAGCACCTTGCTAAGGGCCCCTTCCAAAAAGCATAGTGCTGCCTTCTTGTGAAATAAGTGCTGGGGAGTTGTTTATATGGAGTTCCCCATTGCTTGCAGCAGTTAAGTTGTTGCAGGGTGAGTAAATCAGAGAGAACACGCTGCAGGAGCGGTATGATTCTTGTGGGCATAAAATTATTGTTAATGTGGCATAAGATTCAGCCTGAAAATGTGCCAGTGCCATAGGCGGTGATCGCTCAGTTTTTGCGCTCGAACCAATACTCTGCCATTTTTTGGTAAGGTTTTCCCTGGTAGATGGGGGCTTGATCATTCAGTGGGTTAAAACTGTGCCCCTTCTGCCACTGTGAAAAATTCTGTTTGTTCCAGCCTAATGGATATAAGTGAAATGACTTTCAGCAATCCGAAATACATTGAAATTGACGCAAAATTGACGTTAATTCGGCACCAGTTGGCCTTAAATTAACAATCTCACTCACATCCCATTTATATTGCAGAACTATTTCCAATAAAAGTGATTCTGTAATACAATCTGCTTTTGCTGGTATGAATTTATATGGCAGGTTGGATTCAGCAACACTGGAACAAATGCTCATAAAGTAATATTGCACATGTGCAGAAGCTTGTAAAAAGTTACAATCGTGTTCACAGCTTTCCCACTCTGCTCATGGGGCTGGATTGTGTGTTACCCCATGGTGGGTTTGAGGATGGGGGACACGCAAAATCCAGCAGGTGGTCTCCATGCTACTTATCCACCCTGTCTGAGATTTGACAACATCTGGACCCACCCACCCTCATCCTTATTGAGCTCCTTAAATGGCCAATTAATAGTCACTTAAGAGCCTGATCATGCCGCTGTTCATATTCTCCATATGTTGGTGGGCAGGGGGGGTAGTAGCAGGGGGTGATGCTCTAAAGTAAGCATGAGTTGCTGTCAAGCAATGTGTTTTTTTCCAACCCCCTGAACATATAGAAGGCACTGCACCATCCCACCCCACCACCAACTCTTTTCCTTCCAAACTTTCCCTGCGGCCTATTGAATTTCACCCCAGTGCTTCTTACTGAAGCCCCAGATCCTGGACTTACCTAGTCTCTTCAGTATTGTGGGACGGTTTGTAGTCCCCAGAATGGTAACCATTCCTGCCTAATACTGCTGGAACTCCAAAGCCAAGAAAGGGTTGCAGGTCTGGTCTTAAAGCAATTAACAATGCTCCAAATGTTAATTGCGGCAGGGATCTGTAGGTATCATGGACATCTTTCTCCCACCTGACATTTAGCAGGGAGGTGGAGGGGATGGATTTAGATAGCAGTGCCTTATAGAATCCAGCACATAGTCTCTTTACTTTTCAGGGAAAATTCCATACAGACCAGAAATAAGTCACATTACTAATCAATATTGTTAGGCTCAATGTTGAATTTGTCTTAACTAGAATACAATGGTGTACCTGGTGCTGTGTGTTGTGTGGACAATTTTGATGGAATTGTACTATCTGAGTAACAGCTGTTCCATTCTTCTATTGGATGTAAATGTTCCAATCAAATGACAAGGATTAGTAAAGTAATGATGTGACTTCCTTGTTTGAAGGTAAGTTTATTTACAAATAATGTTAACTGGGAGCTTCATACATCTGCCTCAACTACATGGCGCTAATAGATCACATTATGTCAAAGTGGGAGAGAGTGACAACAGTTTAAGATATGCTCCCTTAAGGATATAAATACATCATGATAGAACATCCTCCATTTTTCTAAACTAAAGTTTACCATTAAAGAATCAAACTATTTACATGACAGCAAAGTGAAATAATAGTGGACAAGAGACCTAATGCCTGCACACTCTGCGGAAATGAAAGTGGGGCTCAAGATCTGGTAAAATCCAAAAGTGATGAATTTTCACTGGTGAGATTGCAATTTCTGATTTTTGTCACATGGACATGAATCTAATTTGAATACATTTTATATAATTAAATAACCTCCCACCACCCTTCCCCCTCCTCCACACACCCGTACCAGATATTGAGCCCTCAACAGGTTCACTCAGACATGACCCTGCCATGGGAATTCCCCCCGAGGGCACAAAGATGAGTATAACCCCTGGGGGAGAGGGACATTGCCAGTCAGTGCTTTGGAAATGCCCAATGCCATTGCCCCTGGCATAGGTTGGCACTGCCAGAGTGGCACCATGTTAGCAGTGCCAACCTCTGCCAGGGAAAAATGCAAGGGGCAGACCCTAGTGGGAGCCTCATGGAGAAAGGGAGGGACTCATTGATTTTTGTGGCGAGGAGAGGAAGAGAATGAGGGAACTGGAGATACCAGTGACAGCTGCTTGAGACGAAATGGTTTGATGCCTATGTTCAGGAGCAAGGGCAAGGGATGCTGGCATTGATTGTTCAGGGGGGAGAGGTTGCTGGAATTGGCGGTTTGGGGAGGGGCCACGGTTGCCGGCAGAGAATCTCACTGGTGTGAATGGAGTGAAGAATTCCAGCTTTTGTGTGATAATCAGTCTGAGTGGCTCATTGCTGGTTATCAGCATTTTGCATTGCTTTCTGATGAATGCGTCATGTGAGTGTTGACGAGCGATGACTGGGGAGGTTTGTCTGCACAATAATAATTCTGCATTGGTTCTGAAGTAGAATGAAATGTGCAAGGTAGATCAACATTGTTGTCATTCATGGGGAAGAGAGTACAATACCTTTTATCCCCCCATTGGTTTCATGCCCATTTGGGCAGGCTCTTGATTATTGCCTGCCCAAATGCCCAAAGCCCAACCCATCAATCAGGGTTTGATCAGCCTGATCGATAGAGTCCAATCAGGACTCTATCGATCAGGTTGCCATACCATTTTCTGGGTGTGTACCAGGCAGCCATGCCTGTAGACGATGCAGATATGTAAGTCACATACCATCCTCCCAAATAAGGGATTAAGTTGCCCCTGTATTTGGTAAACTGCTCTGTTTAACCAGAAAGTGTCCATTGAGATGGTCTATTTCATGTGTATTCCATCATCTGAGTTGCAGCTTGTACTATCTCTGTCCTTTAAGCTGCAGCCTATGTGTTTCTGCACTTGGCCAATTATCCCAGCATGCTTTATAAATCATTAGGCCCGATTTTATCATTGTGTCGCACCCATTTTTCGGCGCAAAAATGTGGTAAAGTCAGGTGTGAAGCCATTAACGTGATCTGCACCCGCATCTGCACAGATGACCATTTTACCAAGATTTCACCAGACAGAGCTAACATGTTCAATCTGTGTAGCCATTCACTGCTGAGAAAACTTTTAATCCAAGAACCCTGAAATGGGCGCAACAGCAATTTAAATATATTTGCATGCATTTACATTGAATTAATGAACTGCTGGCCCAACTTTATCAGCATTTCCCTCTTAACCACTGTGTTCGCCAATCCATAATCAAACCAAAATGGACATTCTGAATAAAAGTCTGTTTCGAGAGTTCCAGTTGCTGGAGAGGTGAATTCAGAGCTTCCAACGGCTCTCTGACTCAGATCAGTGGTGGGAGGAGGGAGGGGGAGAGGTGGGTCAAATCATTCTCTAATGGGTGGAGGGTAGAGAGACAAGGAAGGTCCGATCATTGTCTGGTTGGGGAGTGGATGAAGGTGGGTAAGATCATTCTCTGGTGAGAATGAGTGGGGAGAGAGGATGAGGCAGGTCGGATTTCAGGGTGTAATCTAAAGTTTAGCTTCGTTCATAATTGAGCTTTGAGTTTTGGCTGTAGTCAGAATTTTCTGGCTGTTCATGCCGGCGAGATTCTCTGATCCTGCTGGCAGCACATCCCTTCCTGCAAGGTTCTTAGTGGTGTAGGATGGCATCAATGGGAATTGCTATTGATGTGGCTGACCCAAATAATCCAGCTGCTGAGAAGGTGGGAAACCGGGGAATCCACGCCATATTCGATCTGGATTTTAAAAATGGTCACCAGACAGAGCTAACATGTTCAATTTGTGTAGCCTTTCACTGCTGAGAAAACTTTTAATTTTAATGGCTTGTTTACTTTGCTTGTAAATATTGAGGTCCATTAGATAGTTTCACGCATTGTCGGAACAAAGGAAGCTCAAATATGAGGTTTGCTGCCTTCTATTGAATGTTGAAAATTTCATGGTCATCCTTTGGGACTGTTCGGGCCTTAACTGAAATAGATCAGTCATTCAGGCTGTTTGTCAACCCTTTTAAAGTTAATTTAGATCCAATTTAAGGATATTCAATGTCTACTGTCTTGATTATTTCTTGATGGAATGGCAATCCTATTCAGTTGTCCCTGATTTTTCCTGGTTCACTGAAGCTTTGTCCAAATTGACTAATGGTGTGACTTCAAAAGTAACATATTACTGTGGAATAAACTCTTCTACTGGCTTCCTCTGGCTGTTAGGAGCTGTTACTGGATAGATACGTTCTTTCCAGCCTGCAATAGTTTAAATGCCCCAGACCTCCTTTTGGAACAACAAGCAGCAATAACGAAGGGTAGAATTTTGCCATGTTTTGACTAAGTGTCAACTCAGACAGAAAAAGTGGGGCATAGCCCATGGGGTGCACTGCCTGCTTTTTGTGCCAAGTAGTGAAAGCACTTTCTGAGTGAAGAAGCACTTTGAACAAATATATCTCAATGGTCAGGATATCTTCAGTTCAATTGACCAAAGCTTTCCAAGCCTGTCAATTTCATTGAAGAAACTAATTTCACTGTGAACTCACTTTGGTGACTCTGGTGAGTTGCTGACAGCTTAGGAAACAGATTCCATGGCTGGAAAATCCAGATTTCAGCGTGAACGCACCCCACAATTGGCTTCTGCACAACTTTGACAATTTTCAGTTGCCTGGCCAACAGATGCAAGATGTCCCCCGCTCTCCTTTATTCCTGCCCTGAAGAAAGCTGGAAAAAAATGCAATCAAGTCAAACTCTCAATCTGATGGCAGTTCCTGGGGCTTTTCCACCTTTCTCACCCCTGACTTAACTCCAAACAGCTGAATAAATTTGCCCTTAACTGTCAGAGACAGCAAATCATCTCTTTAGAAGGATCTACCCTCAGCCTCACTTACACTGCTGCACCATCTCCAGAGTAGCGAAGAGAAAATGCATCTTGGGACCTCCAATTTCATTGGACCTTATTCATGATACTGGTGACAAATTGTTATAGGGAAGATCAATGTTGAGCCAAACCTTAAATGTTGCATAATCGTCTTAGTTTGTCCCTATTATTTCCAGTATGAGTGATAGGCCTGGAATCACCAGCACTTTATCATCATGGCAGGATCCAAGTTTGAAAGGACAAAATTAAAGTTGCATGTGCTGAGTACATGAAAATTTCATACATCCATCATGATGCTTTAGTAAAATTCAAGTGACAGCTCTGTTTTTACAACCCACCCATTGCACTGTTGTTTTTAATATACTGTTTCCATTCACGTAGCAAGCACTCTTTATGTTTAGATGTCCAAAGGGATTATTTCTTTGAAGTGTAGCAACAATGACTATGTCAACAAAGGCAGCAGTCATTCTGCACTAGGAATGTAATATAAACAGGAGATGAATAATCAAGTTGTTTTTAAGTGAAGTGGGTTGAAGAGGAGAATGCTGAAAGATTCCTCAAACCTCATTGAATTGTGTTATGGGATCTTTAACATGAATCTTAGCATCAAATAGGATTTTCATGTTTAACTGAAGTGCTGCAGCTTCGAAGTTATTGCAACTTGTCGCTAATACTACTGGTCACCTGAACAATAACTCAAACTTGGTATGAATTCCAAAGTGCAACCTCCTGACACACTGATGAAAATGTTGTCAATTGAGTCAAACTAGCCCAAAGTTATATTTCATTAGATTGTATTCTTCTCTACTATCATTTGTAAAAGGGAACTCAGTTCAAAAATGTTAATACTCTAAACAGGTCTGTTTAACCAGTTTCCAACATTTATTTAATGTATAAGCAAGAGCAATAATAGATTTGGTGAGAAACATAAGCCTCAATCTTCCTGTCACCATGGGAACTCTGTGCTAGAATTGTCCAGTTTCAGAATGCTCCACTACTGCTATCAGTGAAACTGGAGAATTTGGCGCTCAGCCAAATCTCAGTACTCTGCAGTGAGACTGGAGAATCCCAGCTGCAGCGAGGTCAGAGAATCTAGCCCTTGTGTCCAATGCCAATCAGGCAGAAAACTACCCACTTACCCACAAATGAATTTTCTGTCCTACTGGATCCTGATACTCCCTCAGCACAGGAACCACAGAGAGAAACTAAGGCAATCCACCCAAAAGCCATGCTCCATTTTTATGGCATTAGCTGTGATGTACTGCTAAGTGTTCAAAGGTCCCCAAGATTCTCAGTGTTTGAATGGATAGGTGAGTGCACAGATGGATGAGCTCAGGGTAAATGGGTAGTGTGTAAGTTGCATAAGGAGGTATTTGGGTGGGGTGGCAGCTCAGGAGGGAGAAGTCAACTGGGTAGGTTGGTAGGTGTGCAGTGACACTGAGTATGTTTATAGATAGTTAAGTGCGTAAAGAGTCAACTGGGTAGTTGGGTAGGATGGTAGCTGGGTAGGGTCGCAGTTGAGTATGGGAACAGGTGGGTAGAGTAGAGGTGGGTAGGGTTACAGCTGAGTAGGATGGCAAGTGAGTAGAATGTTAATTGGATGGGGTGGGTAGGGTGGGTAAATGGATAATTGAGAATAAGGAGCTTTGGTCAGTGGAAGTGATTTTGGATCAGAGTCAGAGACTTTCATTGAGGGTCCTGGGGAGAAGTGGAATTGCCCATTGTAAGTTCAAACCTCCTCAGCAATTCTCATAGAGTCAGTGCATCAGAACATCTGCAGGATTCTGATATGTCAGGTATATCTAGCCTCTAATGAGCTAGGAACCAGAAGATCTGGGCCAATAATCTGAGTTTGGTGTTGCAAAATACTGCTGAAATCAGGTCATCCCAATGTATAATGAAAACTGAAAATGCAAAAAGTGCCTCAGCAGATTAGGCAGCATCTGTGTAGAGAAATGGAGTTACATTTCAGGTCAATGATCCTTCATCAGATTCTGATTGTACACCCTGCTTCCTAGAGTGTGAATTCCTCAGAGATTTTCCATGTCTGACCAAAAATGAGAGCAGAATAAGGGATGCTTACCCTGCTCCTAATGCCTGCACACTTCATTCTGATTTGAAAAACAAATACAAGACATTGGCTGATTACATTGACTGAGTTAGCATGGTTCCCAGCCATAAACAGGGCCACCTTCCCAATGGACCAAAAACACATCGGCTGCAATTTAGTGGTAACGTTCGGTGTGGGCGCAAATCTCATAATGGCTACTAAATCTCACAAGAAGTCAAAAACAGATTTGTGCTGGTGAGATTTCTGAATGTGATATTGCTGATGACATGATCAGGTTCATGCCCAAATAGGGCACAAGACAGATTAGCATATTTTATAATATATTTGAATATTATTAGCGAACTTAACACTGCTACTACTGCCCTCAAGATATTGCACAGGTTAGTATAGACCCCGGGCCATGCAGCAATGTTGGGACAGGCCCTCTGGAGAGCCCCAAGAGGAGGGAGTTCCTTAAGTATGGAAGGGATGGGGCATACCCCAATATCTGTAAGTGTTGTGGTGGGACAGTCTGATGCATTGGGGTGGGAGGACAGATGATGCTTATGAGGGGAAATGGGTAACTGTCCAATGGCTGGAAGAGTGGGAGATGGAGGAGTGCAACAATGCCTTGGAGAATGGGTGGGAGTTGGGGGAAGCCCAATGCCTGCGGAGTTGCAACGCCCTAATGTCTGACTGGGGGGTCCACTGTGTTTGTTGGGGATGGGGACCCAGATCAGGGCACCCTTTAAAGATGGCACTCCTATCTCTGTCAAGCCCGCCCATTGTGATAGCACAATCGCGCCCGTAGATCCTCTGTGCACAGGGTATCAAAAAATCTAGAGTGAAAACTCGGCTCTGCATTTGGTGAGATGCACGCTACTTTTCAGTCTGAACCTGACACTCATTCTGCCCATAATCTGTCATCTTGTAACTTTTCTTTTTATGGTGAGCATCAGTCCTTTTAAAACCACTAAGTTCCTGAGTATCTTACTGAACTTTGAACTTAAAGCCAAATGTTGCAGGTAAAGCTGTCTGTGTTTCATCTGTGCTTCTAGCCTATTCCAAGTTGTGGCACATCCTGCTCGCTGCTGCCATCCATGGATATGGATATGCCTATATCATGCTTCAGCACAAGCACAAGTTGGCCTGATTGCAGTATGAGGATTAATATTTTTGCTTGCAGTCTCAACTGGGATTTGAAGACAAATTGCACGTAAGAGAGGCCTGGGGTATGAAATCATTAGATATGAGCTTGGACATTAATGCTTCTCCCAAGGTATGCAACAATAATAAATTACTCTCTCTAACAAAGCACTCTTCATTGGGATGTTATGGTGAGCTGTTCTGAGTATGGTATTGTCGTTTTAAGTGTTATCTGAAAGATATTTATTGAAGGATACTGGGGATATCTGTATTAAATATTCATTCTGGTGTTTTTTGCTAATTTTATTTTCAGTGGGGGAAACAAATGCTCTTGCTTTATCTCAATAACAGAAAGTCTTTTGATTCCATACATGTTATTGCATCCAAAAGCAAAGAGGATTATATTTGTACATGCTGTGGAATTATCCGTCAGAGGTTAATGCCAACAAAATTACCAAAATTCACACATTATGGGAGCGATTTGGAACCTGCACTCCCCGTTTGTGGGAATAGTGGCACATGCTCACATATCAGGAAAGTGCGATTTGAGCTGGTGAGTTTCCAATTCCTGATTTTCCCTCTTGCTAGTGAAATGATACAAAACATGTCGTGGAATCCCAGGAAGTTCATTTTAGAACATTACAATATCATGAGTGTTGAGTTTAAAAATTGGCACGACATATTGCAGCTTTATAGAACCTTAGTTAGCCGCACTTGGAATGTAGTGTTCAATTCCGGTCACCACACTACCAGAAGGACGTGGAGGCTTTGGAGAGGGCACAGAAAAGATTTACCAGGATGTTGCTGCTATGAAGAGCATTAGCTATGAGGAGAGGTTGGAGAAACTTGGTTTGTTCTCAGTGGAACAACAGAGGTTGAGGGACAACTTGATAGACGCCTACAAGATTATGAGATGCATGGACAGAGTGGATAATCAGAAGCTGTTTCCGAGGATGGAAGAGTTACTTACTAGGGGGCATAGGTTTAAAGTGTGAGAAGCAAGGTTTAAAGATGTGCAAGTCAAGTTTTTTACACAGAGGGTAGTGGGTGGCTGGAACTTCCTGCAGGGGGAGTAGTAAAATCAGATATGATAGTAACATTGAAGGGGCATCTTGACAAACACATGAATAGGATGAGAATAAAGGGATATGGTCCCGGGGAGGGTAGGGGGTTTTAGTTCAGTCGGGCGGTATGGTTGGTGCAGGCTTGAAGGGCCTCAGGGCCTGTTTCTGTGCTGTAATTTTTTTGTTCTTTGTTATTTGTTCACTCTCTCTGAGACTCTTCTCCCATCACTGGATAGTCAGTGGGCACAAATGTGACGTCACACCAGTGCCCTTTACAACATCTCTACATAAGTATGAACCTGGCAACTTTACCTTCAAGGGGGCTTTCAGAGGTGAGTGCTCAGGCAGCCAGCACCCTCCACGTTGTTCACTGCTCAGGAAGCACTGGAGAAGACTCAGGGACACACATAAGTTCAACTTGGGGCCGAGGGTGCAGGTCCAGAACTGACATTTTGGAGGAGAGAGGTCAGGAGGGTCATGTGCGGGCCACACCTTTCCTTCATTTTGGTATGCTCCTTGCTCTAAAGGGCTTGTGAAAGCTGGTATGCAGGCAACGTTTCCTGTGTCCTCTGTCCTGGGTTCCAAATTCTCATGGGCACAAAGACAGAAGATTCGGCCCAAAGACATGCCAACGCCATCAGAAGAATCACTCCATTTTTCACGCTGGAACCAACACACTGACATATTTTAATAAGATTTTGCCATCTATATATATTTGGCCTATGTATAGCGTGCAAGAAACAATATTTCTCACTGTATGTTAATACATAAATTGCTGTTACTAGGGGGCGTAACTATAAAGTTCATGGTGGGAGATATAGGCGGAATGTCTGAGGTAGATTCTTTACTCAGAGAGTGGTTGGGATGTGGAATACACTGCCTGCTGTGATAGTGGAGTCAGATACTTTAGGAACTTTCAAGCAGTTATTGGATAGGCACATGGAGCACACCAGAATGATAGGGAGTAGGATAGCGTGATCTTGGATTTGGACATAGCTTGGCACAACATCGAGGGCCGAAGGACTTGTACTGTGCTGTGCTATTCCATGTGACAATAATAAATCAAATCAAATCAAATCAAAATACATGCTTTTAGTTTCACTCAATATATCTTCTAATGTCTCATGTTACCATCATTTTAGACATTTAACCCATTCCTCTTCTCTAATCTTAGAGCAATTTTTATTTCTTCATATATGTGTTTCCTTCCTCCCTTCCTACTTCCTACTCCTGCTTTACTTTGTTTGTTACACATAAATTCTGTTCATGTGTAATATGTTCCAGTTCTGATTAAAGATTCTGATTAAAATGTTAACTTGTCTATTCTCTTCACAGATGCTGCCTGACTTGCTGAGTGTTCATGATGTACAGATGCCGGCGTTGGATTGGGGTGGTAAGAACTCAGTAAGAATTTAGCAACACCAATTTATAATCCAACCGATTTATTTGATAGTAAAAACGCGAGCTTTTGACTCCAGGCAAAACAGTTCCCTTCCTGTGGGCGAACACTTCAGCAGTCATGGGCATTCGGCCTCCGACCTGCGGGTAAATGTTCTTCAAGGGGGCTTTTGTGATACACGACAGCGCAGAGTCGCTGAGCAGAGACTGATAGCCAAGCTCCGCACACATGAGGACGGTCTTAACAGGGATCTTGGCTTCATGACACACTATCTGTAACCCCCGTAACTTGCCTGGGTTAGCAAAAAACCTCACTTACTGTGCTGTCTGGAGAAAATACACAATTCTCTAACCAATGCTCAGGATTCCCTTCACACACATTGTTAGCCACTTTAACACTTGAATAGCAGGTTAGATGTAAGGATTCGCATTCTAATCAGCAATCTCTGACTGTCTGTGCTGATGTGTGCTATTGCAGACCAGAACACTGCATTTGCCTGAAGAAGACACAGGAGTCGAAAGCTCGCGTTTTTACTATCAAATAAATCGGTTGGATTATAAATTGGTGTTGCTAAATTCTTACTGAGTTCTTGCTGAGTGTTTCCAGCATTTTTGCTCTTGTTTTAATTATTGAAATAGTTTGGATTAAAATTTCATAAACACAAGATTAGTTTCTATGCTCCTGTCAAGTTCCCAGTTGAGACAAAGCAACAAATCAAACTGAGTCTTAAATCAGAATAACGTTTATTCCACACTTGGATTGTCTTCCTTTTCTAAAATTTGCTTCCTCTCAATTTGCCACAGATCAGATTTTGTTTTTTTTTTAATTTCTTTAATAGAAATGCCATAATAGTTCACTGAAATATTTTAAATACTAGGATACACTTATGGGAGGCATCAAAAGTCATGAGTTTAGCCAAAAACACTGTAAACCATGCTAGAAAGGGTTATATTAGCATTCTTACTTAAGAAACTACATGAAAAAAGAGTAAATTCAGCAACAGCCATTAGATGAGATTTAAATACCCCCATTTAGACACACTTTGAATTCTCATCATTACTAATGCATGCATTCCTCTCAAAATTGTGCCACTGAAGTAGAAACAATATCCATGAGCACAGCCATGTTAGGTCATGTTGGTCGGTTAAGTGTAAACATATCCTCCTCATGCGGTTTTCCAAACAGCAGTTTCAAGTCATGTTAATGCCTGATGGATTGTTATGAAGTTGAGGGTAGAACATGGAGTGCGTGGTAAATGTTGGATGTCACCACGCTTTCTGCACCTTGTTTAATGAACAGAAGCTAACTGGATCTATAATAAAATGTAAGTATCAATTCTTTTCTGACATGAATTTGATGTTGCATTGGAATGTGTCACACAGATTTTCAAAATAAATGTTAACTTTATTCCTCAGTGTTACTAAGTTTAGGACAAAAAATATGTTGTTTCTGCACCAATTGGTTATTTGTCTTTGCATAGCAGAAATGTCATACCATCACAGATTTTTGATATGATGGAGAGTTTTTCTGTCATTGACAAAGATTGCAGAATTGGCTAGAAATCCTAAGTACTAACCCCCAAAACATGGCATGCTCCATCTTTGCAGGGGCAGGAACAGTGTCAGAACAGAGTTCATATATGTGTAGTTTGTGGAGGCAACTGGCATTTAAATCACCAGCTACCTCTACCAAATTGGGCTTTTGGTTGGCCAAAATTGTCAAAAGCAAAGTGTGTAGAATAGAATAGATAAGGAGAAGCCTGAAGTTAATGGATTCATTTGGATAACCAACTTTGGAGGGATAAAGTTACACCTTTGGATTTGGTCCTCAGACACCTTTGGGAGTAGTAAGCCACTCTGTGGGATTATTAAAAAAATGATTGTTCATTAAAAGTGCATAAACTTGTGGAATTGTCAAGCTGTCAAAGAATTATCAAGTTGTCTAGGGACTGTTAACGAACTGCTAAAGAACTGGAAGAGGGGCATAGGGAACTGGATGGAAGTGGGTATGAGGTGGCAAAGGTGCACATGGATGAGGCATGAGGAATGTGTGAGGAATGAGGACTGAAGGACCTTTTTTTTGTTTTATTCTAATTTTCTAATTCAACACAGTGCCAGAGCACAGAAACAGGCCTTGCACCTCGTCCACCTCCATACCAGCAACCCCTGCACTCATTCTGGGGAGTGACAGGCCCAACTTCTAATCCAGACCTCCTACCCAGAATGGAAATCTGACTTGTAGGAAGCCATTTTTGAAGATTGTGTTTCCAGAAAAGGAAATTTTGTGGCCCAGGACTGAAAATGTCCCAAGCCAAATGCTTAGATCGTAACTTAAGTGAAAAGTAACCAAAAAAAACTAAAATAGAAGTACTTTCTCAATCATTGATAATTCACTTGGAGTTGTCTCACAGATAATAAGATGCACTAGCTATTAACACTCAGTCCTCCTTTAAAACACTCCTTAAAACCTTTCTTTTTAGCACGCATTTTAGCCCCTAGAAATGGTCCAATGTCAAATTTTGTTTACTAACTCCCTTGTGATTCACCTTGGGACACTTTACTACATTAAAGGGATTATGTAAAAATATATACACACTCACTCGTTACTGAATAAAATGTGTTTAGGGTGTTAAAGACACAAGTGAGTGAGTTGAAATATGAGAGATCAGTTTGATTGGTCAAGTAGCCTTTTCTTGTTCTTTTCCTTATGTCTCTAGGACACCATCAAGTTTGAAAGATCATGTTAAACAAGTAGTTATTTAGAGATAAAAAGATTGGCCTTTGAGAACACATTACAAAATCCAAGGGATATTGGAGTGGAGGCTTAATGATAGTTTAAGAGTAGCAACTAAATCCTGAGAGGATTTGAGTTGGGACAAAAATGTAAGGTTTAACCTATGGTTTTCCTGTTGGAGCTTTTGTTAGTAAGTCATTGTTGTGAGTGTTGTGCTGTGTCATTACATGAGTTTCAAGCTCTTATATTAGGGCATTAGGAGTGTTTTTATTAATAAACATGTTCGTGATTGAGACTATAGCCCTGTGTCTTGTAAGCGTTTCCTTTAGAAAAACCTTAACATCAAGAACCGACAAGTGTAATCAAGATCGTGAACTCTTACATATCTGAGCTTCTGAAAAAGTGATACCCATCTTTAACTGGCTGCAACTTTTCAAAGACTGTATCAGCACTCTACTTTCTTTGCTAGACATATTAATAAATTGGATAGAAGCTACATTCATCCTATATAGATAACTACGGTGTTAGCAGGACTCTCCGATTCATAAAGTTGCAAAATATATTCCCTCATGAGGATCCCCCAGATATGGAATTGCTAACTTATGGGTTCCCAGGCCTTTGGCTCTAAACTATTCACTTTCCCATTATGCCTTCAGTATCTTGCATTGGCTAAAATGTACAACACAGTAAAATATTTTGAAATGCATTTAAAATCTCAATTTTTATGTCTTAAAATCATAGTTACTTGTTTCAATTCTCTTACTGCATCCACGTGTGGATAAATTATCATTCAATTCCTTACTGTTAGCTCTGTCAGTATCTGTACTCTACCTAAGCTAAGAGAAATCTAAAACAATTGCTTTCAGAGGGCACCAGGCCAAAAAAGCAGTGGACTGGATTGGAGTCACTTGAGTTGCTCAAAGTCCTCTGACTTCTAAAGCCTGCAACCTCTACCGTCCAGACAAATACCACTCTATGTCATCATTTCCTTATTTATATGGGATCAATTTCCGAACAAATCTGATGGGCTACCTATTCCACAAGGATAGCTGAAGAAGGTACCTCCCCACCTTTTCTCAAAGACAATTTGAAATGGTTAGTCCCATTGGATATCCACATCCGGTAAATAAATAATATTGAAGATAGCATTAGAAAACTTGTAGAATGAATAGTTAATTGGTAAATTAACTTTAACATAAAAAAAATGAAGTGATAAGCATTAATACATGTAAGGGGATATTCTCGGGGTGTCCCATTGGGGGATTTTGTACTCAGCCGATGTCAGCAAACACAAAGACTTGCGAAAGACAGTTTGCAGTTAAAAACGTTCTTTATTTGACCAACACGTATTGGGAGAGAGACAGTTCGAAGATTCTAAATTACATCATACGTGCACAACAGATATACATTTCCGAAGATTCGATCTTCCCACCAAATTTGTCATCCAAACTGGATGGATCTGTTACATTAATGCATCTTATTCACTTTGCCCAACAGCATTTCATCTTTCAGCAGAATTAAGAATTCATTGGTCAAGATAACCCAATGTTCTTTCCCCTGTTGCCTAATCACCTCACCAATGCAAATCCAGTAGACTGAAGGGTCGCTCCTAACACCTGTAGTTCTGAGAATGAGAAGGGAGTCGTCTTTTTTTGTCTGTTTCCTGTCCCCTTATCAGTGGAGGCTGAATATATTTGTTCATTGCAGTTGGATGCTGAACCCTTCTACTTATTTTCAAAAATCTGGATAGCTGGTAACTGTCTGGTCTGATAATAGGGAATACGCTATATGTTTCATGGTGACAGAAGAATGCAGTCTCTTGAATTAAGCTTATTTTCCCATTAGGAGCAAATTGTTCGTTGCCTAAAATTCATAAGAAAATACAAAAATACAGTTTAAATCTACAATACTTGTTTAAAAATAAGTGAGGAACACGGTGATACCTTTGATATATATAAGACACACTGTGGTCCCTATTTTAAACTAATCTATTTTGTTTTAATAGTCCTCAAAGCAGGGGTTTCTGTACCTCCTGTTGTAGCATGAAAACAGAAATATCATTACACCTGAAGTAGAGGAACAAAAAGATCTAGAGATATGGTTAAAAAAGCATTTTAAAAGTATTGCAAGTCAGTTAAACCATTAAAAATAGAAACAAAGCACTGGTATTTATTTTTTAATGATTTAATAGTACATTTTGACTTATTTAAAGCAGAAATTGCTGCAGTACAGATTTAGACCTGGAATGAATATTTAACATAAAAAAAATCTTGACAATCATTTAAAACTAAACAGAACATTCACATATACTTCTTAGACATGATAAAGCATTCAATTGCATTTATAATCAAAAATAAATAGATGTGTTACTGAAATGTGTTACTGAAATCCATACCATTACTAAAATGTGACATTGACAGTAATGATGTAAGATTTATCCAGCGCCTATACTGGAACTAAAAGAATGAGATTCCTTAGATACATGATTGCTTCAGGTTTGAATAAAAAGACAAAAGTTGAACAAGGTAACTCACTGCTCTATTTGGTAGGCCCAATAGCAAGCAACAATATTGCTGGACAAGGAATCAACAAATCATCAGCAAAATTTTTTGAAGTTTTTAAATGATTTGACACTTCTTTTAAACACAGGAGTAACAAAATCCTTAAAAGGGCTATATTTAATAAATGCGTTCTGCAGTCAGGAAAACCTGTTAAGTCCTTCATTAATGAACTGTACATAAAGGTGAATGCTGAGATTATGGTGATCTGAAGCCTGAGTTAATCAGGGATAGAACAGTTGTCAGAATTGTTCATGATGCACTCTCAGGCTTACCTCAAGCAAAGATCCAACCCTGCAGATAGCCATCCAGATTATCAGGCAATCTGAAATCTGTTTGCAGCACAGGCTGATATTAATAAGATAAATAAACCAGGGTAGAAAGTAAACCCCATTGTCTAGTTACTGAAATAGCACAGACACAGAGGCACTCCAGGCCATGGGAAACAACAGCCTAACCAACCAATATGAAGACCATGCCAGTTCTGTGGAGAAAAGTGCCCTCACAATCATGATTAATGTTTGACATTTTAGCCCAACATTTTCAACATAACAAAATAAGACATTTTGGGATACTGTGCAAAACTAAATCTTCAAAGTGTACAGGAGAACTAAAGGATATTTGAGATTGAGACAGCACACCAAAGATACAAAAGCATACTTATTTGGTAAGGTCAAAGATCCTGGATTTTCATTGTGGAATGCAGATATCTTGGTGAATAGCCATCTCACAAATGTTAAATTGGACATGAGAACCAGTGTCTGTTCCTATCAGACAAAGAATTGCAGCTGAGAGACCACTGGCTATAAATAACAGGCAGTCACTTTATGGGCCCAAAGGAATCTGACTTCCAGTCATAGGCATGATTTTGGAACCATTAAGGTGGTAAACAAATCTTTGTTGATGTATGTCATCCATCATTAGTCTTTTTCTGTTTGTGTAGGGATTTCTATATAGCCATTAATCTCCTCAAAATGGCTGAAGATGTCAGGACAACTATTGTCATAAATTATGCAGAACTGCAAGTTCCCAGAGAAAGATTCCCTCAGCTGGGACTTAAAGCTCTGAACTGTCTTCTGTCTTTGCACAGCAGGTGTATTCATTTCCGTTGCAGGTACCAGAAGCCTCTCATTGGTCAGACCAGCCAACCACAAAGAAGGTGAACACAACACTTCAAGTAAGTAACAGTCAAGAGAGGTTCCAACAATGAGAATTGCCTCAATGTGAATTGCAGAGATAAACCCTGAGATTATAGGGCAGATTCTGCAATCCCCAGCCAGCATTACAGTGCCATAAACAATACCAGAACCCAAGTAGCAGCCATAGTACTCAGTCCCATGTTCACCCTTTATGTGCCAGACCTTATACTTTTCTTAGTTACCCTATCCTCTTCGCCTCTTACCATCCACACCATACTCCCTCACTTACCCTACCTCATCACACAATCAATCTGCTTATCTTACTCACCTTCCCCCCTCATTCACCCTACCTCCTTGCACACTTGCTCTCTCTCTGTAGCTTTTAGAAGATATTTTGGGGCATTTAAGCTCTTTATTTGCAGAATATAACATGTAATGCTGCAAAAGGACAGCATGGCTTCTGCATTGATTCTCTCTGTTGCTCCATCCAAGATTTTCCATGGCACCTGAGTTTGGAAGGATCCTCCATCGGAAGACTGCCCTGAAATATTGACAGAAAGGAGCTCCATTTTTCTAGCTGTTCAGAGCTGGAAATGGAGGCTTTGACCCTGAGTGAAAGATTCTATTGTGTGAAAATACAATATTACTTTCGGAACACATGCTAATTCAAAGATTTCACAAATACGAAAGGGATTTTTCTCAGATAAGAGGAGTCATAATGAATTTTTTTTACACCAATTGATTTTGTGAACGAATCATAAAATGTTTCGATACTTACGATGCCTTTACAACTCCAGTAGTGTTCTGAATAATAAAGCATTTTAAATGATCATTGATCACAGTGAAATATTTTATTACTTCAACATCACAACCCAGACAGTTTATACGGTTTTATCCAGATTCCAGATGATGTGTTTTAAAAATCATGGAATGGTTACAGCAGAGGAGGAGTCCATTTAGCCTATCACTGCCTATCTATAAGGACTACTCAGCTAGTCCCATTCCCCTGCCTTTGCCTCATGGTTATGCAAAATTTCTTTATTCTGATAATTATCCAATTAGGGAATGATTTTAAACATTTATTCATTGTGATGTGGGTGTTGCTGGCTGGGCCAGTATTTATTGTCCAACTCTTCAACTGAGCAGTTTACTTGGGCATTAAAGAGTCATATCTGAGTCACATGTTGACCAGACCTAAAGATGGCACATTTCCATTAGTGAATCAAATGGGTTTTTACGACAATGTTTTCATGGTATTCATTAGACTTTTAATTCCAGATTTTTGTTGAAATCAATTTCACCATCCACCACGGTGGGATTTGGATTTAGGTCCTCAGAGCACTGCCCTGGGTCCACTGACAATATCACTACGCCATGGCCTCTCTCTATAATATAGTCACCAGCTATGGGCAGGAATGTTATTGCCATTCACAGCAGTGGGATTTTCCTATCCTGCTGCAGTGAATGGAGAATTGGCTGATTTTCAGGCCTGAGATAAGTAGTTCCAAAAATGTATTTAAATACTTTCAGTTCACCTTTCTTTCTATTTTAGAAAGGGAGAAATGCAGGAACCAGACCAGCTGTTATAGAAGGAGGAAAAGGGGGAGAGGAGGGTCCAGAGTATTAAGTGGTACAGAAGGGTGTGAGGTGCTGTGGTATTCTTGACAAATGAAGCTGTGACTTCCCTTGTGGAACTTGCAGACGGAGGAAAATTCTGCTTCTTTAGGTCTCATAAAGGAATTTGTTTAGCTTAGCTCAAGGAAACCATTGCCTATCGTGCCACCAGCTACCTACCTGCTTCAGCCTAGCAGTGAAAACATAGTGGCTTTCCTTCTCAAGATACCCCAGTCCAACGTCAGCATCTCTACATCATTTCTCCCTCAAGCCCAGTTAAAATGCCTCTGTGATCTTATTGAAATCATGTAGGACCCAATTATCTTTGATGCAGGAAATTGCCAGCTGAGCAAAACCCAGTGACATTAATAATGAAACAGGAAATAAATCTGTTCTGTGCGCTTCAAGCAATGTCTTAAAACTCCTTCCAGTGGTTTTAATATTGCTTGCTTATTCATGGTATAAACAGAGTGACTTGAAAGAACTTTTTGCAGTGGCTTTGGTCAAAGTATGTTAAACACTTGAGCACTGAAATAGTGCAGTTTGTTGGTTTAGGCTACACTAATCATCCACCACCCGTTATACATAGCATGCTGCTAACAGATATTCAATAATATCCAAATATAAAATCCATTAACATGAACATTTTTTATGAGTTTGGAGCCTTTATTATTATAAACAACCAGTTTACATTGGAAAGTAGCCTAATAAAGAATAAAGTGTTGACATTTGAATTGAAACTGTGGGGAATTGCCAAATGATATTGCGCTTCTTCCATTTCTTACTAGTAATTAATGGGTATAACATCAAAGAATAAAAATGCATAAATACTGGAAATCTGTAGAAATAAACAGTTAACAAATTCTAAACACATTTTGAATCAAATTTAATTTCTTGTCTTTTGTTCATGCTGTTGTGCATGGAATTAGTCATTATATGTGAGCTGTTTATTGATAACGTATTTGTCTACCCTGACCTATTTAATGACACAAACAAGATTCTATTAGTATGATTTTAACATGTCTGCTCAGGGCGCGGTGGAATCTTGGGATTGTGGGGAGTTGGTAGACTGGGGTGGTAATCAGTTGAAATCACACACAGGACTCAGCAATCAACATCCTACTGTCTCTCTCTCTCTGCACACTAACAATCACAGGGCAGTCTTCCAAACTAATCAAGACTGACTATATGCACAAAAAACAGGGGAGGTGCAACAGCACCCAACAAGAGAGTGGAGAGTTCATGTTTCAGAAGAAAATGGGAAATAATTTTCAGGTCTAGAATAAATCCACAATGCTTGGTCTAAGCAAAGAGGCCAACAAGATTGCTGAGGGTTACAAGAGATGAAATTGCTGGGCCTCTAACAGAAATCTTTGTTTCCTCGTTGGCCACAGGTGAGGTACCAGAGGATTGGAGAATAGCCAATGTTTTCCCATTATTTAAGAAGGGGAGCAAGGATAACCCAGGTAATTGTAGACCAATGAGCTTGATGTCAGTGATAGGGAAATTGTTGGAGAAGATCCTTAGGAATAGGATCTATACAATTTGGAATTGAATGGTCTTGATAGTAACAGACAGTGTGGTTTTTGTACGCGGGAGGTCATGTCTCACTAATTTAACTGGGTTTTTTGAGGAGGTGACAGAAATGATTGAAAGGGAAGGGGCATGGATATTGTCTGCATGGACATTAGTAAAGCAATTGACAAGGTTCCTCACGGCAAGTTGGTGAAAAAAATTAAATCTCACAGGATAGGGTGAATTAGTTAGATGGATTCAGAACTAGCTTGACCATAGAAGACAGAGGGTGCAAGGGTGTTTTTCTGAATAGAGGAACTAGTGGTTTTCCGTAGGAATCAGGACTGGGACCTTTGTTGTTTGTAAAATATATAAATGACTTCAAAGAAAATGCAGTTGGTCTGACTAGCAAGTTCGCGGATGATACTAAGATTGGCGGAGTTGTGGATAGTGACAAAGATTGTCAGAGAATGCAGCAGGATATAGATAGACTGGAAAATTGAACAGAAAAATGGCAGATGGAAATTTATCTGGACAAATGCAAGGTGATGCATTTTGGTATATCTAATTCAGGTCAGAGCTATAAAATAAATGGCAGAACAATCAGGAGCATAGACACACAGAGAGATCTGGGAGTACAGGTCCATTGATCCTTAAAAGTGACAGCACAAGTAGGAAAGATAGTGAAGAAAGCACATGGCATGCTTGCCTTCGTCAGATGGAGATCAAGTATAAAAGCTGGCAAATTATATTACAGTTGTATAAAACATTGGTCAAGGTTTGGAATACTGTGTTCAATTCTGATCACCACATTACCAAAGTAAAGTTTATTTATTAGTCATAAGTAAGGCTTACATTAACACCATATTGAATTTACTGTGAAATTCCCCTTGTTGCCACACTCCCGTGCCTATTTGGGTCAATGCACCTAACTAGCATGTCTTTCAGACTATGGAAGGAAACCGGAGCACCCGGTGGAAACCCACACAGACATGGGGAGAACATGCAAACTCCACAATGACTCAAGCTGGGAATCAAACTTGGGTTCTTGATACTGTGACACAGCAGTGCTAACCATTATGCTACCGTGCCACTCACAAGAATGAGGTGCAAGCTTTGCAGAGAGTGCAGAAAATGTTTACCAGGATGTTGCCTGGTCTGGATGCTATTACCTATGAGAAGAGATTAAATAAACTGGGATTGTTTTCCTTGGAAGGACAGAGGCTGAGGGGTGACCTGATAGGAGTTTATAAAATTATGAGAGACATAGATAGGGTGAGCTGTTGGAAGCTTTTTCCCAGAGCAGAAATGACAATTACTAGGGGACATAAGTCCACGATAAGGGGGGAACGGTTCAGTGGAGATGTGTAGGGGAAGTTTTTTTACACAGAGGGTGGTGAAGACTTGGAATGCACTGCCAAGTGATGTGGTTGAGGCAGTTACATTAGCCGTATTTAAGGCTTGACTTGATCGGCATATGAACAAGTGGGGAAAGAAGGAAAATAAGTTGTTGGTTTGATAGATAAACATGATGGGCACAGGCTTGAGGACCGAAAGGCTTATTCCTGTGCAGTACTGCACTGTTCTAACTACAAGGCTCCATGCAGTGACTTAGGCACTTTACCAACCTTAGACAAGTGATACCCAGTACCTTTATTCCAGTCAAGCCAGGCATTGGCGGAAGCAAGAGCGGTAAACGGAAACTCTCGTGGTTTTCTGCCAGACACATTGTTTGAATATAAGATGGGTTACAGTCATGGAAATTTTGTTTTTTAAAATACTCACTACTTATGACCTAATTCTTCAAGATACTTTCAAAGTACAACAACATTTTAACTGAGAAAAAAGAACAAAGAAAATTACAGCACAGGAACACGCACTTTGGACCTCCAAGCCTACACCAACCATGCTGCCTAACTGAACTAAAACCCACTACAGTGACCGTATTCCACTATTCCCATCTTATTCACGCATTTGTCAGGGCTCTCCTTAAAAGTAACTATCGTTTCTGCTTTCACTACTTCCCCTAGCAGTGAGTTCCAAGCACCCACTATTCTCTGTGTAAAATATTTGCCTCGTATATCTCCTTTAGAGCTTGCTCCTCGCACCCTAAACTTATGTCCCATAAAATTGATACTTCCAGCCTGGGAAAGAGCTCCTGACCACTCTGTCCATGCCCCTCATAATGCCGCCCAGCTTCCTTCATTCCTTCAAATTAAGGTTTTCCTTCACTTTAGTCAGCAAATTTCTGTCAGCCTAAAATGACATACCTCTGATTTTTTATTCATTCATGAAACGTGAACATTGCTGGCAAGGCCAGCATTTATTATGCATCCTTAATTGCCCTTGAGAAGTCAGTAGTGACCTGCTAGGAAGGGGATTCAGGGTTTTAGCGTCATAGAATCATAGTGGTTTACAGCATGGAAACCACTATGGCCCAACTTGTCCATGCTGCCTCTTTTTAAACTCCGAAGCTGGTTCCAATTACCTGCATTTGCCTATATCACTCTATACCCATCTTACCTATGTAACTGTCTCAATGCTTTCTAAAAGACAAAATTGTACCTGCCTCTATTACTACTTCTGGTAGCTTGTTCCAGACACTTACCAATGTCTGTGTGAAAAAAATTGCTCCTCTGGACAGTTTTGTATCTCTCCCCTCTCACCTTAAACCTATGCCCTCTAGTTTTAGACTCCCCTACCTTTGTGAAATGATATTGAGTATCTAGTTGATCTGCGCCCCTCATTGTTTTATAGACTTCTATAAGATCATCCTCAATCTCCTACGCTCCACAGAAAAAAGTTCCAATCTATCCAGCCTCTCCTTTTAACTCAAACCATCAAGTCCCCGTAGCATCCTAGTAAATCTCTTCTGCATTCTTTCTAGTTTTATGATATCCTTTCTATAATAAGGTGACCAGAATACAGTACACAGTATTCCAAATGTGACCTTACCAATATCTTGTACAACTTCAACAAGACATCCTAACTCCTGTATTCAATGTTCTGACCAATGAAACCAAGAATGCTGAATGCCTTCTTCACCACTCTGTCCATCTGTGATTCCACTTTAAAGGAGCTATGAATCTGTACCCCAAGGTCTCTTTGTTCTGTAACTCTCCCCAGTATCCTACTATTAGCTGAGTAAGACCTGCCCTGATTCAACCTATCAAAATGCGTCACCTCAGATTTATCTAAATTAAACTCCATCTGCCATTCATCAGCGCACTAGCCCATTGGTCAAGATCCTGTTGCAACTGGAGATAACTTTCTTCACTGTCCACTATGCCACCAATCTTGGTGTCATCTGCAAACTTACTAACCATGCCTCCGATATTCTCATCCAAATCATTAACATAAATGAGAAATAACAGTGGACTCAGCACTGATCCTTGAGGCAACCACTGGTCACAGGCCTCCAGTTTGAGAAATAGCCATTTGCAACCACACTGTGGCTTCCGTCTTTTGCCAATTTTGTGTCCATTTAGCTATTTAACTCTGGATCTCGTGAGATTTAGCCACATGCAACATGTGGTATCTTGTCAAAAATCTTGCTATAGTCCAACATCAACTGCACTGCCCTCGTCTACCATTTTAGCTACCCCTTCAAAAAACTTAATCAAATTTATGAATTTTCACTCACAAAGTCATGCTGTCTCTAATCAGTTCTTGCATCTCTAAATGCCTGTAGATCCTGTCTCTCAGAATACCTTTCGAGAACAGTTGTGAGGTTCACCAGCCTGTAGTTCCGAGGCTTTTCCCTACAGCCCTTTTTAAACAAAGGTACAACATTTGCCACCCTCCAATCTTCAGGCACCTCACTTGTGACAATTGATGATTCAAACATCTGTTCTGGGGACCTGCAATTTCCTCCCTAGTCTCCCACAATGTCCTGGGATACACTTCATTAGGTTCTAGGGATTTATCTACTTTAATACGCTTTAAGATTTTCAGCACCTTCTTCTCTGTAATATCTACACTCCTCAGGACATGACTATTTATTTCTCCACGTTCCCTAACATCCATGCTTTTCTCAATGGTAAATACTGATGGCTTTGATCCAGTGACAGTGAAGGAACAGTGATTTAATTCCAAGTCAGGTTGATGAATGACTCTGAGGGAACTTGCATATGGTGGTCACAAGTGCCTGATGCTCTTGTCCTTCTAAATGGTAGTCAGGGATTTGAAACATGTTGTTAAAGGAGCATTAGTGAGTTATTCGCTGTACATTTTAAAAATGATACACACTTCTGCCACTGTGCACCAGTGATTGAGAGAGTGAATATTTAAGGTGATTGATGGCATATAAGTCAATGGATGCTTTGATTTGAATGGTGTCAAATTTCTTGAATGTTGTTCAGAACTGTACTTAGGCAGACATGCGTTGGTTATACACTTGACTTGAGCTGTGTAAGTGATGGATAGACTTTGGGGAGAGGAGAGATGAATTATGCATTGCAAGATTCCCAGTTTCCGACTTATTATTATAGCCTTAGTATTTATATGGTTGATCCAGTTCAATTTCTGGGTAATGGTAACATCCAGGATGTTGATGGAGGGGGATTCAGTGATGCCATTGAACATCAAGAGGAGGTGATTAGATTCTATTAGATTCTTTCTTTTTGGAAATTGTCCTTATCTATAATAAATACTATTTTCCATTTATCAGGCCAAACCTGAATGTTGTTGAGATATTGCTACATGTAGGCGTGGGCAGTTTCAGTGTCTGAGGAGTCATGAACAGTGCTGCACATTATGCAATCATTTGTAAACATTCCCACTTCTAACCTTATAATGGAGGAAACATCTTTGATGAAATAGTTGAAAATGCTTGGGCCTGGGTCACTGCCTGAGGAATTCCCACGCTGATGTACTGACACTAACATGATTGATGTTCAATACCTGCAATTAATGTATATCCAGGAAGTCAGTGGTTCTGATACCATTTTGGGATCTCCTCCACATACTTCTGTCCAGTTGAAACTCATTCACTGTTATTCTCTGTCTTCTGTCACAAAGATAATTTTGTATTGGTGCTGCCACCGTCCCTTTTATTCCATGGGCTTTAATATTGCTGACAAGCCTGATTTGTCACTCTATCAAACAATTGATTTAAACATCTTAAGGTCCATGGTACAAACCTGAAAGGATAATAAAGTGGCTTGTACTGAAATCTTAATAATAATGGCAACATGGAAACGTAACGGATAAGGAGGGCCCTTGTCCTGAATTCTGAGTCCAAGTCTTCATTGATCAGTTTATTGGAAAGGATTTTCTTTTCACAAGGCCTACAGAGGATAGGTAATTAATGTAAAATGAAACGGTGTTATAAATTGACTGCACTTGTATGACTTCCAAGCTTCCTTCCTAAAATAAATGTGAAACAGTGCGTAAGGTATGATAGTTCCAGATGACAGATAGCAGTGAAAGAGGCTACAGGCCTAAGGCCTTGGAAAAGTGGAAATTTACTTTGTTCCAAGACTACGCACATGGTGTGGCAAAATGATTTCTTTAAAGAAATTGTTTTATCTATTTACATCCTTTATAAAATCCTGTTCTTTCTTTGAACGGATGGAAAATGACAGATTGAAACCTGTGGTGCATCACACAAAACAGACCTGACATTCAGTTTAGTCAGTTCTCAGGAGAAACACATCAAAAAAACATGCGATAGATCCAAGGTTTTAATATCTGACTGATAGAGTGATCTCACCTCAATTTACTTCATTTTTCTTCATCCCATTGGCTGGGATGTTGCCAGAATCATCACCACTTTGCCCCTGCCTTGTAACCTCAAGAGACAAGAAGGCAGGACCCTGCCAACAAAAGCTTTCATGCTTTATATCTTTCTGGTATAAATTAATCTACCTCCCCTGTTGCAAACATAGGAAGAGTACGCTCAGGCAGCACTGGCAAACATGTATCCTTCATCTATAATAAGTGCCATGAGCAACATCTCAATGCTAAGCTGGCTGCCTCCTCAGCGTGCTCTGCCATTTGGTAAAATTATTCCCAAACCTGATACTATATTAGATTTAGTTCTTGGTAATTCCCGAGAACTTATTAGCAGTCAGTAAACCCTGGGGCTGCAGTGATCATTGTGTAGTTAGATTTGGTACTGTATTAAAAGGCTGGGGCCAAAAATAATAGCACAGAGGTGCATGACGTTAGGAGAGCAAATTTTGAGTTATGAGGAAGGCTCTAGGGAAGATTAAGTGGGAAGTAAAACTAGAAAATAAACAGCAGAAGAAAACTGAAACATTCAAAAAACATTTGAAGGAATGTTGAATAAAAATGTGTCCCTGAGAGAAGCAGCAAGACTGAGATTGTAATAGCTTAATAAAGATCAAAACAAATCAAAATGTCAAACAAACATCTTTTCCAGTGTTCCTGTATGAATAGAAATCTTTCAGTTCAAAATCTCCTATTGTTAAAGTACATTTTGAGAAATATCTTTGATGTTAAAAACTTGAAGGAATGGAGTGCAAATAAAAGCATCATAAACCTCAATGGTTGAATGGGTAAAGGGACCACATTAATTGGTATAGTCCAGTTTGAATTCCCACATGTGCTGAGATAATAGATCTCATCAGTGTAGCAGATGGAGGATTGCTACTGTTGGCCTCAGTATCAGGGGGTTAAACATGTGAGCGGGATTCCCTATACTGATAGCCTTTCAGTGACCCCAGTTGAAAGTAATCACATTAAAAAGGAGAGGCTACAAGTGATGGCAATCTGGATTAAAAACTGAAAAATTGGAAGCATGCAATAGCTTGACCAATCTCTAGTTCTGATGTTTAAGGCATGCATCTTCATTGCTGAAGGCTAAGAGAAAAATATGCGTCTTAATATAGTGAGAAAAACAGAAGAAAAGGGAACAGTGAGGCAGAAATAATTAAGAGACCCCCATCTGAATTGAAATTCAAATGTTAAATGACCTAAAACAGCTAAAAGAAAAATGGTTGCTATCAATGACCATTTAGAAAGAACAATAGAATGCGAAAATTGTGGGAATGAAAAAGCACAGAGGAGGTTCATCTATAACAATAAAGAATGAAAAATAAAAAAAAACAGAGAAGGCATGGTTACTGCGGATATTAAACTAAAATAAAAGATTAAGTGGAACATTATGGATAGAATCAATCAAAAGAGGAAAGTAATAGAGTGCAGATCATGGGCTCAATCCAAATGTTTCCAATCAAAGGCTGACACACTTACTCTCCACCTGGGTATCTGCTCCATTGCTTAGAAGAAAATGGAAAGTGTGGCTAACTTCGGAAGTTAATTAGGTCAATGTCAAGTTGGGTTTCATTGGAATAACGTAGGACAGCAAACATGGAGAGGGAAAGTTAAGGTGATGGCCTACAAACAGGTCACACATGATCTTGATATAAAATCAGCAGATAAACAAATAGGATCAGTCAGGAGTGCCTAAGCTGGAAGGCAAGTGGTGCATTGGTTGAAAACACATCCTCTCAGTCTTATGACCTGAGCTCAATGGTGACATGAATACTTCTGTGCTACTTATCCTTTAAAGATCATCCAAAGGAGAAACATCAATTTGGGCACCACAAACTGTTTTTGCTGAATGTGGATTCAATTGTTGGCAGTTTTGTATGAGTCAATGTTAAAATGTCAATGTTTGTATATAGGAATATGAAATGGAAACTAAGCTTCTGCCACCATACCTGGCTCCACATATTTCAGAGAAACTATTACATGATTTCAGACTAACGACAAAAGGTTATCACATATGAACAATCACTGAAGCCTCGATGGAAGAAAATGTTACAGGCCAATAATTAGTAGGTTATTGTCTTGCCACCAGAAGATTGTGCCAGAGCAAAACTACTGGCTTGGCAAGTTCTGTTCTAAACTACATGGATTAGATTGTTTAAATGATTAGAGCATGTACGGGGCAATAGAGGCACCGACCCCAAATGTCCCAGATACCCACTGGAAAATCAGAAAGGCACTCTGCTGCTCTGATAAGATCCAGATGCCTTTATTGCAGCAAAGAAGAAAGACAAAAGCATTTCAACTTTTAGAAGCCCTCATTATAAGGTAGCTGATCTTTTCTGGAATTGATTTCTTTTGCTGAAAATTGTAATGAAGCCCCATTTCTCAGCTCCTAGCAAAATGTAATGGGAAGATTTATTGAAATTACCCTAGAACACTCTGAGATGTTCCTCTAAAGTCTACCTGAGACATAAAAGGACCAACCAATAAAACATACTTGCTACCCATTGATTGGGATTTAGGAACAGATAATCAATAAGCTGGAACTGAAGAGGCATCCAGATTCTGTTCCAGGTTCTGATCCCTTTATCAAAGGACTCCTGATGTATACCCTCCCTCAGTGCTGGAGATGATGGACAATATTTTAGAAGTAAGGCCATTGCCAGGTAGACTCGAGGATGTCACACTAGTGTGTCAGTTTTCCAGTGCCAACTCACACCCACTCTTTTTTTGAGAAAGCCAGGTAGGTGGCAAATTGAAGTAATGAAGGCCCTGCTCCCGTATTGACTGGAAATTTCCAGTTAATGGATGGGGCCCAACATTGCAACCGAAACACAGCCGGTGACACAAGATGGATTCCAAGTGCCAGGCACAGGTTAACGGGATGCAGGTCTTCATCCTTTTCGGGGCCACCCACACACACATTGGTTGTAAGACCATACCTCACAGCTCTGGCTGCTGGCTATGCAGTGCAGGGACTGTCTTCTATGATCACAGCCTGGCAATCATTTTTAAATCACATTTTTATTTGATCTTCAATGAACTTGTTTCAGTCTTTGTAATGAATACATTGATACTAGACCTTCTGTTTTCAACAACAAAATATAACGTAAGTAGACCTTGAAACATCCACAGAGGAGAAGGAAAACTGTTTTATTTTACATTTGAATTTGTCTATACTGCAATTTCACAATTTGGTAGCCAAATACAAGTAAACTTCTTTCTTCCTTATGGTGGCGGCATGGTTGCACAGTGGTTAGCACTAGACAGTTGGATTCAATTCCTGGCTTGGGCCACTGTTTGACTGAAGTTTGCACATTCTCCCTATATCTGTGTGGGTTTCCTTTAGTTTCCTCCCACAGTCCAAAGACATGCTGGTTAGGTGCATTGGCCTTGCTAAATCCCCCCTCAGTGTACCCAAATAGTGCCTATGGGATTTTCACTGTAACTTCATTACACTGTTAATGTAAGCCTACTTGTGACTAATAAATAAACTTTACTTTTGAATTGTTTAGCACTAAATGACATCAAAAAACTGCACAGCAGAAATTAGGTATAAAAGCTATCTTAATCTCACTGACCCAGTCATAATCATAATACTTTAATCATGCAGTATTATTTTACTGAAAGAAGGAGTCATTGTGGTCCATTGCATTGGATTATTCTGAAGTTTAGCTTACATTTAATTGTTGTATAAATGCAGACTGCTCACAGATTTAGCTGCTTGTACCTAAAACATACTTCCTAATTACTTTGACTGCAAATGTAGAAAGGTAATTACTTCATTTTTCAACATTGTGAAAAGCTGTCATGAAGCCTGTTGAGTCCAATTAACATGACAATATTAACAACCCCTGTTTGTGATCCAGCTGATAGCTATTGTGCCCAATTCATTAACATATGACACTTTCGTGTACTACTCACAGGTTCACTCAAAAATGCTGGAGGTTGTTCACTCACTGAAAAACACAGATGTTAATCTTTTTATTGCAACAACTGTGATTCAGAACAATACTGAGTATTTTTTCTGGGCCAGTAGAGAGGAGATAAGAGTTTATTTGTTGTTAAAAAAATAAAACTAACGTCTCTTTCAAAATAAAACTTAGCAGAGATTTCAGAATGCCTTTATTTGCCAGCAACACGTACCGTTAGGAGATTGTCATTCTGTTACCAATGCCCGTATCTCTATCACTTTGTTACCTAAACAGACATGGACTGAAAACTGAGCAAACTGACTAATTTCAGGAGAAAGTGATTTTAACAAGACTTTGAACTACCTCAAATACCATTGAATGTTCTTTAAAATGTTGATTATAATTCCAGAAAGTGCAGATCTTTTACTCCAATTGTATTGTGTGATTATAACTTAGATAGCTATTTAACCAACAAAAAGGTTATTTAAACATCAAAACAATGCTTTAACAAATAGAAGGACATATTAGAAATCATTTTGCTTTGGTAGTAGACTCCAACTTCCCCCGATATCTATAATTTATCTCCAGATCAGAACCTATATTCTTCGTTATTGTTTGTGCTTGGAAGCCAGTACCAAGAGTGAGCTGGATGGAGACAGAGTTGAGAAGTAGCATAATATCTTGCTGTCTTAATTTTTTGTTTCCAGTTTCAAAAATGAAAGGCACAAGAGTTTGAATACAGATCAAGGTCTTGTTTCTGAATATATTCGATTTTTAACTATACTATAAAAATCAGATATAGCAAACATCTGGAATCATCCAGAAAGAGAGTCCAAAAAGTCCATGAGGAGGGGGTAGGGTTTTAGGTTCATGCAAAGAGTGGTGAACTGGTTTGAAATGTGTTAGTTCTTCCTAGCAATAATTTTTGTCATATCTACTAAAGATTAATTCATGTCTTCCCAGGATTTTAGCATATTTAGCATATTACTTATGAGCCGACAGGACTGTTTGTGCTGTAGTGTTCATATTACTTAAATATTATGGCTCTAGAATTCAGGTGCACCATTCTGTCTCCAGATGTAAGACAATGTGCTCCTGCTCCTTTGTGACTTGTATCAACACAAACCCATCTCTGTTGGCTCTGGGCTACTCTTGCACAGCAGCACAGTGTGCATGCACAGACATAGAAACATAGAAGTTAGAAGCAGGAGTAGGCCATTCAGCCCTTCAAGCCTGCTCCACCATTCATTTTGATCATGGCTAATCATCAAATTCAATATTCAGATCTCCCCTTAATTCCTGATCCTCCCCTTAAATACTGAGGCAAAGGTGCTGGGTTTTGGCAAGAGGCAACCTTAAGCGATTCTCTCAATCACTGCCCAGAGCAATCTGGTAGAAATGATGTCCTGGGAAGCTCACACCTGTGTCGTGAGGCAGAAAGTCCATTTCTGGGACAATTCCAGCAAATCTGGGAAGATTGGTCACCATGTCGCATGGATAATAAACGGATGGTAATGCAAGCAGACGGCTGCCAGTATTGAAGGTGTCATATTCCAGAAACAATCAGCACCATAAAAAAGCAGCAAGAAAAATGATAAACTCAGTGAGACTTCTAGTCTCTTCCTTTTCCTGAAAAACGTTACGGTCCTGTTAAAGATTTGACATGCCATATGTATCGTATAGTTATGATAAAATAATATGGTTAGGGCTTGAAATATTTTTCTATGCCTTGAGGTGTGCCGAAATTTACAGCTGGACAGAAATTGCACCATCACAGCATACATTTAGTAAGTGAGCATCCAATATTTGAAATGTTTTCATAGTTCACATGGATGTGCTTGATACAATCTATTTTACACTCTGTGCTGCAATTCTTCTTTATCATATACAGTAATGTCTGCATATTTTATTTGTCCAGCAATTATGTTGCATTAAAAGGAATTATAAATATAAAAAATACAATGAAAGTCTGATATTCATTCACATAATGGAAATGAGGATAAAAGTGAATCCTTCTGTGTGATCAAGAAGTCTTACCACACAAGTCGCACCAGATGAAAATATAAATGTTATTTTTCACATGCTCTCTTTTGAGAGGGTAATAATGCAGAAGTATCTGTGTTTCATTTCAAGAGATGCTGTGTGTGCACTTCCCCACTGTGTCGTCTGCAAGGTGGAACTAGCGCACAATTCATAACTTTAACTCTCCTTTGGCTTCCAGCAAACAATTCTTAGCTCATTTATATAAACTGTTCCAGATGAGCTGAGCCTCAGATCTCTGGTGATTGCAGATGCTCTTTTTTTTCCCCTTTCCCTGCATATTTCAGAGCATTTATTTAAAATATCAGCGAGACCACCATCAAACCGAACTGATCCCTTCAGGCTTCTTTCACCATTTTCTCAAATTTATCAAACAACGACCTGTAACATAATATTCTATTCATTCACCTGTGTCAAAGGATCATGAATGATTACTTTAATTGTACTCCTATTATGTTGAGAAATTTCCAATGGAATTATGTGTGATGTATATTTGGTTACAATGGTCACAAAGGATTTTAAACTTAAAGGCAGGAGAATGGATTCAGGTGAGGAGAAATTTAGAAAGCTAAAGAGGAAAGTCGAAGAATGTAACAATTTGAATAAAGTTAAACAGAGAGGACAAACATGGATACAGTTTAATGGCAAAACTGCATCGGCGTTTAAGATCCAAATAAATAATCATAGCAAATTAATTAATTAAAGCCTCTATAAGTGTGGTAATTGTGGTGATTATACCTTTAAGGATAATGCAGCATAAAAGGCTCACTTTGCTTAAGGGACCAATTAGCACTATTGTGAGTAATCATCCAGGGAATGGACCTCTCTGTCTTGGGAAGAAGACATATAGAAAGCATGTAGTAGACATATAGGGACTGGGTAGCCAGGGAACTGCTGGCCTCTGTACAATTCTTCCTCATTAATAAATACCCTTTGTGTTCCACATGAAGTCTGTAGCATGGGTCATTACATTGGTTGATTCTTTTATAGAATCTTCAAAAACAAAGTTAACCAATCACAAATCCAACTAAACAAGTTGGACAATTATAAATCAAGTCTTTGAGTGGCTTTTTTGTTTCCTGTAGAGAGGTGTCAGTCTGCAGTCTGAGATGCTTCTACAGGGTAAACATTAACAGAAATTGCAATAATAGGTACCCCTCTGGCACAGGCAGTTCATTACTACCTGTAAGCTTCCATGGAGATATTTTTTCTATAACTGGTCAATCAGGGACTCGGGTACTTTGGTGCTTACAAGTCCAAAAACATTTCTTTATGGCAACGCAGATGAAACCATGAGACTTGTGCATCCAAATATATTTGGCAGACTTTAACTATGTACATTTCCAAATACGGAAGAACAACTAATGTGGTTCCACTATTTAAGAAGAGTTGTAGAGATAAGCCAGGGAACTACAGTCCAGTGAGTCTCACGTTATCGGTAGGGAAACTATTCAAATAAAATTTGAAGGAGAGCATCTATCTCCACTTGCAGAGGCGCAGTTTGATCAGAGATAGCATGGCTTTGTCAGAGGGAGGTCATGCCTAACACATTTGATTGAATTTTTTCAGATGAAGACCAGGGATATAGGTGAGTGTAGTGTAGTTCATACGGATTTCACCAAAACCTTTGCCAAGGTCCCACATGGGAGACTTGCAAAGAAGATAAACGTATATGGAATACAGAGTAATATGATAAAATGGACTCAAAATTTACTCAGTTTTAGGAGACAGAGAGTGATGACAGAAGGCTATTTTATTGACTAGAAGCCAGTATCCACTGGCATATCATGGGGAACTGTGTTGGGTCCTCTATTATTTGCCATTTATGTAAATAACAGATAACTATGTGGGGGAGGAGGGATGCAGTAAGATTAGTAAATTTGCAGATGACACAAAGGTTGGCCAGGTGGCTAACAGTGAGGTTGAGCTTCTTGGGCTACATGAAGATATAGACAGGATGGTTAAATGTGCAGATGGAATTTAACCCTGGAAAGTGTGAAGTGCTTTGGAAGGAGTAATTTGACAAGGAATTATTCAATGAATGACATGACATTAGGAAATTTTGTGGAACAAAAGGACATTGGTGTCTTTGTCCATAGATTGCCAAAGATGGAAGGACACGTTAGTAGGATGGTGAAAAAGGCATATGGGGCACTTGCCTTTATCAGCTGATGCATCAATTAAAAGAGCAAGGAAATCATGTCAGAGTTGTCTAAAGTTTTGATGAGGCCACAACTAGAGTACAATGTGCAGTTCTGGTGACCATATTAAAGGAAGGATGTGATTTCACTGGAAGGGGTGCAGAGGAGATTCACTAGGATGCTGCCTGGGATGGAAAATTTAAGTTATGAACAGAGGTTGGATTGACTTGGTTTGTTTTTGTTGAAACTGAGGGACAATATGATCAAAATGTACAGGATTATGAGGGGAATGGACAGGGTGAATAAGGCGCAGTTGTTCCCTTAATTGAAGGGTCAGTTAAGAGAAGATATAGGTCCAAGGTAAGGGGCAGGAGGTTTAGGGGAATGTGAGAAAAAATCTTCTTACCCAGAGGGTAGTGGTGGCTTGGAATGCGCTGCCTGGAGAGTGGTGGTGACGAATTTCCTGATATCCTTTAAAAAGTACCTGGATGAACACTTAGCCCATCATAACATTGAAGGCTATAAGCCAAGTCCTTTCTAAAGTAGATTCAAATTTCCCTCCTCACCCTACCAATAATTCGTAAGGACTTCCCTTGAGGCTAACAGCTCAAGAAAAGGATTTTTGCCTTGAAGAAAATGCAATGAAGAATTATTAGATTGGTTTCTAAGATGTGATATGAAGCTGAGAAAATTGAGCCTATAATGTCTGTGGCTTAGATGAATGAAGTGATCTCATTGGAACATATTGGTTTCAGATTGGGGCTTACTGAGACATTGTTTTCCTTAGCTGGGAAACCTAGTAAGGTGTCTCACAACACCAGGTTAAAGTCCAACAGATTTATTTGGTAGCACAAACCACTGGCTTTCGGAGCACTGCCCCTTCATCAGATGAGTATCAGGATAAGGGTCAATGGCTTTGAATTGTGAAATTGACGGAGGCAATAACTTGCAGACCCAGTAGTTTTGCCAGAGCTAGATAGAACCCAAAGTTGATAGCGAAGACGCAACTACCAAACACCTCAGAGGAAGGCACTATCTTAGAAAAAATACAATTTGCTAGCAATTTTCTTTATCACATTCTCTGCCTGGACAACTTGAATTGTAATAAATAGGAGGCAGTGAGCAAAGTCTTATCATTACAATAGTAATGGGAGGAAAGGGGGCAGCATGGTGGCACAATGGTTAGCACTTCTGCCTCACAGCCTCAGAAACCCAGGTTCAATTCCAGTATTGGGTGACTATGTGGAAATTGCACGTTCTCCCCACATCTGCTTGGGTTTCCTCTGGGTGCTCCGGTTTCCTCCCACACTCCAGATGTATAGAATAGGTTGATTGGCCATGCTAAATTTACTCTTAACGTCAGGGGGAATAAGTAGGCTAAATATATGGAGTTATGAGGATAGTACCTGGGTGAGATTGTTGTTGTTGCAGTCCTGATGGATTGAATGGCCTTCTCCTGTTTTCTAGGAATTCTATGATTCTATGAACTTGCTCACAAAGTGTACACCATACAACATCTTACTACATCATGTTCTCCTATTTCTGGTGTTAGAATGTTGATGATTTAAAATGTGCACAGAGGCCAATTTGCTAAGTTCTTACTCCCCTCAACTCAAAGACGGAGCTCCCTCAAAGCAGAATGGATTCACACATCAGAATATTTTGTTTGCTCATCTTCCCTAATTCTCTGTGTCATTTTTCCAAATTAATGATTGTATCAAAAACAAGTAACAGTAAGATAGGCATTTTTTTTTAGTTTTCATGGGTGAAAACTAAAAAAACACCCTTCCACTATTACTTTCTGTCTCCTATTACTAAGCCAGTTACTTATCCATCTAGCTACCTGTCCTTGTATTCCATTAGCCTTGATCTTTTCAGCTAACCTCCCATGAGGGACTTTGTCATTGGGATGATACTGTGTACACCAAGACAGCAGGACATAAAGACATGTAAAGAAGAGACAAAGATATACTGGCCAAAATAAACTCAAAAACACAGGAGATGGGCCAAGTACACAAGAGTACTTGACACATGCATATGCTTCATTAGAGAAAAACATGATTTAAATAGTCAAATCTTTTAAAACAGTAGTAAACCTAACTAAATCTTGGAAGTTTCCATTGATGTTGGAGCATAAAGTGAATTATAAATGATTGGTCTCTCCACTTTTCAGATAAAAATATTTTTATGTGAAGTATTATCCACAATTGAAGTTCTCTATTAGTCACCTCAGTTCTCCAGTAAGAAATCTGATTTAAGTACAGTTGACTGTTCTCTTTATTGCCACTGTGCCTGCGCAAAGAACAAGAGATTGGGGGTGAGATTTTCTGGCCAAAATCAGCCAGACCAGAAAATCCCGCCCCGGGGTTAACAGACCTTTGTATGGTCCATGTCTCACCTGCTACGATTCTCGTAGAGGGTGAAACAGGAAAATTTCATCTGGAAATCTAAAGAAGGGAGAATGAGTCTTGAAAATGGAAAGAAGGCAATATAATATTCAAACAGAGAGAAACCAGCATCACAGAACAATTTATAGAATGACAGAACAGCACAGAAGGAGACCATTTGGCAAGTCATATCCATACTAGCTCTCTGTAAGAATAACTCAGCTGGTCCTACACCCCTACTCTTTCACTATAACCTGACATTTTTTCTATTCAGTTAATTATCCAATTCTCCTTGGGAAGCCATGATTGAATTTGCCTCACACTTTCAGTTGGTGCATTCCAAACCTTAACTTTCAGTTGCATAAAAATATTTTTCCTCATGTCCCTATCTGTTTGGGGTTTTCACAGTAACTTCATTGCAGCGTTAATATAAGCCTACTTGTGATGATGTTAAATAAACTTGTTCTTTTTCCATTCACTTTAAATCCATGTCCATTGGTGTTTCTAATCTTCCTTAGACATGAGAGTGGTGCCAGAGAATGAGAGAATTGCAACCTGTTATTTCACCAACAAACTCAATTAAATTAATTAAACAAAATTTAACAAATCCATGCTGGCTTTCCTTAATTAATTCAAGTTTATTCACATGATCGCTAATTTTGAACGGATTTGTCATTTTCAAATGCTTTCCTGCCACCAGGTCTAATACGACTGGACTAAAATTGCTGGGTTTATCCATGCAACCTTTCTTTAATAAGTATGTAGCATTGGTAATTTTTCAATTCTTCGACATCACCCCTGTACTCAAAGAGGATTGGAAGGTTAAGGTCACTACTTCTGCAATTTCCACTCTTACTTCTTTTAGTATCCTTGGTTATTTCCCATTTGGTCCTAGATATCAATTTTAAGAATTGCTAGATTATTTAATACTTCCTCTTTATCATTTTAACCCATCAACACATCTCTTTCACTAAGATCTTGACAGAATCTTCTTCCTTGGTAAAGATAGATGCAAAATATTCATTTAGTACTTTCGCCTTCACTTTTGCCTCCATGTATAAATCATCTCTTTGGTTCCTAAGATGTTCCAAACATTCAGTATACTAATGAAAAGGGTCATAAATGTGCAATCAAGTAGCACTTGTGTATCAATAACCTGCATACTGACACTCAGTTTGGGTTCTACTAGGCACACTCAGCTCCTGTCCTCATTACAGCTTTTGTTCCATCATGGACTAAAGAGCTGAATGCCAGAAGTGAGGTGGGAAGGACTACTTTTGACAACAAGGCAGCATTTAATTATGTGTGTCATCAAGGAGCCCCAGTAAAAATGGAGTCAAGGGGAGTCAGGAAGAAAACTCTCTACTGATTGGGATTATATCTAACTCAAAGGAAGGTGGTTGTGTGAGGTCAATTATCTCAGTTCCAGGACATAATGGCAAGAGTTCCTCAAGGTAGTATCCTAGGCCTAACCAACTTTAGTTGCTTCATCAATAACTTTCTTCCCATCATAAGATCACTGATAATTGCATCATTTGCAACTTTTCAGAAACTGAAGTAGTCCGTTACCAAATATAGTAAGACTTAGAAAATATAAGTTGGGCTGACAAATTGCAAATAACATTTGTACTACACACATGCCAGGCAATGACAATCTCCAAGATGAGAAAATCTAACTATTATCTGTTAACATTTGATGGCATTACCTTTGCTGAATCCCATTAGCAACACTCTGGGGATTTCCAGTGACCAGAAACTGAATTAGACTACCTATATAATTATTGTGACTGCCAATGCAGGTCAGAGGCTAACAATCCTATGGCAAGTAACTCATCTCCTAGCTCTCTAAAGTTGTCCACCATCTACAATCCACAAATCAGGAGTGGGATTGAGTACTTTCCATTTGCCTGGATTGAATTCAGCTCTAAAAAAAAATAACAGGCTCAGCATCATCCAGGATAAAGCAGCCCACTTGATTATTACCCCATCCTCAAACATTCACTCTTTCCACTGTTGACAGACAGTAGCAGCAGTGTGTACCATCTAGAAGATGTACTGCAGCAACTTACAAAGGCTCCTCACACATCACTTTCCAAAACCCAAGATCACTACTATCTAGAAGGAAAGGGCAGCAGACACATAGGAAATCACTACTTTGGATTTCCTCTCCAAGCCAGTCACCATCTTGACTTAGGAAAATATTGCATTTCCTTCAATGTCACTGAGTCAAAATCTCTGCTTTGGTCACTGTCTGTGCTGAATCTGCACATTGTCCCCATGTCTGCGTGTGTTTCCTCCGGGTGCTCCGGTTTATTCCCACAAGTCCGAAAGACCTGCCAGTTAGATGTGTTGGCCATGCTAAATTTCCTCTCAGTGTACTCGAACAGATGGAGTGTGGTGATTAGGAGAGTTTCACAGTAACTTCATTGCAGTGTTAATATAAGCTTATTTGTGACACAAATAAATAAAACTATAGTCCTGAAACTCCCTTCCAAACAGTGCTGTGGTTTACCTACGTCACATGGACTGCAACACCGCCATCTCAAGGGCAATTATGGTGTGAAATAAATGCTAACCCAGCCAATAAATGCTACAATACCCACATCCCGTTAACAAAGGAAAAGAAAATGACCCACCTGTCTTTTTATTACCCTGTTCTTATTTATATGCTCAGAGAAGGCTTTTTGAATTTCCTTTTAATTTCCACTCTCATTTCCTGTCCATTCTGAAAGTTATATAATCAGCCTGATTCTCCCTTGTACTATCTGATATCTATCACCCAGTTTTATTACTTCCACTACCTCAGCTGCAAACAAACCATTTCCTCTTTAAAGGCAGTCCATAGTTCTATTAGGTTACCGGCCAATCTTTCATTTCAATTTACGTTAGTGTCACCCCACACAAATTGGCCGTCCACTAATGAATTATTTTTCTCTGGATTGTCCTTACCTCTACCTAACATAAACGTTATGATCACTGTCTCCTAAATGTTTCTTCCCTCAGACTTGATCCACTATCAACTTGGAACCCACTTCCTTTCCCAAAACAAGAACTTGCAATTATAAAGCCAAAAATATATTGCCCTGGAAAATTCTCCAGAACACATGTCAGAAATTTGCCGCTCTTCATCCTATACACTCTTAATATTCCCATCTACCTTAGGATAATTAAAGTCCCCATCATAACCATTCTATAGTTTTTTGCATCTCTGTGTCCCTTCCTTAAAATGTTGTTGCTCTATAACTTTCCAACTAGTTTATGCCATCAGAATACATCAATCGTACAATGGCATATTTATTTTTCTGTAGCTCAAGTCAAATAGATTTTATCCCTGATCCCGCTAGAACATTCTCTCATTTACCTGCTGCATCATTCTTCTTAACCAATACAGAAACCTAAGAGTTGATCTGGATCTGTTGAATACTGTCTCCGCAATTACAGTATCATCTGTCACAAAGTTTTTAGTTTTACATTCATGTGTATACATTCCTCATGGAATTGCTCTCCCAGGCTCATCTTTCTCAGTACTACATTAGTTAGTGTGTGTATTCACTCAGACATTTTATTTATATCTAAGTACATTTCTTTGTCCTTGTACAGTTTCTACAAAAGTCTAACAGTTATACATTTAAACTGACACTCTGATATCCGGTGGATAAAATTAATTTATCCTTCTACAAGTAACAATTGCATCAATCGCTGCTGAAATCTAAAATATGGGATGGAATATTCCCATATTTTGTAGATTCTGCTGAAAACTGGTGAGAATCCTGCCAGCATAACTGAATATAGAGCATCTTTAATACAACTTTTCTTCTTCCACGGATTCATGCCCACCCATGGCAGCATGCTCCTGATTCACTCATCCTGGAAAAATTAAATCATTGCAATCAGTGGGGTTCTCCTTTTACAAACGTCTTAGCACTTGTTTCAAGTCCAGTTGGAGGATTTGGCTAGCAGGAAGACAGCATCAAGTTTCCCAGAAAGACTCTTGAATGATATGGAGAAGGGGCATGGCATCCTCCACCCATGTTCCCACAGACATCCATTCACCAAGATCTCTAGCCCGGCCTGTGAGGCAGTTGCCACTTCAGCTTGCTGCAGAAGAGAATGGAGTAACAATATTGCAAGAAGATAAATTATCTTTTTCATGCAGCCATGGTAAATCTGTCCCCTCATGTCTCCAAGTGCACACCTTCACATGTCCTTCATAACTCCATAGTGATCTCTCACCCAGCCACCTTGGGTTCCTAAAACCTATCATGATAACAGCCTGCTACCCCACTACCCATGGAGCTATTCTGCTCTTCACACGTATGCTCCCACTTACCTCCCATGCACACCAGGCTTCATTGCCACCTGAACTGGCAGGTGCTTGCCTACACTCTCCCGAAGTGTTTCATTACAGGACAAGTTCAAGCACAACTAGCATGAGTGGGCACAGCCTGCCGGAATCATGCCTGAACTGAGATACCTCATGCCCTTGAGCTGGCAGGCGAGGATCAGGACTATACCCTGTGCAGGGGCAAAGTGAAGGTAGCAGATAAAAGTGAGAACCTTCAAGATATAATCAGGGTTCAAACCTTATGTAGTTAACCTCCTCTCATCATCATCCCCCATGATGCACGAAAGCCTTCTTGCATCCCTTGTAGGACAATCGATCAACCAGCCTGAACCATTCCCTCCCTCGCAGCTATTTGGGTCAGTAGTGTTTTGAAGGAGCGACATCTCAGAAATTACCATTGAAGAGGCTGTTGCAGCTGTCACTTACATCTTCCACTAGCACTCAATGGGAATAAATAGTAGACTGGCTTTTGGGTCACTCAATGGTGAGCACCTTACAGCTAAAGACCCACAGCAGGCACAAGTAGGGATATCCCAGGAATCTTGCACTTGGAGGAACGCTAGAGACCAGGACTTGGCTGGGCCCCTGGCCAATGATTTGTCACTGGGTCTAGTTGTACCAGAGCAAAGGCAGAGTGGTGAGCAGCAGGAAGGAAAGACAGTATCCCTCCGACTGGAGAAGTCCCATCACCTTCAGTCTGAGGAGATGGTGCTGTCACTCCAATGCAACAAGGCCAACACTGCAAGGGTGACGTACACAATGAAGAACTTAGCGCAGAACGTGAAAACCATGGCGGGTGATGTTTGCACAATGGCTTAGCTTATGATCTTCATTTCTGAGGGCTTTAGCTCCGTGGTGCTAGATTTCAACTGCATGGTGTATGCACCATGAGTGTTAGTGCCAGAGGTCAATGGGGCTTCTGGATCTCATCCTAGTTGCTCTCTATCCCATGAAGGAACACAGATGCTCCTGAAGGGAAAAGAAATGTCAGAAGCATAGCCTGGGGCCCTCCACCTAGGAGATCCTGGAAGGGTTCAGCCCATTTGACTCCCTCCCTCCCTGTGAGTGACACATCTCTAGCCCTACATAGTGAGGAGGGCAGCATTGCAACAACCGTGCAGCCGATAAGTAGGCCCAGACTCACAATGTCCCAGCCTCCCAGGGGATGAATATCAAGATCATTTCAGGCAAAAAGGCATGAAAGGCAGTATCCACCTTAACCTCCACTGTGGATCCTGGGAATACATCTTGATGTAGTGAGAGGGTGAGAAAAAGTTAAAAAACTATAGGCACCTAGTTTAGATTAACAGATTAACCTAGGCACTGGTAGAGACTTCACCATAGTAATCTTGCTCTTGTATTAAACATCACTTTGTATACCCTGTCAGATCCTCCATCATGTCATTTCAAAATGTCATGTTCCATATACCCCTGTGCTCACTCAGCACTTCAACCCTGTAGAGTGCAAGAATGGTAAAACTATGTCTCTGCCATCTCCCACACATTGATGACAAGTCAATATGTGCTGCTGCTGGCTTGGGCTCCTCTCACAACAGAACAACACAACTTTCCCATCTGTACTCTCAACTAGTGTTTTTGTTGACACCAGGCAGCTAGCTGGGTCGTTCTGCTCTGGCTCCAGGCAAGACTGTAGCTTGGTATGAATGTTGCCAGAATTACTTGAAGTCACACACCACAGCTTTTTTAAAACTCCTCAGTGGGAGTTCAACTGTCTTCCACCTCTCTTGTTAAGGTTGCTGAGCAGAGGTCCACCATAGCAAGTTAACAGGCATAGAAGATAAATATTAATGCCTTTGTATAAATGTAACTTTATGATTCACTTTGATTGGAATAAGAGGTGATTTGACTTATTGTCGGATGTATAGGGATACAATGAAAAGTATTGTTTCTTGTGTGCTATAGGGACAAAACATGCCAATCATAGCATATATACAGGAGAAGGAAAGGAGAGGATGCAGAATATAGTGTTACAGTCACAGCTAAGGTGTAGAAAAAGAGGAGATTTGAAGCAGTTAGACTAAAGTTTTAATAGAATGAGAGTAAAAGATAGAATTTGAGAATATGCTAGGGCAGCTCACAAGAAATCAGTTCTTTCCAGTGCCATCTTTTTTGATGTTCAAATGCAGACTAATGAAATATACCATCATTTTTATTTTGGTTATTGCTATTCTTCTTCTTAATCAGGTAAGGCATTGCTGACTTTGGATTGCATGAGACACAAGACTGTTGTGACGACTGAGTTAGATGGACAGAGGGACTACTAGTACATTGAGGAGGGGAAGGAACATTCATGAGAACTTCACCAATGAGTTGATGAATATGTTACCATGTGCTTTTGTGCCCTTATCCTGCTGACTGACAGATCTGGCGTGTTTGGAAAGCACTTTTGAAGAGGCATGGATAATTGCTGCAATATATCTAATGCCAGTCATGGAGGGAGTGAATGTTTAAGGAACTATCTTGGTATAAATGTCCTGGAGCTCTCCCACTGGCTCCAGCAAAATTGGCAAATGTAAGATGGAGGTCCATTCAATGTCCTCTCATTGCTGGGCACCATACTACTCAAAACACATTTGGGACACCGTTGGAGCAAAGCTAGAAAGTCTGATAGAATTGGCCCAACTGCTGCCAATTGTCAGATCTCCCAAAAAATGACAGTCCAAGGCTGGATTTCCAGGTTCCAACATCCACCCTGGTTTGGCTCGAACACCTGCTCTGAACATGGGAATTTTACCAATCTATCACCTATCTGGGTAAAGGGCATTGGTACAAGTATTAAAATGCTCGGAGTACTATTATTCATAAAGCTTCTGGCCACGTTGGAAGCAAATGGAGGCTTTTCCACCCTGAGATGAGTATGGAAACTTCAGTACTAGGCTGAAACTTGCCAGGGCTATGCACAAATTGCTGCAATATTTCAGGGTCATAAGTTGTAAGATTAATAGTATCCACAAATAATTCTCAAGGCCAGCCTATATGCTGGCCAGTAATTCATATTGAGTCACTGCTTAATTAATACCATGTCATAATGTCACAAAAATGTGGAAGCCAAGACAAAATGTTGAAACTTCTAGACAATCTATGAGGAATAATATCAAAATCATTTCATTACAGAATTTAAAATTATTTGTCATGGGACATTACATCACTCTTCATATGCAGTGCTTTAAATAGTTAGAATAACATCTATAATTGGAAGCAATTACAACAAATTACATTCTACTCCTATTAATATGATGCCATTTTTGCTTGGAAAAAAGCAAAATTTTAATAAAACAGCCCAGTAGACTTTCTTTTGCATGATTTAAGATTGAATGCACAGATCATTGGAATCAAACAACTTCAAATGGTATAACTTATATCCCAGCTATATATGTATTCCCCCACCATTTTATACATTGCCAAAGCAAATATATTCACAATACACAAAAGTTGGATATGAACGCATTTTATAATGTCAATCAATCAATAATGTCAGCCTTAAATCACATGTTGGTATTATAGAGAAGGAGGCATTCAACCTAGAAATCAAATCCTTGAATGTCTTTGGAACTGTACTCATCCAGGCAAATGTTCCATCACTCCTGATGTGTGCCTTATCGTTAATGGACAGTCTTTGAGGAGACTGGAGCTAAGTTCTCATCACAGAATCTCCAGTCTCTGACCTGTTCTTGTATCCACATTATTTATATGGTTGGTCCCCGTTAGGATTCTGGTCAACAATAACCCCCAGAATGCTTATCTTCTTCAGAAATCTGTCATTGACAAAGGAATCCAGCATGACCTGAAATTTGCCTTGTGCTCGTCAGAAAAGTGAGTCTTTAAAGATCACAACATCAAAACTGAAGCAGAATGAAAACAAGCTTACCATCTTCCATGCAATTGTGATCACTTCCTTACTGTTCGGGGCTAAATATGGGCAACCTTAAAGCACTTGAAGTCATGCCATCAACATTGCGTATGAAAGGTCTTACATTTTAAGTGGGAGAACATATGCACCAACATCAATGTCCTTTCACAAGTAGGCACCACAAACAAGAAGCAAATGTTCTCCATCATCAGTTTTGTTGCTGTAGTTCATACGTCAGATATTAGGCACCCAACACATGACTGCTTCTCCTGACTCTGTCAGGGCAGATGCTCCAGAGGAGGACAGAAGAAGCATTTTGAAGATATGCTGAATGACAATATGAAGAAATGCAACACTGACATCAACAGCAGCACAGTGACAAGGTGGTTAACACTGCTGTCTCACAACACCAAGGATCCGGATTCCAGCATTGGGTGACTGTGTGGAGTTTGCATGTTCTTCCCATGTCTGTCTGAATCACCTCCAGGTGCTCTGGTTTCCTCTCACAGTATAGGTTAGGTGGATTGGCCATGATAAATGTGCAGAGTTACGAGGATAGTGCAAGGGGAAAGCCTAGGTAAGATGCTCTATCAGTGAGTTGGTACAGAATCGATGGAATGAATGGTCTCCTTCTGCAGTGTAGGGATTCTAAATCCTGAGAGACCATGGCCTTGGGCTGAACCAGAGTCTGTGGGAAAGTTCCCGGCATTTTGAGACTGAGTGGAAGTTCATATCAATTCAAGTGATTTCAGAAGATCTCCAGCTGGACAGGAGCAGGGAGTTATTGACAGCAACTTCTGGATGTCCATATTCAATTGCACATGTACAGAGCCAAAAGTTACTGTGAGTTTTGAAGTGTAATGATCATAAACGCTGACATTTTCATCATCATTAAGTTGTAAAATCTATGCCTAAACCTGCATAGTTTTATTCACCATGAAAACAATCACTGTTTTTGGAATTGAAGCTCATGTGTGATTTTTTTTTCCTTTGGCTCCAAAATCATTCATTATTTAGATTTTATAGACCGATTGCAGGAACCCCAGCTTGGCAGTACATCCTGACAAATGGTTATTAAAGAGCTTCTGGAAGCATCTCTTTATGCCTCTAGAATAAAGGAGAGTTCTTTTCTTCATCAGATATATGAATTACGTCATCTTCCAAATAAATTCAAGTTATTTGTCATAACTATAATTTTCCAAATGGACATCTTCTAAAAAATGCTCTTGGTATAATGATAAAGCGATATGAAAAGACTAATATTACAAAATTTTTGTATTCCAGAATGAATGCAGGAGTCATTGAATTACCATTACTAACCTTGTCAAAGGGAAAAGAGTTGCATAATGCATTGTACTAATCTAATATTCCATTTTGAAATCAAAATTGTATTCTGTCTTACAATTGATCTGTTGTAAATTTGTTCTCAGTGGTTTTAAACCTCACTTGTGGACATAAGCTAACATCACAATGGACTCTCAATAGTATGGTTCAATAATATTTTTCACCCATCCCTGATAATTATTGAATCGAAAGACGTCAAAATTGTAATGATCTTTTTCTAGCCAACTAACCATTGAGTAGAATATTTAATCAGACAGAAAGTTGGACAAAACCCAGGTTTCTACCCCAAATCCAATATCCCCTGTGTTGGAAAATGGGCAGAAAACTTACTAACACCTGGAAGGTCTTTTTCCCTCTTTCCCAGTAGTGTTACGATGGAGTTCCAAAAATTGATTCGGAAATTTAATAAGGAAGACTATAATTATCCATTTGAGTGTAAGAGACCCATTGTATATTAGGACTCACAGCAAATATGCAAAACACATAAAGCTCGTAAGTGCACATTGCCAGTTCTTTTGGTCTGCTTTTCAATTGGCACCTTTCAAGTTGCATTAATGAACAATATGAGTTTAATCAAGAATTTGCTTCCCAGGTGAATCACTTTGTCACAGCTAACGTGCTGAGGCCTTAGGATAGATGATTTAGTACTACAATTAAATTATAATCTGTACTGGCGTCGTAAACAAACAAGTTGGAAAATTGTTTGTAATATGTTCACCTTTTCTATATCTAATGTGCAATTGAAATCTTTCTCATATAATATGAACAAATTGGGTTTCCTCATAGATAAAATGAATTGGACTGTTCTGATGTATATTATAAAACAAAAATACATTTCCTGTTTACAATCATTCGTATGAATTCTGAAAACATCTACTATTTCCTTCAAGTATATAAGTTAAAGTTCCAAATAAATGCTGAGACTACAAGAAATGTTTGTTCCAAATAATTGTTAGATACACAATTAGTCTCCCTGGTATCAATCTTATGGACAAGTGTTTTTTATGCAGTTTATCCATCATTGTGAGTTTGTTTGCATTTGTAACTGGATATTGTATGATGACATTAGGCATAGAATGGTTTTGATGCACTCAAACTGTGCTCTTGAACGCCACAGCTGTTCAAAGGGAAAGATTCTGTTACTGTATTCTATTAGATAGATTCATCAAATAAACCAATTGCATTGAATATGACAACAGATTAAAATTTCTGATTTAACCTTATAAAATTTGCATTAGGGGAGAAAAGAAATTATCACAGAACTTTGGCATCCCACATTTCTCAATATGGTGAGTTCTTAACTTCAGCCAGACCACTTGAGGAAGTAGAGAGGCACAGAGCAGAGACAAATGCTTCTCCAGAGCCAAAATCAGAACAACAGAGGCCAGAGTAACCCACATCATTTTTTATCTGTTCCCAAATAACTTGTTCCACGAAGTGTTTGACATTCACTGACAAAAGACTTCCTTGCTTGTTTCTTGGTTGGGGAATAAACTGTTGAAAATGCTGTTCTTTTTTCACCATATATAAGTATTTTAGAAATATAGAACCATAGAATCACAAAATACAAAGAGACCTTTCAGCTTGCCATGCCTTTACTAGCACTTTGATAGAGCTCTATCCAATTTCAACCCCCTCTGGCTCTTTCCTCATAATGGACTGGGGTGAACAAGTAAGAAGTCTCACAACACCAGATTAAAGTCCAACAGGTTTATTTGCTAGCAAAAGCCACTAGCTTTTGGAGCGCTGCCCTTCGTCAGGTGAGTGGGAGTTCTGTTCACAAACAAGGCATAAAAAGGCACAAAATCAATTTACAAAATAATGGTTGGAATGCGAGTCTTTATAAGTTATCACGTTTTAAAGGTACAGACAATGTGAGTGGAGAGAGTGTTAAATACAGGTTAAAGAGATGCATACAGTCTCCAGACAGGATAGTGAGTGAGATTTTGCAAGCCCAGGCAAGTCATGGAGGTTACAGATAGTGTGACATGAACCCAAGATCGCTGTTGAGGCCATCCTCGTGTGTTCGGAACTTGGCTGTCAGCCTCTGCTCAATGATCTGCGTTGTTGTGTGTTATGCAGGCCACCTTGAGAGAATGCTTACCAAATATCAGAGGCCGAATGCCTGTGACCGCTGAAGTGTTCCTCAACAGGAAGAGAACACACTTGACTGGTGATTGTTGAGTGGTGTTCATTCATTTGTTGTCATAATGTCTGCGTGGTCTCCCCAATGTACCATGCCTTGGGACACCCTTTCCTGTGGCATATCAGGTAGACAATGTTGGCCAAGTTGCAAGCATATGTACTGTGTACCTGGTGGATGGTGTTCTCATGTGAGATGATGGCATCCGTGTCGAGGATCTGGCACATCTTGCAGAGGTTGCTATGACAGAGTTGTGTGGTGTAATGGTCACTGTTCTCCTGAAGCTTGGGCAGTTTGCTGTAGACACTGGTCTGTTTGAAGTTGTGTGGTTGTTTGAAGGCAAGAAGTGAGGGTGTGGGGATATCCTTGGTGAGATATTCATCTTCATCAATGACATGTTGAAGGCTCCAGAGAAGATGCCATAGCTTCTCTACTCGGGTGAAATACTGGACAACGAAGGGTACTCTGTCCACTGTGTCCCGTGTTTGTCTTCTGAGGAGGTTGGTGCGGTTTTTTGCTGTGGCACATCGGAACTGTCGATTGATGCGTTGAGCTCCATATCCTGTTCTTATAAGGGCATCTTTCAGCGTCGGGAGGTGTCTATTGTGATCCTCTTCATCTGAGCCGATTTTGTGTACATGGAGGGCTTGTCTGTCGGGGATGTCTTCTTTAACATGTTTAGGATGGAAGCTGGAGAACTGGAGCATCGTGAGGTTATCCATGGACTTATAGTATAGTGAAGTGCTGAGGTGACTGAACTTAATGGAGATGCGTGTGTCCAAGACTGCAACTGGCTCCGACGGTAGTCCACGGTAAGTCTGATGGTGAGATGGAACTTGTTGATGTCATCATATAGTTGCTTTAGTGATTATTCACCATAAGTCCAAAGGAAGAAAATGTCATCGACTTATCTAATGTATAGCATCAGTTGAAGTGTGCAGTGAAGAGGTCTTATTCAAACCTGTGCATGCAAATGTTGGCATATTTAGGTGCAAATTTGATCTCCATGGCTGTTCTGTGTATCTGGACGAAAAACTGTTTGTTGAAGGTGAAGACGTTGTTGTTCAGGATGAAGTGAATGAGTTGTAGAATTGCATCTGAAAAATGGCAGTTATCAGCGTTGAGCACTGAGACAGTTGCAGCAATGCCATCGTCGTGGGGCATGCTATGCAGAGTGCTGAGACACCTATTGTGATGAGGAGTCCTCCTAGTTCAATTGCTCCATGTGTGCTGAGTTTCTGTAGGAAGTCCGTGGTGTCAAGAGCTGGGGGTTCTTTGTACAATGGGTTTCAGGATGTCCTCAACGTAGCTGGAGAGGTTCTCACACAAAGTCCCATTGCCCAATATGATGGAGCAGCCTGGTGTGTTTGTCTTGTGTATCTTTGGGAGGCACTCTTTCTTCATAGCCCTGCAAATCTTTCCTTATCATGTGCATATCAAATCCTTTCTGAAAATTATGACTGAATCTTATTTCAAAACCCTCTTTCAATCTGTATATTCCATATAAATAACATTCTCCATATGTTGTCTCCGGTTCTTTTGCGATCTCTTTTAACTCTCACCTCCACTTCCACAACTCTAAGGAAAACAATATCAGTTTCTTCATACCTTATTTTATTGAAGTCTCTCATTCCTGGTAGCATTCAAGCACATTTCCTCAGATTTCTCTTCATGATCTTGATATTGCTTCATAGGGTAGTGCCCAGAATTGGTAGTGCCCACAATGCATACAGAGATTGAATTAATACGTTATCAATCTATCATCAACTTTTCAAGATTTGTGAATGAGTTCCCAATGGGCTAAAATTAATGAAGGCAGCAGTGTCCCCATCAACTGGCCAAAAAGGAACTGAAAGTTCTGCTATGACCATTTCCAGAAGCTCCAAACTCACCAGTAAGGCTACTTGGTGCATGGCCAAATGTCAGCCAATCAAAGGACCAACAGCTTGTTAGTCCCAGAAGCACTGTCAGGAGCAGTGGTCACTGTTGACCTGTGGGAGACTCCAGAGCAGTAGCATTGATTAAGGCCTTAGAAAAGTGGGTGTGGGCTTGCTGAGGCCAGTCAGGGAGTTTGAATCCATGTGAATAGTGAAAGGACTGTTCCAGGCGGGTAGTCCTTGGCATCAGAGGGGTCCTCCATAAGCTATGGGATACCTGATAAGGAACCCTCCCCCATGTAAGTCCGTAGGAAGGTCACTGAGTGTTTTCGCTCCCAACTGCTGATAGGATGTCAAGACAGCAGATGAGGCCCTTAAGTGGCAGTTAATTGGCCACTTAGGAAGGCAGTCCTTCATCTTTCCTTCCTACAACTTAATTTGAGAGAGTTGAGAAGGCAATGTATCCATGACTTTCACTTGGATAAATGGTACCCCCCTCACCCGTCACTACCATCCCACTTCTCCCCCTGGCTTCCAGTCACTCCTAGTGAAGTGTCAGAAAATTTGCCCAAATGTTTCATTACCCCCTGTTATTTCTGCCACAGGAACTCAAATATCACACTGAAGAGTATAATAATATTCCATATTGGAAGAGGGAGAGGGGGGAGGGGGGAAAAGCCTCTCAGCAGGAGGACACATCTGCCCAATGTTTCAGGAAGGAATTCTCTTCCTCGAATCTTAATAAAGAGTAAATATGTGAGAAATCTGCACTTCAATATGAATTTGAAATCTGCTACCTGCTGTACTCATAACTCCAACCATAGATCAGCACAAGAGTCATTGCAAGCACTGTTATTTAACCAATTTTGTATTCATGTTCTTACTGTCCCTTTTATACCAGGAACTATAACTTTGCCTCAAGTGTGTCCTGACACACTGCTTCAAATGCTCTTTGAAAGTCCATGTACATCACATCAACAACCCTCTTGGTTACCTCTTCAAAACAACAGACTTTTAGTTAAACAAGATGGGGTGGCTTGTCAACACAGTTGTTAGCACTGCTGTCCCACAGTGCCAAGCACCTGGGTTCAATTCTTGGCTTGGGTCACTGTCAGTGCAAAGTCTGCACATTCTCCCTGTCTCTGTGGGTTTCCTCCGGTGCTCTGGTTTCCTCCTACAATACGAAATATGTGTTGGTTAGGTGCATTAGCCGTGTACCTGAACAGGATCCACTAGAGTGTGGTGACCAGGGGATTTTGATAGTAACTTTATTGTAGTGTTAATGTAAACCCACTTACGACACTAATACATAAACTGAAAACTTAAGATTTTCCCTGAAGAAACACTTGCTGGTTTTCCATAATTAATCTGTATTTGTTCATGTGACTATTGATTTTGTCCCAAATTAATGTGCCTTAAATTTTCCCCATTAACAAAGTTAAACTGATTGGCCTGTAATTGCTGAGCTTAACTTTACACCCTTTTTTGAACAAGGCTTATGATGAAATGTGTAAATTTTAATATTAATGTATATTTTCTGTGTAGGTAAGAGAAAGCTGTGTCCGTGTGCATCCAGGGTTAATTAAAGGAGAGTTAGATTGTGGAATCTAAGGGATTAAAGATTAAAGTTTATCTTCATGCATTTCGTAAGAGCACTGATGGTGAGTTTTAGCTTACAATCTGCATTTGGGAAAATGTTTTGAAATTGATGTGTAGCTGTTGTATTTCAAAGGTGCCAAAAAGCAGTTGCATTTTATAGGAAATTTGTGAGCAAACAGGGGCGGGCATTTTAGAATTTTATTGACCCAACATAGAGGTAAAATAAGAACATGAAAGATTTGAGAACTTGAATTTTCAAAGACATATTTGAATACAATGGATAAGGAAAATGAATGGGATGAAAAGATATTTATGACAGCAAGACTTCAACTGTAGGGAGTTCCCATGTTGGGTGGTGGTAGTAGTGGAGGGATGGGGAGTAGATTCCTGTGTTTTGGAGTGTGCTGGAAAGCTGTGAAAGTCTTTTATTTGAAGAAAAGCATTAAGCGTTGGGCCAGGAAAGTTTTCGTCCTGAATTTTTGAATGGCTCGCCTCATTTTTCATTCTGCTTCTGCCACAACAGGGCAATAAATTCCACTCGGTATGTCATTGAATCTCGCTTGAAAAAGTTCACATCAGTGTGCATTAGTTCTGGGACAATTACTGGACAATTTCTCAGTCTGGGTAATATTTTACCTTATTTAAGGAAGGATAAAAATACATTGGAAGCAGTATAGAGGAAATGTTTACCCAACGGATAACTGAAATATGAGGAAGAGTTGGCAAGGGAAAACTTATATCCCCTGAATTTTAAAGAATATGAGGTGACTGGATTAAAACATATAAGGCATATTGACAGGGTGGATGTGGGAGAACCTGGAACTAGGGGTCACTGTTTAGTAATAAGGAGTTGCCCATTTAAAACTGAGATGAGGAGAAATGTTTTCTTTCAGATGGTCACTGAACAGATGGTGGGAGTGGAGTTTTTGAGTATTTTTAAAGCAAAGTTGGATAGATTCTTGGTAAGTGATGGGATGATGGGCTATTGGGTGGGGTAAGTGGGATGTAATTTGAGATTACAATCAGTTCAGTGATGATCTTCTTTAGAGGAAAAGCAGATGCGATGGGTCAAATGGCCTGCTTCTGTTCCTATGTCTAATGGTCTTAAGATCTTGTTCATGTGTTCATAAGGGCAATTATCAGGAAATATTACTTTGTTTTGTACCTTTGATAAAGCATGTTTTGGGTGTATAAGACTTTTCTGTTTATCTTTTATTTTGTATCTAAATTTTATCTTGTCTTTTAATAAATACTTTAATTTTTCAAATTTTATACATTGAAGTCCTGCACCTTTGCGTTTAGTAGCTTTCCCTTCTAATTTTAATAATCAAAAAAATTACAATTTCAGTTCCAGGACATCATTTGTAGGCATTCTTTAGGGTAATGTCCTCAGTCGAATCATCTTCAGCTACTTCACAACGACTCTCCTTCCATCATAAGGTGAGAAGTGCGGGTGTTTTCTGATGATTGCACAATGTTTAGTAAAATTTGAGACTCCTCAGATACTAATGCAGACTATGTGCAGCAAGACTATACAATACCAAAGTTTGTGCTGACAAGTGGGAAGCAACATTCATGCCATACAATGACCGTCTCCACAAGAGAGAATCTAATCATCACCCTTTGACACTCAATGGCATTATCATTACTGAATCTCCTATTATTAACATCCTGGGTAGACCACTGACCAGAAATGGAACTGGACTAGCCATATAAAAACCACCAGGGCAGGTCAGAGGCTAGCAATGTTGTAACTCACCTGCTATTTCCCCAAAGCTGATCCACAATCTATAAAGCACAAATCAGGAGTGTGATGGAAGACTCTCCACTTGTCAGGGTGATTGCAGTTCCAACAATAATTAAATAGCTTGACACCATCCAAAAAAAGCAGCCTACTTGCTTAGCACCCCATCCATAAACATTCATTCCAACCCCACCAACACACAGTAGCAGCACTGTGTACTATCTTCACAATGCACTGCAGCAACTTACCAAGGCTCTTTGGACAGCATCTTCCAAACCAATGCGCATTATGATATAGAAGGACATAGGAAGCAAGTATGTGAAAACACCATCAAAACCTAGAAGTTCCCCTCCAAACAACTCATCATCCGTTCCTTCAGTATTGCTAAGCCAAAAGCCTGGAACTCCCACCTTAACAACACTGGGGTGTCATGGACTTCATATGAACTGCAGCAGTTCAGGAAGGTAGCTCACCACCTTTTTCAAGGGCAACTATGGATGGCAATAAATTATGGCCCAGCCACCAAAACTCACCTCCCATAACTGAATTTAAAAAAATCCTCTATCCATGCTAATATATTACCTCCAACTCCATAAGCCCAAATATTGCATATTAATCTTTTGTGTGCCACCTATTTGAATGTATTTTGGAAATTCAGGTGTACTACATCTATTATTTCCCTCTTATCTACCACACTAGTTATATTTTCAGAAACTTTCAAACACACTTTCTGTGTGGAGTTTGCATATTCTCCCCATGCCTGCAAGAGTTAACTCTTGGTGCTCCAGATTCCACCCAGAGGCCAAAGCTGTGCGAGTTAGGTGAATTGACCATGATAAATTTTATCATGGGTTAGCAGGCTAAATATATGCTTGGGTGGCATCATTGTCGACGCAAGCTCAATGAATCAAATGGCCTCCATCTGCATTGTAGGGATTCTGTGATGATTGGCTCACAGCTGCTGAGTGAGCTACTGAATGCAGCTCTTATCAGTGTGGACTCCAGACAGTCTGATCAATCCCACACAAGTTAGTGAATAAGGCATACAGTTTCCTGATAAGGAGTTGCTAGGAAATTATGAGAAATTCTTTCAAAATCCATGAACTCATGTATTCCCTTGCTGTCAGACAGTAAATGTTATTGGTAACGGTAAATAATCCAAACTAATGCTGATTGGCTCACAGCTGCTGGGGTGAACAAAGAGTGTGCAACAAGGGAGGGTGAATTTAGTTCCAATCCAAAATCACTCTAAAAGATGCATCATTTTCAATCTTACAATTATATAATTTTCAAGTCACATACTGCTCTCCTTGCTCACCCCAGCAGTTGTGAGCCAATCAGCATTAGTATGGATTATTTACCACAACCAATAACATTTACTTTCTGATAGCGAGGGAATACATGGGTTCATGGATTTTGAAAGCTTTTCTCATAGACCACTAGCAACTCCTTATCAGGAAACTGTATGCCTTAATTCATTAACTTGTCTGGGATTGGTTGGACTGTCTGGAGTCCACACTGATAAGAGCTGCAGTCAGTAGCTGTGTTGTTCCAAATAATATGATTTTTTTTACATGACTAAATCCCATCATGAGGACTGTGACATTGATCAAGGTATATTTCAATGCAGAATATTTAGAAATATATGTCTAAATCCCCTAATAGTAGTTGTATGTGACTCCATGCAAACAGCAAGATAAATTCCATGCATTTTATGACTTCACTTTAAATTAATCTACTTTGATTTGTTAGGCTTCTAGCCTCAGGTTATTTGAACTCCCTCTTACAATCTTTATAATCGCTTCCAACACTTTTCCAATGACTGATATCAGGTTAACTGCCTGTAGTTCCTTGTTTTCTCCTTCTCTTCTTTCTTGAATAGCATATTTTGCTCAATTCCAATTTGATGGGATTGTTCCAGAATCTGGGAATTCTTGAAAATTATAACTTAAGTATCCACTTTTGTTGAAGCCACTTGTATTAGAATCTAGGATGAAAGCCTGGTGATTTGTTGGATTTTGGCCCCTTAAATTTTCTCCACTAATTTTCTTTCTTTTCTCACTTTTATTTAGCACTTAGGTTGCCCTCTATTTCTGTATGCAACTTGTGATTTCTCCTGAAAGCTGATATGTTCAGAGCAGCTAAAAATAGTGGGTGATTAGAAGATTGGGAAAGATTTAAAAAACAACAGAGAATGACTAAGAAAGCGATAAAGAAAGAAAAGATAGAATATGAAGCTAAACTTGCTCTAAATATAAAAAACTAGAGTAAAAGTTTTTACAAATATATAAAGAAGAAGAGACTGGCTAGAGTGAATTTGGACCTTTGGAGGACAAGAGGGGGGATTTAGGGGTGGGTGATGAGGAAATGGCTGAGGCTTTAAATAAGTTTTTTGTGTCTTCACGGAGGAGGATACAAAAGTTTGCCGAATATTAAAGATAGAAAGATGGTAGGAGATAAGGTCCTCAATGCAATTACTGTCACTAGAGAGGTAGTGCTTGATAGACTAACGGGACTGAAGGTAAACAAATCCCTGGGACCAGATGGAATGCACCCCAGGGTTCTAAAAGAAATGGCAGAGGTGATAGTGGATGCCTTACCAAGCATTTATCAAAATTCGCTGACTCTGGGGAAGTGCTGGAAGATTGGAAAACAGCTAATGTTACGCTGCTGTTTAAAAAAGGCAGCTGAATTTTAAAAGACAGCTGAATTTTAAAAGACAGGGAATTTTAGGCCAGTTAGTTTAATGTCCGTAGTTGGAAAAGTGCTAGAATCTGTCATCAAAGAAGAAATAGCGAGACACCTACAAAAGAGTTGTTTGATCAAGCAGACGCAGCATGGATTCGTGAAGGGGAAGTCATGTTTAACGAATCTATTGGATTTCTATGAGGATGTGACTAGTCCAGAGGGGAGCCAGTGTTTTTAGATTTTCAAAAGACGTTTGATAAGGTGCCTCACAAAAGGAAGCTACAAGAGGTTAGGGTTAGGGTTAGGGTTAGGGTTGGGGGTAAGGTGTTAGAGTGGACAGAGGATTGGTTGTCTAATAGGAAGCAGAGCGTTGGAATCAACGGGTGCTATTCAGGTTGGCAGTTGGTGATTAGTGGAGTGCCAAAGGGATCGGTGCTGGGCCATCAACTGTTTACCATTTACATAGACAATCTGGAGGAGGGGACTGAGTGTAGGGTAATGAAATTTGCTGATGACATGAAGATGAGTGGAAAAGCAAATTGCGTGAAAGGCGCGGAAAGTCTACAGAGAAATCTGGATAGGCTGAGTGAGTGGGCGAGGACCTGGCAGATGGAGTATAATGTTAGCAAATGTGAGGTTTATCCACTTTGGTAGAAATAATCGTAGGAGGGATTATTATTTAAAGGGTGAAAAGCTGCAGCATGCTACGGTGCAGAGGGACTTAGGGGTCCATGAATCGCAAAAATCCAGTCTGCAGATGTAGCAAGTGACCAAGAAGGCGAATGGAATGTTGGCCTTTATAGCGAGGGGGATAGAATATAAAAGCAAGGAAGTCTTGCTGCAACTGTACAGGGCACTGGTGAGGTCGCAACTGGAATACTGTATGCAGTTTTGGCCGCTGCATTTGCAAAAGGATATATTGGCCTTGAAGGAAGTGCGTAGAAGGTATACTAGGCTGATACCAGAGATGAGGGGGTTAGCCTATGAAGAGAGATTGAATAGACTGAGTCTGTACTCATTGGAGTTTAGAAGGCTGAGGGAGGATCTTATAGAGACATATAAAATAATGAAGGGGATGGATAGGGTAGAGGTAGAGAGATAGCAGAACTAGAGGGATAGCAGAACTAAAAGGCACAGCCTCAAAATAAGGGGGTGGGTGCAGTTTAGATCAGAGTTGAGGAGGAACTTCTTCACTCAAAAGGTAGCGAGTCTCTGGAATTCTCTGCCCATTGAAGTGGTGGAGGTTACCTCACTGAACATATTTAAGTCAAGGGTGGATAGGTTTCTGGTAGACAAGGGAATTAAGGATTATAGGAAGAAAGCGGGGAAGTGGAACTGATCCACTTCAAATCAGCCATGATCTTATTGAATGGCAGGGCAGGCTCGAGGTGCTAGATGGCTTACTCCTGCTCTTATTTCTTATGTTCTTATGTTGTTCCTCTGAATAAATACTCAAAACGTCTCTGTCATTTCTTCATTCCCCATCAGAGGTTGTGCTGTCTCTGTTTCAAAGAGATCAATATTTACTTTAATAACATTCTTTCTTTTTTATATAACCATAGAAGATATTGCAATTTCTTAAATATTCATGGTAGTTTGTTCTCATATTCTATTTTTCTTCCTTTTCTCATTTGCTGGTTTCTAAGCTTACTGACAATCTTTAAATTTGCTACAATTTTTTGTAACTTTACAACCTTTTTTAAATCTATCACTATCCTTAATTTCCTGAATAAGGCATAAATGGGAGTTTCATGCTATTTTTGTTTATCTGTATCATTTTTGTTCAACAATTTGAATTGTTTCTTTAAATGTTTCCCACTATTTATTTACTGCCACATCTTTTAATCTATTTACATAATTAACCTTAGTCACTTCTCCTTTCATACAGATGTAATTGCCTCTATTTAAGATTCTTGTTTTGATTAGAGTATGTCACTTTCAAACTTAACATGGAAACCATATTCAATTCAATGTTCATATTCAAATATTGTTCTGTAATAAAATGGCACAGCTTACCATGGACAATGTTGAACCTCATGCCTGCTGGGAGATTTTGGTGAAATTCATGTTCATGCATCGAGGATACCTAACAGATTTTTAATAATCTTTGTTCTTGAGTCAGTGAAGATGAAGTTGTATTTGAATTTATAATCAAATGGGACATGTAGATAAACATTCTGAGTTGCACTCCTGAAAAATTGGGCTCATTATAAATTGGGCACATTGATGTATGCATGCTATTATTCTACTTGCACTGCTATCAAATGAGACCCAATGCATGAGTTCCAGGTGATGAAAATGTCTGTAATCAAATTGCACATTTAGATTGAATTTGCAATACTCCAGTATTGGTATCTTGTAATTCTGTTGGAGTTGCAAATACGGTACCTTGTGTAATCCAGGTGTGAATTAGAGGTGTGGTTTAACTGCTAACAATTATTACACTGCTCTGCTCAGAATCTAGTGGAGGACTGAACTAACCACAGCTCTCTAGGGCTAGAATAGGGAGAACTTAGTCATAGAGTCATGGAGGTTTGCAGCATGGAAACAGATCCTTTGGCCCAAATTGTCAAAGCTGCCCTTTTTTTTTAACTACTAAGCTAGTTCCAATTGCCTGTATTTGGCCCATCTCCCTCTATCAATCATACCCATGTAACCATCTAAATGTTTTTTAAAGAACAAAATTGTACCTGCCTCTAATACTACCTTTCGCAGCTCATTCCAGATACCCACCACCTCACTGTGTGAAAAAATTGACTTTCTGGACCTTTTTGTATCTCTCCTCTCACCTTAAACATATGCCCTCTAGCTTTAGACTTCCCACCTTTGGAAAAAGATATTGACTATCTACGCCCATCATTATTTTATAGACCTCTATAAGATTATCCCTCAGCTTTCTACGCTCCAAGGAAAGAAGTCCCAGTCTATTCAGTCTCTCTTTTTAACTCAAACTATCAAGTCCTGATATCACCCTAGTAAATCTTTTCTGCATTCTTTCTAGTTTAATAACACACTTTCAAACTAGGGTGAGCAGAACTACACATAGTATTTCATCTGTAGCCTTATTAATGTCTTCTACAACTTCGACAAAACATCCCAACTCCTATATTCAATGTTTTGATCAATGAAGCCAAGTATCCTGAATGCCTTCACCACTCTGTTCACCTGTGATTCCACTTTCAAGGAGCTGTGAACCTCTACCCTTAGATCTCTTTATTCTATAACTCTCTCCAACACCCCACCACTAACTGAGTAAGTCCTGCCCTGTTCCATCTACCAAAATCCAGTAAATCATATTTATCTAAATGAAACTCCATCTGCCATTCATCTGCCACTAGCCCAACTGATCAAGATCCCATTGCAATCTTAGATAACTTTCTTCACTGTCCACTATGCCATTAATCTTGGTGTCATCTGCAAACTTACTAACCATGCCTCCTAAATTCGCATCCAAATCATTAATATAAATGATAAATAACAGTGGTCCCAGCACTGATCCCTGTGGCATACCACTGGTCACAGACCTCCAATTTGAAAAACAGATCTCTACAACCACCTTCTATCTTCTGACATCAAGCCAATTTTGTACCTAATTGGCTATCTCACCTTGGATCCTGTGAGATTTAACATTATGCAAAAATCTGCCAAAGGCCTTGCTAAAGTCCACTTAGACAATGGTGACTGTATTTGGCATGGATTAGACCATTCTCATTAGGTTCACAGAATTGAAGCCTACTTTGACAGACAGAAATTAAGTAATATTTTGCTTGAAGGACCTGATGTTACTTAATTCCCGACAATTTGAGAACATCTCACTTTGAAATGCCAGCAGACAACTGGGTGTCTTTGGTGCTCTGATAGTGAGGATATGAATACAGTGTCTTGTTACTCTGTAGTGGAAATTTGTGCCCAGTATCAATAAGACAAGTGGAAATAATATAACTACATTGCCTTTTACTTGGAGAAATTATGTGTTATACATTCAATTCCTAGTTATAAGTGTTCAATTTACAGTCTCTGGAAAACTTCTACTTTTATTTTCCAACATGAATTCTGGCTGCTAAACTCTTCTTTTTTCTCCCACAATGGCAAACTGTATTTTGTTGCATATTAACTCTGCGGCATGGGAACCAAAAAATATTTTACTACCAAAATATTCTGTTCCATAGCAACAATTTGGTTCTCACACTATTAGATCAGCCTATTATCCTCATGTTATTTATATAATTCATTTACTTTGGTACTATTTTCCAATTAGTGTCAATTCATTGACGGATTCTTTTTCTCATGTTAAAAAAATACTGATTTTGTGAGGTAGTAACTTTAATATAAAGTATTTCCTCTAGCCGAGACACATAATTATCAACATGCCTTTGTCATATATGAGAATTTCAGTTTTGTCAGTAAAAGAATTCTGCCCAAGTTTGGGGCTGGTGCTAAATGCTGCTCAGTTCAAGCACTGGCAGCTGTAGACAGACCAGACAGAATTGCTGTATACAAATCTTTTCTTGTCAGGGAACTCAACCAGTAAGCCTACATATTGTTATATTTTTACTGATTGAATACATATGTAACTTCAAATATTGGAGAAGTGACAGTATGGTGGTTTTGTAACTGGATTAGTAATTGAGTGACCCAGGGTAATGCTCTGGGGAAGAAAGAAAATTATGGCGGATGCTGGAATCTGAAACCAAAAGAGAGAACGCTGGAAAATCTCAGCAGGTCTGGCAGCATCTGTGAGGAGAGAAAAGAGCTGACGTTTTGAGTTCAGATGATCCTTTGTCAAACCTCTGGTGTCCTGGGTTGGAATTGCACCATGGCATATGGAAGAATTTAAATTCAATAAAAGTCTGGAATTAAAAGTCTAACGATGACCATTCTTGGTTGTCATTAAAAAGACCATCTGGTTCACTCATATTCTTTAGTGTCCAACATCTCTGCCTACTGAAGGGTATGTGGATGAGGAGATGGCAGCTGGTGTTGCTCCTGGTGCTGCTGCTGGTAATGCTGGTATTGCTCTGTCTGGTCTTACCCCTTTTAGGAGATGCATGGTGGAACTGCATAAGCTGCTTCCCTGCTTTAGTTAAGGCTGGCAGCAGGAAAGTGTAAAAGAAGCTGGGTGAAGTGCTGGACTGATGAACTGACTTCCAAGAAGTTACTAATCTCTTGTCAAACAGTGATTGTACTCTCTGAGAAAGAGAAATGTTGTGAACAGGAGTCTGTCATCTAGCCATGGTTGAATCTCTTTGGTTTCACTGATCGAAGATTTCCTAGTTTATTGGTTTCAGTGAAAAAGCTTTTCCTGCTATAAACCCACCTGTGTGACCCTGGCAAGTTGCTGACAAATACCATCAACCAGGAAATTCAGAACTAAGAGTTAAATCGTTCACAATAAACTGTTTAATTACTTTATTTACCTGCCATCCAAGAGAGCAAGGGTGGTGGAGGAGAAGGGGGCTGGGTGGAAGTGGAGGGGACAGTTCCTGCTCGGTCTTCAGACCCTCCCTGCAGAAACCCAGAAGAAGGCAAGATATATCAGGATCTTGATGTTAGTTTCAGTGAATTTAACTTCATGGAGAAACTCAAATCTGCCTTCCTTGCGAAAAATTCTACCCATAAACTTCAGTGTAACCAAGGGATCTTTGCAATCTTTCTCAAGGTAGCATTAATCCTTCTGCCAGAAACACACTCAGAATGAAACAATGCAGTGACTGACAGTTGCTATGATAGCTGAGGATACAAACACACACACTTTCACACACAGACACATATACACACACACACACACACACTTGTGTATGCAAAAACTAAAAGTTCAACTGTAGGATCTTACTTTGTGGCCAAATAAAAATTCACTGACCAAAGGCAGAAAATAGAAGCCTCTCTGTTTATGAGCCCGCTGCTGGTTCCCATGGCTGAATCATATCTTTTCCACAGGCCTTTGAATTCCAGTGGAATTGAGGCTTATGTAAACTGTAATTTCTGGACATAGTCTCCTTTTCAAACATAATCTGTCTTTTCCAGATGTTTATGATGTTGCACCAGATGTTCTCTTAGATGGAAATTCTCGATTGCTGTGATGGATTTCAAACTGGAAGAGAGAAAGGATCTCGGGCTTGAGAGAGAGATGGTGATTGCAATTCTCCCATCACGACATGCAACTTTTCTGGCGGAGCAGAATGGGGGATACGCATTGTCAGCTTGTTCCAGGATTTGTGCATGTGCCGGGAATGCATGTGCACCTCCCAGAGCCAGTGAACAGTCAGAGACTAGGCCACATTGTAAACAGGTGGGAGGACAGATAAATCATTTGAAACTTTTAAAAATTTAGTTTAATATATTTTGCATGTGATTGTCAGGAACATGCTGGTCTCAATTGAATCTCCTATCCCGCCAGGAATATATCATTCTGATGGGGTTTAGAGTAGCCCTCCACATTTGGAGAACTAGTGGGAGACAATGAAGGGGGGGGGAGGGCAATCAAGACTCCTCAGGTGTTGGGCAGTGGGGAGGTGGTGTCCTTTGGGGATGGACACCATGGCAATGCTAGCCTGTGCCCCAAGGCACTGCCTAATGAGCAAAGTGCCCATGCTCAGGGGGCAGGCCTATTATGGGCAAGGCTTAGGGGTGATCAGTGGGGGCCACACTGCATGGGGGGAGGGCAGTAACAGGGGTAGACGGGGGGGAATGATCTGGGTAGGGCCTGCTGCCCTGGAGAGATCTGACCCCAGAGGAATCAGCAGATGGGATGGGGTTTGCCTGGGTGAGGCGGGTGGGGAATGACCACTGCTGGAGGGGGGGATAGGCTGGACATCTGGGCTCTCTAGGGGGGAGGGGGCCAGGACTGGCCTGAAAATTATTGTGGGGGCAGCGATTGAGCCATGGTGGGGTCTGGAAAGGTAGCACTTCAGGGGACCCAGGCTGGCCAGCGATCGAGTTGACCAGCAAACGGGTAGTCTGACAGATCAGGACCACTGCACATGCGCAGACGACCAGAACTGTTGGGTTTGAATAGGCTCCGCACCCCGGGTTTTTAATGCTATTCCTGACTGGGACTTCCACAGTGTACAGAGTGCAGAGTGAGAAGCTGAACTGAGAAAACAGCTGGGATTTGGGACAGTTTTCCCACCAATTCAACACTTCTGGGAGAATCGCGACCGGTGTTTCTGCTCCATTGGCAGATTTCTTACAGGCCCTCCTTTTTAGCAGTTTGTGAATTGTAATAAGCAACAATTAAAAATGGCTATTCTGGTCATGTGACCTGTCTGAAGAATTGAAAGGTGCTGCCTAAGGAGCCTCGCAGTATATCTGGTTAATGGTACATACAGCTGATATTGTCCATCGTTGTTGGAGGGATTGAATGTATGTGGGAGTGAACGTTTATGTCCATAAAATAATGGTTTAGATTTATTGAAAAAAAAGTAATTTTGATTCATATACTTTCAAAAATAACGTAAAGCAGCTACTAAATTACTGATGAAAGTTGACTTGCATCAAACATTGGGTGGGATTTTCTAGCCACGCTTGCCCCAAAATTGAAAAATCCTACCTGAAATTTACTGATTTCCATATTTGCCCCTCACTCACTATGAATCCCATAGCAAATGGAATGAGAAACTTCACCCCGTTGTTTGCAGTATTCTGGAATTAATGGGATTCCCACATCTCAAGAAAATGCAGAACAGGTCACTAACACAAGAACTCATTAGTCTCTAAAAGAAGAGTGCTTTAGAATATTGCTTTTTTCCAATTTGTTCAGCATGTTCACTAAAATTGACTATGAACCTACAATTATTAATTAAATATAAAGAGGGACATTCATTTCTAATTAGACTTTAATAATTTTTTGACTTCTAATTTTAAATTCATTGTGCACTGTCCTACCTCATTGAAAGATCAAAATATGTAGAAAACACCAAAATACTACACATAAATATATAGTCAGTATGCAAATAACCTGGAATACACAACCACCAAATATGTCGCAATAAAGGTCAAGTTTATTGTTCATCCTGGTTATGGTCTACTGCTTGTTGGTCTGTACAATGAGAAAACTATTTTCACGGGTTTTGAAGCTTATCTGAGAAGTTTGTGGAATAAGTTTGTGAAAAAAGTAAAGTTTTCTGTACAATTATTATTAGGATATTTTGATGGAAAAAACAGCTTGGATTCTCCTTAGCATCTCCAATGCCCCAATACCAAACTCAAAGTCAGGACTGAAATGACCTCTTTGGTAGTTTTGTGTTCAATCAGGAGTAACTTGCAGTTATACAGCACTTTTAACACAGTAAAACATCCATATAATTCAGACAAAAACTGACTCTCAGCCACAGAAGGTGACATTAGGAGAGCTGATTAAATGGGTGGTCAAAGAGCTTAGATTTAAGAAGCTTTTTAAATGAGATAAGAGGCAATATTGTTGTAGAAATTTAGGATCTAGACTGGTGAAGGCACAGCCAGTGATGGTGGGATGAAGGAAACAGGAATTACACAAGAGACCCTAATTTAAAAAAATGCAGAGTCCTGAAAGGTTTGGAGGGCTGAAGGAGGTTATAGAGATCGGATTGGTTGGGGGTAAGGAAGCAGTTCAAGAGATGGCTGAAAGCTGAGGTCCACCAAAAAACCCATGACCTACAGAAGCAATGATGGATACAGAAAGTGCAGGAGATCCAGCAGATAACCAACAACTTTGACCCGTGAAGTTTCTTTATTGCAGTCAAGACCACCTACAGTTCGAGCACCCAAGGCTCCACCTGGCCAAGAACAGAGAAGTGCTCAAAAAGAAGAGAGAGGCCTGCTGGAAGGAGTCCTTAACAGAGACTCTGGGTGAATTTTTCCATTCTGCCCATCACGGGAATTGGAGTGGGTAAGGAGCAGACCACGGAAAGGTCTGTTGAACTCAAAGAACAAAGAACAAAGAACAAAATAGCACGGGAAACAGGCCCTTCGGCCCAATGAGCCCGCGCCGCCACCCCGAACTCGGGCTGGATTTTCCAGTCTCAGGGTGAGCATAGCCAGAAAATCTCACCCTCTATCTTCAATGCGTATGTCTTTGACTCATAGAATCAAAGAATCATAAGAATCAAAGTAAACTAGGAGATCAGTTGACAAGCTCCTCCCCCAATTGCTGGCCTACTAATTGCTGACCTCCTAATTGTTGGACCCCTGATCACAGGCCCCAATCCCCCTTCCCCCACCAAAATGCTGGCCCAATTGCCAGCCTCAACCACCCCCTGATTGCCAACTTCAACTCCACCCACCTCCACCAATGGCCGGCCTCCTGATAACCAGACCCAGTCTTCCAGTTGCCAGCCCTGACCACTGATCACTGGTCTTGGCCTCTGATTGCCAATCTACTGAAGGATGAACCTGCTTTCCGATCCCTGGCCCCACAATCAGCTCCCATCTCCTCCTGCATCTCCACCACCCCCACAGTCTGTCTCTGTCTCTGTCAGGCCCCACCTCATCAGGCATCTCCATCTTGACACTGTCTAGTGCCCAATGGGCACTATTAGGGTGCCCAATGGTCAGTGCAAGGCTGGTACTGCCCAAGGGGCACTCCCTCTACCCCAACTTCCCTCAGGGCCTCAATGGCCTCTGGTTCCACCAGTAAGGCCATCACACTGGTCCCTCTTGATGGGGATGATACATGATCCCCTGGTCTGGACCTCCTCTAGTGGTGACAGAAACTTAAGCGAGTCTGGGTAATTGAGTCCTGAGCTTTTAAATGGATGCTAATTAGTATTAGCATATTGTAATCAGCCTTGTACTGTTCCTTGACACAAGGTTGATTACATCCAAAAAAACTGGACCAGGGAAGATGGTTGTAAATCCTGTTTTTTACCCTCTTGCTGACATTTCCCGGCTTGCTGTGTTACTTGAGCAATGCGGCGGGCCAGAAAAATTGCACTGATGAATAATATACAGTAGGCATCTCAAAGCTGTGGAGAAGTGATGCCTTGGCAAGATTGGGCAAATCCATTGCCAGGATAGACAGATACCTGGGCCAGCATCCCCAGTATCAAAGCACTGACCATGCTTAATCAGCTTGGCTGGACCAGCCACATTGTCTGCATGTTTGACATAAGCAAGTCAAAACTTGGAAATTTAGCATGGCAAGTGAGGAAGAAACACTTCAAGGACACTGCAAAGACACCCCCATAGTCTCATTGAAAAAGTGCAACATCCCCACTGTCAGCTGGGAATCCCTCAACCAAGACTGCCTAAATTGGAGGAAAAGCAAGCTGAACACCTGGAGTTCCATTACTGACAGCAAGTTGAAGCCAAGTATCAACAGTGGAAGGAATGGGTGGCAACCCACCCACCCTACTCCTCCAATCACTGTTAGTCCCACCTACATTAGAGACTGTCAGTCACATATTGGATTCCTCAGTCACCTAATAATTTATTTTTAGAGCAATTCATTCTCAACTCCAAGAGACTTCCCAAGAAGAAGAAGATGGACTGAAGGAGGTTACAGACAGAGGGAGGTAGAGGCTATCTACAAAAAGATACAAATGTTGAAACTGTAGTATTTACAATGACTAATTAGAGTGGTGCATTAGAATGTAATGTGACAGGGTATTGCTTGTAAGTTGCAGGAGCCAACCATACCCACGTTAAACTGGCAGAGCCCTCAGCTAAATATACAAGCTGGGCGCTGAAAACATCATGGTGGCTCAACTGGAATCTTAACCCCAGGTCCTCATGGGGAAGTCCTACCAACAATTCCATCTACAAATCTATTGGAAAGTGTGGCTTCATAACCAGGTAAATCAACCATTTAAGGTGATGTATTTTTAATTGGTTCCAGTTTCCCTCCTGAGGCAGAAGAAACATAGGCTCCACAAGGAAACCTTGAGCCTCCCCTGAGTTGGCTTTTCCTTCCCTCCCCTCCCATCTTCCACTAATGGTGATTCCTTTTCCAACATCCTGCCTGACCACTTAGCAATGTGCTGGGGACATTTTCTTCTGGTCTTTGAGAGAGATTTTCCATTGCCCAATTTTGAGGTCAGTGTTAACTTTTGGAGTTTGGCCTGATACATGTTAGTAAGATTTGGCCATCAGAGTTAGCTGGGTCTCTCAAAGTCACTCCTGGATAGGTCAGACATTTGCTAAGATGGATTCACAATCACTTGCATATTACCTTGCAAGTTAAGTTGAGCAAATCAAAAATGGTATTTTAAAAATACTCGTGTAGCATCATCTGAAGATGCAAAAAAAGTTAGCTGTATTTTTCAAATGTTACTTTGAGGCTGATCCAAATAGCATTCTTCTTAATAGAACATTTATATGAACAAAGTAATTTTTAAATTGCTGCCTGCTTAATTCTTCTTTACATGATTTTCAGATTTTTCTGCCATGATTGTTAACAGTTTATGATGCCATTTACAATATTTATAATGTTATTGTATTTAAAATCTGGAAGTTTGATCTCAAGGTACAAATGGCTAACCATTTACACACTGTATGTAGTAACCCCAAATGCAATATTAGTGTAAAACTGTATTGATCTGGTTAACATCGGAGAAAACATTATTCCAATGCTAAAATGGGTTAAAGGATAAGTTATTCTGTTTCTGGCTTTTTGCCAAACAAATCCAGAGAGATAAATGAATGGATAGATTAGAAAAGCCATTGCTGGAACTAAATCAGTGCTAACAGCAGCTGTGTTTTCTCAGCGCCTGCTATTACTCAGCTCACAGCTATTCTACTGCTTCGCAAAACCACAGCCTGTCATTATGTAGCCATTCCCTTACTACTCAATATTAAATCCATCTTTTAACAGTTGTTTTACAAACTCCAGCAACCATCTCAAATCACATTTAACAGTAAAAAAAACTAGCATTTCATAACAAAGCAACATATTATTATTGCTAGCACCATATTTTTAAAAATAAAAGACCGCTCAAACCATTGTAAAATTTGAAACTATATTGCTTACATCTAGAAAAAGTGTTTGAACATGAGGCAAAACAAAATAAGATGGCAAAAAGTTAATACAATTAAATATCCAATAACTGAAGCAATTTAACTGCAAAAGTTTGGAATGATAGTACAAGCCTTAAAGTTAGAACAAAACATTGCATGTCAATGATTTTTCAAAAGCCCTATATTATAATTTATATATATCATTCCACAGGCACAATGTGCCAGCAATGATGGAGACAAGTGAATATGCAATGACTTTTGGCCTCCTCCTTTAATTATCTATTGATTCTCAATTTGGAAGTCAATTCACATACACAAGCCTGCTGCTACTTACATGCTATGCAGATAGAATTTAAATCAAAGTAACATTGTCCAACTTGAATTAAATCTCATGTAAGTAAAGTGTTTTATTAGCTGAGGAAACGATTAATGTCTTAGCAATATCAACATAATCCTGCAAGGCAATTAAGTTCCCATTTTCCAGGGTCTATGACCCCTGAAGTTTGATATTCAGAATGCGGTTTCTGGCAATTTTCCTCCCAATGATATATGATTGAAACATTTTAACTGAATAAGTGCCTCAGATGTGAACATAAGGATAAGTATGAAACTATTTCCAGTACATAGCGTTCTTGGGTGAAATAGGAGTCCCATCTGGTTACAGCCTAAGTTCTCATGTGGGAATTTATGACAAAATCTATGACCTTGTCCACGGCTGGGATTCTCTGGTGCCATTGTAGTAAATGGAGGGCAGGATTCTCTGATCTCATCTGTACCTGCCCCACTGCCAGTGAGAATGGAGAATTTGGCGCTCAGCCAAAGCTCCGTTCAATGTAACCGCACAGGAGAAATGCAGCCTTGGATGAGATCAGAAGTGTCAGTGGGAGTTTTGGCTAAGCACCAAATTCTGCATTCCTGTTAGGAGCAGGATGGGTATGGAGTGAATGCTAGAATCCTGCCTTTCATGTTTAATTTCAGGTCTATAAGTTGTTCTTCTGGTGCCATTGTGCATTACATGTCAATAATTCTTCAAATCACCCTTCGAAAGCCTCATTGGTGTCACCAATAAATTTATATACACAATTCTCCATGAGACATTGTGAACATAATTGTACCATAGGAAATTAGCCAGCTGGAGATTGAATGACTAATTTTAACTTTGGGTGATATGAAATGGCAAAATGGAATCAACAGACAATCACATATCTCTTCTGATTCTAATTTCTATTGATTTTTCAAAGAAATAATGAATGCATTTGTTAATTCCCAAACAAGAGTGAGGAGAAAGTGAGGGAAATTTTAAAAGTTAAAAGTAGGAAACATGACCCCAAAATGCTTCCAACACTTCTTGTCTGTGGAAATGGGCTTGTGGTTGCATTCTCATTGGTTGACATATGCTATGGCTATGCCAATGAGTGCTGGCTATTGATGAATTGAATAATCCAGCTCACCTATCTTTTAATAACATTTGCTCCACTTGGAAATGTTACCCACTCTCAACAGTTCTTCGGATGCCTATCCATGTGAAGCTATTAGAGCTTTGTACAGATGAATGGCTACTTAACTGCTCTGGAACAAAGCATGGACGATTCATAGCGAGCACTTTCTATTGTCAGGAACGTAATAGGTTGTCACACTTGACCTGACTTGGGAAGCAGTCAGAGGAGCTATAACAGTGGTCAACCTGTAAAAACAGATGTGTCATAGAGTTATAAAATTCCTATATTCCTATAATGTAGAAGGAGGCTGTTTTTGGCCCATCAGTTCTGCACTCACTCTCCAAAGACTATCTTGCCTATGCCCTCTCCCCGGCTCTATTTCTGTAACCTGCACATTTACTATGGCTAATCCACCTAACCTATACACCTTTGGACACTAAGGGGCAATTTAGCATGGCCAATCTACCTACCTACAGAACTTTGGACTGTGGGAGGAAACCAGAGCACCCAGAGGACACCAATGCACAAATAGGGAGAGCATGCAAACTCCACACAATCACCCAATGCCAGAATTGAATTCAGGTTCCTGGCACTGTGCAGCAGCAATGCAAACTACTGTGCCACCATATCACCTTTCATGATATTCTCAGTCTCATAATCCAGAAAGAGATTGACTTTCCTGAAACCCAGCATGAAGTCAATCTGACAAAACGTGATAATTTTAGACCTTTGAACAGATATTTCATCATGAGCACATTGAAGAAACCAGCATTTGTAGCATTATAGATGGCAATGCCAAATGATGCACATTTTTTAACATAAAAGGTTAATATTCACTACATAGCAAAACCCACAATTAGTCATATGCATGCTGCATTAAGTCAAGTCATTTGCAAAGAAGGCCAAAGAAACTATAATAAGATTGAGAATTTTGAAGCAAACACACCCATATTAGTCACTACTAACCTTTGATCCAATACTAAACCTTTATCTGCCCAAAAATGGATTATTAGTGCCGATGCTCTGACTGAAGGATGGTGCTTGCAGAGAACATAGACACATGGTTTCCAGGGACTGCTTCAACATAAGACCATGAGACATAGAAGCAAAATTAGACCATTCAGTCCTTCGAGTTTGCTCCGCCATTCAATCATGGCTGATATTTTTCTTATCTCCATTCTCCTGCCTTTTCCCTATACACACTGAACCACTTATTAATCAAGAACCTACTTATCTCTGTTTTAATGACACTCAATGACCTGGCCTCCACAATGTTCTGCAGCAGAGAATTCCATAGATTCACCACAGTCAGGCTGAAGAAATTCCTCCTCATCTCTGTTTTCAGGGATCATCTCTTTAGCCTGAAGTTATACTCTCTGGTTCTAGTATTTTTTCTGTTCATGGAAACATCCTCTCCGTGTTAGCTCTATCTAGCCATGCAGCATCCTGTAAGTTTCAGTAAGATCCCCTTCATCTTTTTAAACTTTCAACGAGTACAGACCCAGAGTCCTTAACCATTCCTCATACAACAAGTTCTTCATTCCAGGGAACATTTTGTGAACCTCCTCTGAACCCTTTCCAAGGCCAGCACAACCTTCCTTTCATATGGAGCCCAAAACTGTTCACAATTCTCCAAATGGGGTCTAAAAAGGGCCTTTTACAGCCTCAGATGTACACCCCTGCTCTTGTATTCTAGCCCTTTTAACATGAATGCTAACACTGCATTTGTCTTCCTAACTGCTGTCTGAATCTGCACATTAATCTTAAAAGAATTTTGAATGAGGCCTCCCAAGTCCCTTAGTGTTTCTGATTTTCTAAGCATTTCCCATTTGGAAAATAATCTCTGTCTCCATTCCTCCTTCCAAAGTGCATAACCTCACACTTTTCCACATTGTATTCCATCTGCCACTTCTTTGTCTACTCTCTTAACCTGTCCAAGTCCTTCTGCAGCCTCTCTGCTTTCTCAATATTACCTGTCCCTCTACATGTCTTTGCATCATCTACAAACTTAGCAACAACGCCTTCAGTTCCTTCCTCCAAATCATTAATGTATATTGTGAAAAGTTGTGGTCTAAGCACTGACCCCTGAGGCACACCACTAGTCACTGGTTGCCATCTTGAAAAAGACCCCTTTATCCCCACTTTCTGCCTTCTTCCAGTCAGCCAATGCTCTATCCATGCCAGGATTTTACCCTTAAAACCATGGACACTTAATTTATTCAACAGTCTCTGATGTGGCACCTTGTCAAAGGCCTTCTGGAAATCTAAATTAAGTCCACTGGTTCTCTTTTATCTAACTTCCTTCTTACCTCCTCAAAGGACTCTAACAGATTTGTCAGACATGACCTCCACTTGACAAAGGCATGCTGACGCAATCCTACTTTATCATGCACTTCCAAGTACTCTGCAATCTCATCTTTAATAGTGGGCTCTAAAATCTTGCCATAAGTGCTGCCTAAAGGCAGAGATACCGAATCAGGATATTAGGACTATCATATAGTATTATACAGGATGCAGGGAACCTCCTTCTTAATTGTAACAGTCCAAAGCCTGGCAATCAATGAACTGGATAAAAATGGTCAACTGCTTACTATTATTCACTTTGATAATATTGGGGAATTTTTCTTTGGACCATTGTTACTCTTCAGAATTCTGAGTAAAGCATCAAAAGCACACAAAGGTGTTAAGGGATGCGATGTTTGTTTTGCAAAGTGAAGCCAGTTAATGATGGGGGCAATCACAGGCGAAGAGAACCATCGGATTAAAGTATTTTTGTACTCACAATATTGATTTATAAAACTTACCAATGAGGTCTTAGAAAGGGTCCTCAGTGGTCCCTGTAAGGATTGTTGGTTAGGGCTCATTGGTACTTCAAAATTATTTCAGAGTCTTTAACATTACAAGAATACCCTAATTTGTGAAGGCTAATGGACAGTCCAGACACTTCCAGTTTATGCCTGGGCCAGCAATAAGATGATTGCTACCTTGAAGATAGAGGGAGTGGAGTGGTAAGTGCTATGCTGTAACTATCATTTCCAGACATCATTGATTCCTCACTTCAGGAAAAAAATACAAACTTAGACTTAACTATTACTTGATTCATTTGTATTTTACAATAGACAAAAGAGTTTAACTTGTCCATTGATAAGTTATATATCTGTGCTTCCACCAATTGAAGACAAGTTCATGAGATATCAATACTCTGAATGCTGGAAATCTGAAATAAAAACAGAAAATGCTGGAAATACTGAGCAGGTCAGACAGCATCTGTGGAGAAACAAACAGAGTTAATGGGTGGGATTTTCTAAAGGCAAACCCCTGTGTCAGGTTCCCTAGCCCTGGCAAGACATGCAAGATGCAGTTGAAATCGATAGGACCACAAGATCCCACTAGTGACCAATGGCAAGCTTTCCTGCCAAAAAACATGCCATGGTGACGTGAGGCGGGGGGAGGTGTTCATGCTTCAGATTAAGATATCAGTATTCATATGTATATATTTTACTGCACCCTCCAAATCCACATAACAACAGGGATTTCTCTTCAAAAGCAAATTATTGGCTGTGAAGTACTGTGGGGCTTCCTGCGGATGTGAAAGACATTATAAGAATATAAATTCTTTTTTTTTAAAACATTGATTATCTTAAAAGAAAATAAGCCAAACAGTCACTGAGATGACAGGGAACATTAATACAGATTGCCACACTGTCAAATCATTCATTGCAATTTTAGGTGTCACCAAAATGGATCCACAGTTCTTCCCATAAGTTTTATGTTCAAAACATCCAAGTGTAGCCACATAGGATGAGTAATTTGACTTTAGATTTTATATATTTTCCTGTAGATGGAGCTGCTTACCCATTCTGGACTGTGATATATTTCTTTTAGCCATTTTTTAATCCTTCATAGTTTAAAAGCGCCTCTTTATCAGAATATAATATGTCTAAAGACAGGTAAATTGAATTATGTTTCCTAGTACTGCTTCTATTTGTATAAAGAGTTTGTGTTTAACAATAAAGAATTCAATGAGGAATTGTGCCTTTTACCTCTATTCCTTTTGATGTCAAGGTGTTTTTAATTTGCAAACTTTACTTTTACACATTATGCACAACATCAGCAAAAGTATGTTTTTCAATCATCTTAGCAAAGGTTTCTGAACCAACTTAAATTAAATCTTGTGTTGTTCTCCCAACTTATCTAGTTGTTTCTGACTCAAAACCATTAACATTCACCCATTCCAAAATCATCAGAGAGCTGTTCAACATGACCATCACATATAACTGTTTTTCACGGCCGTTAGTGTAGTGATGGAAATATGGCAAATGTGCAAATGTGGAAGATGAAATGATATAGCAGAAGGTAAAGGTAAGAAGGTCGAAAAAAATGGACGGAATGTGCTCAAAATTTACACTTAAAGCCACACGCATCCTGACTTGCAACAACATTACTGTTCCTTCACTGTAACTAGATCAAAACCCTTTGTAGCACTATGTGTAACTGCACCAGTCCAGGAAGATAGCTCATACCATCTACTGAAGGGCTATAAGGGATAGACACCAAATGCTGCCCTTGATGCCCACACCCCATGAAAGAATTTTTAAAAAAGGAATATTTGTCAAAAACGCATCTCAAAGAGGAGAAACAGATCAAGACCATTGCCTGAATTTTACTGCTTTGTCTGCCTGTGTCTCAGAGGATCCCGCCCAGGGCCAAATGAAATGTCGCTCTGCGAGTCTTATCCATCACAATTCTGGACGGGCAAGGCAGTAAAATTCCGGCTCATATGTTCGGAAAGACAGCCGGCCTTTCTCCCCTTGAGATAACCTTTCCACATTACAAGCATGCCCAGCATAGAAACTGGAGAATGTAGCAAAAGCCTGAAGTCCAATTTACCCTGCAGGCAGCACAGTAGCCATGATGCAAAATCAATGTAGTGCTGACTCTTGTAACAGTGAAAGAGCCAGAATAACAATAAGAAGAACATTTAAAGTGGTTAGGAACAGGAAGATAATGACAATGCACCCAAACAGCAATGAATATTTGGTAAAAAGACCACCAAGTGTGTATTTAGTTTTTCCTCATTGTACAGGAGACATGAGTAGCAGTAGAGTACTAAAGGCAGGCTAGTTTGCCAGTGACTTTTCATTGGAACTAGTGCTTAGTTTATAAGTGCTTAAAATTTGTTATAATTTTGTTGATAATTATAATTCATCCTTACATCACCAGAAGATAATGATAAATAAAAATTAATCACTTAAAATTGTCAAATCATCACATCCATAATCCATTGGTGTAATTCAAGGCTTCCATAAACCTAAAACCTCTTCCACCTGGAGGGATAAGGAAAGAAGGCGCATGGAAAAATCACCAATTGCTCAGGCTTCAGTGCCACAGATTGAAAAATGTGCTGGTTAGATGCATTGGATCTGCTAAATTCTCCCTCAGTAACCCAAACAGGCATTGGACAATGGACTAAGGGATTTTCACAGTAACTTCATTGCAGTATTAATGTAAGCCTGCTTGTGATACTAATAAATAAACTTAAACCTAAATTTTAAAACTATCTCTCTAAATAGTACCTTCACTGTGCTATTGGCAGCAAATAAATGTCAGAAAGAAAATGTTGCATCCTTATGATACTATCTTTGCTGTTATAAATCTTTTTTCAATAAAAACCTGGAAAACTAAGCTCTTCTTTCACCAGCTCCAGGAGCAAAGCACATCTCCCTGTTGATTTAATCAACAGCAAGTCACTGGTAAATATAGATCAGTTTCCATATTTTGGGAGACTCCTCTTGAAGGCAGATACAGATGACAAAATTTATCATTGCTTCTAATGTGCAACCTCAGCCTTCAACTGGCTGAAGAAATAAGTATCTGAGGATCAGGATCTCAAACCTAAAACTAAGGTCATGATTCACCAGACAACAGTGATCCCTGCACTCCTAAGTTCTTCAGAGAATTGAATAACCCAAAGCAGGAACCTCAAAGCACTGAAGAAGTATCACCCAATGTGTTTTTGCAAAATTCCCCCAAAATAATTCCCCAAATCTGATAGCAAGAAAGGTACTCCAAAAGTAATGTTCCCTTCCAAACGCTGTGGTTGGCAAAGAGGCACTAATCACTCAAAACTAGCTCTTATGGGTGGAAGGTATCATTTATATGCCTCAGATCAAACTGCCGGAGCAATTGCTTTATTTTGGTTGCAGCAGAACATCTCCAGGAAGACAGTGGAAAGGCTGTTGGGATGTCTCCAAAGCATCCCTGAAGAGATTAAACATATCCACTGGCTCATGGAAGACACTGGCTTGTGACCAGTCAAAATAGAGAAGTTTCATTTGGGAAAGACACAACGACAGGTATTGTTGGGAATGTTCAGAGGTGAAGACAAGACATTGGAGCGAGTGCATAAACCTCCAAACAACCCAGTACTCATCCCCTCAGGCATCATCTGCCCACATGCAACAGAATTTGCACATTACATATTGGATTTATCAACCATCTCACAACTCACTGAACTGGCATGGAAGAAAGTCATCCTGGATCTCGAGAGATTGCCTAAGAGAAGGTAAAATTTCTGTTTAAGATTGTAAAAAGAGATAATGTTTGAGCTTCCTGTTTGGAACATAGAGTTTCATTAGACCTGTTATTCATATAGAACTTTGTGCTTCCCAGTTCTGCCATCAAGATCTGGAGACCAAAAAGATAACTAATGCTTTGTGCTTCAAATATTCTTTGTTGGGAGAACAGCAATGAAGAGAAATCATCTATATTTTTTGTTGCTAAGCTTTCCAAACTATCAAATTACAAGCTTTTAGAAAGGAAACATTGCTCTAACCTTCTCTGAAAAATTTAAACAAAGTTGTGCTCAATATCTTTTATGATTGTAGAAGGGAGTACAGTTTTTCTCAACAGTTGCTGCTGCCTCAGGCATTTCCAATCTGAAAATTGAACAGTGGGTCCAGATTGGCATCATACTATCTCAATTTGATAGATGTCAAGGGATTTAAATTGATGGAAGAAAGTACAGGATGTAGTGTGTGGGTGGAGGGAGAGGAGAACAAAACACTTCTTTTTTAACTATCGCTGTAGTGGACTTTTTTGAGTTTCTGCCCAGAACTAAACTTGATTGAATACATTTTATCCCGTAGGTGTAATGGAAATGTCCGTGCCAGCAGAATGGACAACTGACATATGTAAAAACAAAATCACAGATTTGAATTTGCATGCATGCGTTGGTCAGCCGTGCTGACTTATAACAGCAGCTGGGATTTGATGAAATTCATTAAGTGCAAACGTATGCAAAAGGAAAAGACTATCTTACCGATCACAATGAGTTCCAGGTGCTTGTGTTCCACTCTTGTAGAAGGTAGCTATGTTTTCACATGCTGGTCTTCTTATAGGTTAGAGGATTTAATGTTAATGTAAGATCAGGTAATTTCATCACCAAAATACCATGTAGTTTTGCTTGCCAGAAAAGCTTTATCCCTATGTATAGAATCAGTCCAAAAATGTAATTTACTCTGGAATGAATTAACTATGTGAGACACTGTATTAATAAGAGAAATACAGCTACTGATGTGGGACCATTTACCTATTGGGGTTACTTAATCAAAATGAGTCCTCTGAAATATTAGCTCAGTGTGCTTATTTGAATGTTCCAAATAATAAGAACCAGAAGCTAATGATAAAATCAATTTTCAAACTAATCTTTTTTGCTACGTTCAGTTAATGACACCGATGACAGGGCAAATGGCTTATATTTTACTGTGTTTAATGAGGCTACTTCCTGTGAAAGTTTTTGCTGATCTTTGAAATGTGGTATTGTACATGTGTTTGTGGTTTATTAGTAGCAGTAAATCGGCAGTCAAGTCTCCAACCATCAAGGTGTCCAGGGTGAACTGGAACAACTTGTAAAGTGATTGTAATACAGCCTGTTTTTAAGTTATGTTAACAGTAGTTGGCAATCACACTACCAGCTCCTAATACATTGCAAAATACACAAATGTTTCATAAATGTTTATAATACCATTTTATATGACATGTGGACACTGAACAGAAGCCTGCCTTTTCGGAATAAAGCACCATTTGGAATTTTCCCACTAAATCTGACCTGGTGCTGCCCCTAGTCCTTTTCCAGCTGCAAAGAAAATCTCAAAATCAGGCATGTAAATCATTTTATTTGAATAAGCATTAAGTATAATTTTTCTAAATCAGAAGGACTTGTCTTCAGCATGAATTAGTTTTGCCTGGACCAAAGAAGGATCTGTATGAAAAATAGAGCACAGTCCTATAAAACCTGCAGAATTTTGCTGTGGGCTATGCATTTTTAAAAACCTTTTTCCACCCATTTAGTCACTTCTTGTCAGAAACAAGCATGGCTTCTCCTATTTTGTACCATGCATCTTGTAATGTCATAAGTTGTAAACCATTTAATTCTCAAAGCAAGTGTTTTGCCAATGGCATATATCATTAAATGAAAGGGCAGATTTATGTTCCTGAACACTGAATGTCTTTTGTAACTTGTATGTTTATTAACTGCTAAAACTGATTTTCCTTTGATGCTAGATTGGCTAAAAGCACATAATTTCACACTGTTATTCTCTCTGGTTCTCCCCCACTGATGTTTGTTCGTTATGATTTCCTACATACGGTTCTACCACTTTGTTTTTGGCCTTGCATATCATCTTTTTCCCACCTGGAGTCCATTTCATAACAATGAGTACCGGTCTTCAATCAAGAGGTCCAATATTTTCACCTTATCATCAATCTGTTAATGAATTATTAGGGGGGCACAACATTTCACAATATTCCATACAGAATACTGCCTATTTCCACAATATGGGTGTAGAAAGAAAAATGCAGTTATTCTACAGAAACAAAAACTGAATCTATTTATTGAAATGGTTGTATTTAATGGCAAATGCATTGATTTTTGTCATATTGTAGTCACATTCAATAGCTATGTACATATAGTAAATAGATGTAATTACAGTTAAAGGATCAATACTTTTTAACCAAATTAAAATATACAACAGAAATAATTTATTTTCTCATTAATTTGGCAATTAAGTTATGGACCAAGATTCCAAGGAAAGTTATGCAAAGGATTTTGAAATAAGTTGATTGTTAAAACATAGGTATAACTGAAGTGTGCTTAAACAGAAAGTAACAGTTTTCAACATCAGTTTCTAGCCTTTTAGAATTTGTTTAGGGTGGCATGATGGCACAGTGGTTAGCATTGCTGCCTCACAGTGCCAGGGACCCGGCTTGGGTCACTGTTTGTGTAGAGCTTGCAAATTCTCCCTGTGTCTGCGTGGGTTTCCTCCAGGTACTCTGGTTTCTTTCCACAGTCCAAAGATGTGTGGCATAGGTTGATTGGTCATGCTAAATTGTCAGGGGGAACTAGCTAGGATAACTGCATGGGGATTATGGGATAGGACCTTGATAGGATTGTGGTCAGTGCAAACTCGATGGGCCATATGGCCTCCTTTTGCATTCTATGATTCTATTCTGATTTTAGCTGCAATATCTGAGTATTTTGAATTTTCCAAATGCCTGTGTAATTGTGCACGAACTGCTTACTGAATCTTATCTATTCCTCCAAATGTATTTCTCTATATACCAGTAAGATACACTCTCATTAAAATAGCATAGGATTGTGAATTAATTACAACACTTATGTACTTTTTACAAAATGAGATTCTCAACACCAAATTAGGCTCATGGAACATACCCCAAAGCAAATAGGAGCAACCGGCCAGGACTATCAATACAGAGCAACAGTCTTGCAGAAGTTGTAGCAGTGCCAGAAAATATTCAATGACCTGAGGTGAGTGTTTACAGTAAGTGAGTGCATCTTCACAGCTCCTACCCATTGCACTTCCAACATTTCATGTTGCTCAATGCAGTACAGAACTATCACTAACCTAGCCATCAGGACCCAGGCCCAACATTCAGCTACTTCACCTCAACCTCATATATTTTCCAATAAAGTCAACCTCACACCCATCTCTTACCACCTCCCCAACATCTTTAGGTATTTAGATATGACAGGCATAATAACTATACCAAGAGCAACACAAACACTGACTTTTTTCCCTCTCTGTTGCAGGACAAAGGGGAATACAATTGAAAGGAGCACAGAAAAATCAGCAGCCATTAATGGAAGAAATGGTGCTCCATATCATGGTGCCGGTTGTGACTGAGACGAAGCAGATATTGGCATTGTGGTTGGTGCTAGGACAGTGGGCCTCTGCTGGCAAATTGGTTTGTATATGGTCACATACCAACTGCACACCTGTGGAATGTTAGCCCTTGTGGCTTCTATGCCTCTCTCCTTAAAAGTGGAAGGCCCACAAAGCCATGTGTTGGCTTCCTACACTACATGGAATTCCTCTACCCTGGCAAACGCACACATAGCTTCAGTCTGCTTCTCCCTGCTTTGAAAATACATGACAAAATCATATATAGAGTCTCCACCAACCCTTGGATACAGTGACAGCTAACATATAGAGAGATGTTTGCAATATCACTCACTCACACCTCAAATGATGTAGTGGAATAGAAGTTTAATATAGTGTTATAGAGGTTTACAGCATGGAAACAGGCCTTTGGCCCAACTTGTCCATGCCACCTAATTTTTAAAACCTGTAAGCTAATCCCAATTGTCCACATTTAGCCCATATCCCTCTATACCCATTTTACCTATGTAACTGTCTAAATGCTTTTCCAAAGACAAAATTGTACCTGCCTTTACTACAAATTCCAGCAGAAAGTAGTTGTTGATTTCAAGAACAAACTAGATACAATCTCAAGGCTAATGGGATCAAGGGATGGGGAAGAGTGGGGGGGGGGGGGGGTCAGGATATTTAATTCGATGATCAGCCATGATCATAATGAATGGCGTAGTAGGCCTGAAGGATTATGACCTTTACGGTAACTGGCAGGGCCATACTCGCTCCAGGCTTGTGGCTACACATTCTCTTGAACAAGGTAGTGCAGTTACATTCTCTTGCTGAATCTCAGGTGCTTCAACATTGCTCTTGGGTGAAATGTGAGTACGAGAAATGCTGTTTGAAAAACAGTGTGTTAGACCTTCTGTGAAGAGCCCTCCTTCCTCTGGCTTTTTGAGGGATTTTCTCTCTCTATTCCGTTTGTTGGTCACGTTGCGGACTCAGAGGCACTGCAGCTATAGCCCCAGTGCTTCTTGCAGGCATGGTGTGTACAAATAACCAAATCCCCTTGCCTCCCTGGATGGTGTAGTAACACATTAAAAGACCTCAAAAAAGAAGCCAGAGCAGAAATAAATTGAAAGCTCTTCATTTTGTTTCAAAGTTCATTTACAGGATGTGGGTCATACTGGCAGGGCCAGCATTAATTGCTCATCTCTAATTGTCTTTGAGAAGGTTGTGGTGAGCTGTCCACATGGCATAGGAGACACACAGTGCTATTAGGGAAGTTGTTCCGTAATTGTGACGAAACAACAGTGAAGGAACAGTGATATATTTCCAAGTTAGTAAGTGAGTGGTTTGGAGGAGAACTTCCAGGTGATGCTGTTCGGATGTATCAGATGCTCTTGTCCTTCTGGGTGGCAATGGTCATGGGTTTAGAAGATGCTGTCTAAGGAGCCTTGGTGAGTTCCTGTAATACGTCTTGTAGATGGTGTACACAGCTGTCACTGTGCATTGTTTTGTGGAAGGGATGCCAATCAAACAGGCTAATTTGTCCAGAATGGTGTCAAGCTTCATGAGTATTTTTGGATTGCACACACAGGGAAGTAGAATTTCCATCACACTTCTGACTTGTGCCTTGAAGATGGTGGACAGGCATTAGAGAGTCAGAAGGTAAGATACTTGCTCCAGGATTCCTGGTGTCTGGCCTGCGCTTGTAGCCAGAGTATTTATATGTTTCTAGTTAATGGCAATCTCCAGGATGTTGATAGTAGGGGATTCAGTGATGGTAATGTCATTGAATGTTACGGGATAATAGTTCAAGTCTGTCTTGTTGGGGATAGTCATTGCCTGGCACTTGTGTGACACAAATATATTTTGCCATCTGTCAGCTCAACCCTTGATAATGTCTAGGTCTCATTGCATTTGGGCATGGACATCTTCAGTGTCTGAGGAGTCGTGAGGAGTCTGAGGTGCTGAGTATTATTCAATCATCTGTTCTTCTGGCTTTATTGATGAAGCAACTGAAGATGATTGGGCCAGTCATCTCCCCTGAGAAACTCCTATAGTGAAGCTGAGATGACTGATCTCCAGAAACCATAACCATCTTCCTTTGTGCTAATATGAGGCCAACTGGTGGGGAATTTTTCTCTGATTCTTATTGACTCCAGTTTTGATAGGGCTCCTGATGCCACACTCAGTCAAATTTAGCCTTGATGGCAGTTACTCTCACCTCACCTTTGGAGTTCACTCTTTTGTTCATGTTTGAGGTTAGGGGCTGGTGAAACCCAAACTGAGTTTCAATGAGTAGGTTATTACTGAGTAAGTGCTGCTTGACTGCACAGTTGATGATGCTTTCCATCACTTCACTGATAACTAAGTAAATTGATGGGGTGGTAATTGGTCAGCTTGTATTGCATTTTGTGCACTGGATATACCTGGATAATTTTCCACTTTTCTGGGTAAATGCCATTGTTGTAGTTGTCCTGGAACAATTTGGCTAGGATTAACTGCCTATCCTTTCCAAAAAGCACTAAATAGTATGAACATGGCCTGTCCAGCATCTCCAAGGCATGTCAGGAGTGTGATGGAATACTCTCCACTTGCCTAGATGAGTGCAGCTCCAACAATACTCAAGAAAGTTAACATCATGTAGGACAAAGCAGCACACTTGATTGCTATCTCTGTCACAAACATTGAACCTCTCCACCACTGCCAAACAGTGGCAGTCATGTGTCCAAGATGCACTGCACAAACTCAGGTATCTTAGGCAGCACCTTCCAAACCCATTGCCATTTAGGACAAAAGCAGCAGATTCCTGGAAATGTCACCACCTGGAAGTTCCGTTCAAGCCACTTACCATCTTGACTTGGAAATATGCCATTATTCCTTCACTGTTTCCTCCCCAGTAGCACTGTGGTGTACCTACACCTCAGAACAGCAGCAGTTCAAAAAGGCAGCTCATCAGCATCTTCGAAAAGGGGCAATTTGGGATGGGTAATAAATGCTGGTCTGGCAGCGATGCCCACGTTCCATAAATGAAATTAAAAATAAGTGGGGTCCATCATGCAGCCAAATGTTTGTTCAGTGGAGAGAGTATCACAGATATTCACTGGAGCTGTGCAGTCCAAAATTCCACAATGTGCATCAAATTAACTGAAACAGCTAATTAGCACCATTCTGGCATACAAACAATTTGCTCACTCCAGTACATTTCTCAGAATGGGGCGCTGTCCTCATTATGCTGGAAATGACTGGAAGTACAATGTACACCATCCATGACTTTGGGGCTTCTGTAACACTGACAGTTCTGTCAATTTATGTCCAACTTTGCAGTCAGGATGAGTTCATACCCAGACCACCACAAATCACTTTTGCAACAAATCAGCTGCTTTTAATTTCTCCTAAAATGATTTTTTTACTAAATTTGAAGCAATCATATTTAAACATTAATGAAGTCAGTAATGTTCAATAAAATTAGCAGTTCAATAAAATTAGTTGCAAGAAATTTGACTTCACTGCAGAAAAAAGTACCTACTTCAGAATAACTAAATAAATACCAGAAGTGGCCAGTTCATGCCGATATTTACACAAAATGCTGCCAGCATACCCCCACAGCTCTTTATGTTGGCCGTGCATCTACATTGAACATTCATCCTGTCACTGCTGATGTACTTCACCATCCTGACAAACTATTGCTACAATAACTCTAGCTCAGCAAAGCACACCAAGTCCCATGGTCTTATTCACATTGATCATAAGAAAACACCACAAATTTCCACTTTCAGTTCATTAAGAGTTTTCTATTAATTGAGTTATACTTCTTAAGAGTGAGTAGAAAAGTGGCATTAGCATTAACATTGGAAAAGGTGTTGAATTCTCTTTATCTTCCTTTTTCTCCAAGCATTAGTATACACTTCACAATCATTGCTGTTATTCACCAGGGAAAAGGGGATGACAGATTTTTCATGCTGGTATTGCCAATACTGGATGCTTTGTAATTATACTTGTCTTCATTATTTGGCATTTTCTCGACATGCTTTTTTACTCTAAATTGGTCTCAATTTCATGGGTTCAACTTTATCTTGGCTAATGAAAAATTTTAAATAGAAAGTTAAAAGAAAAATAATTGAACACAAACTGCACATTTTGTGGATTTTTAGCTGATCCTGGGATGGTGTCTTACAGGAGCTATTATGTTTCGCAAAGGCAAATTTATCTCTGCTACAACTCTCACCAACTTTTGTAGATGCACCATAGAAAGCATTCTTTTTGGTTATATTACAGCTTGGTATAGCTCCTGTTCTGTCCAAGAAATTATAAAAGATCGTGAATGAAGCCCAGTCCATCACTCAAACCAGTTTCCTACCCACTGAAACCAAAAGAGAAAACACTGGAAAATCTCAGCAAGTCTGGCAGTACCTGTAAGGAGAGAAAAGAGCTGACATTTCGTGTCCAGATAATCCTTTTTCAAAGCTCATTTCTCTGCTGGGACTCCAACCCCTGCCAGTTAGGAACCTTTAGCTCCCAAGATAGACATAACCATCCAGTTGACCCTGACTATTTGGGATGAGCGAGCATTAAATTCTCCTGTTAGAGAGGCTAAAAGAGGGGAGAACCAGATGGCAGACCAAAAGCAAGTCTAAGTGAATTAGAGGATGGGCCGGGGCAAGTTCTGTTATGGAAATGGGAGGGCACCTCTGAGCTGTGAGTGAGCGGTTGCTGCTGGTAAGCTCTGGAACTGGCTGTTTCTAAGTTCAGAAGGCCAATCCTTCTGAACCTAGAAACAGGAGGGTTTCAGGGAGGCAGCAGCTGTGACACTAACTCGATTCACTCTCTCTCTCATCTCTCGCAAGAATCTGATCGATATTGTGATGGAGCCAGTGGAGTTGGCCATCTTACTAATCATTGTGCTGGAGGAGTACAGATTTCAGCAGCAAAAGGAGGCCATACCAACCATGCAAGAAGCATGAAGGCATTGAAAGAAACATATGTGTCCTTCATGGAATTGTCACACAACATGTGCCATTGAAGACACAAGGGAGAAGGTGCAGCATCTGTGCCACATCTTTGCGGATGTAGCATCATGTAATGTTGAAGGACACTCATTCCCTATGGCCATGAAGGTCATAGCTGCCCTAAACCTTTACACCAGGGGTCCTTCCAGGATTCCATGGGTGACTTGTGTGGAATACCACAGGCATCTACCCATAAGCCCATCTGTGAGGTAATGTGAGTTTGAGTGCACCTATGTCACCCTTTGCTCCCCATGGTACCAGTTAGTCCTGTTCGTAAGCCAGAAGGATTCCATCCCTTCAATGTCCAGCTGCTGTGTGGCTATTAAATGTGCTTCAGGCACGTGCACCCAATTTTCAGGAAGCGTGCATGATGACTAAATCCTTGGCCACTTGCAAATCCCTGGATTCTTTGAGGGCATCTCAGGCTGCAGGGATAGTTGTGTCATAGCTGGCAGGATCCTGCTGGTAGACTGGCAAGGCTCTTCCTGCAAGGAAAAGAAGACGGTATTAATACATGGCCTGGTAAAGAATTTGGAGTACACAGATCTCACCTGGGTTTGCTCATCTGGATGAATATGCAGTGGCTCCTCAATTTTCTCTCACAGATCCATCTCACTCTGAGCACAGGCCTAATCCTGCCTTTCCCCTGCAAGCTCAAGGCCTCTTGCTCGAGCAGAGTCAGGATCTTCAGGTTGGGCATTCGACTGCCCGTCTTCTCTCACTCATGATGGTTGTGAGGAAGCTTCTCCTACAGGAAAATAAATGGGGCTGATTTGAGCTGGCCACATGGTGGGTAAATATAGATGATTCCTGGCATGTGTGGGCAATAAGCAGGAAGAGATTGTAAGGAGGAGTGTTGAGGGTTGTGAGGAAGCTTGCGGGAAGTCAGGTGCTTGGGCCTTGTGAAGTGACATTATCAAGGTGACATTCCAAGGGTGGTGATAAGGTGGATTGCAGAGAGGAGACTAGGAGCACTTACCCTGACAGAATGGAGTAGGTCTTTCATCTTGTAGCATTGCAGCTGTTGTTTTGTGCAAGTGGCTGCCACTGACCAGTGCTGCCATTGTCTCCCAGGCAGGATTCTTCACCTTGTTTGAGGGTTTCCCTGCCAACCCAAGGGTATATTGTTGCCTGCCTCTCCTCTATGGCATTGAGCTTATGGATGAGGGGCCTCCTCTGTGACGATGCTTTCCTTGCTGCCATCCTCCTGGTTTGAAGACAGTAGGTGCCGTGGAGTTTTAAATGCAGTCCTCTTCATTGGACAGCTCAGCTGATTCCTAGGGCAGGCCAGTTAGATACTTCACACATCAGACATGTTTTTCATTTGGGCAGGGAAAAAATTCTAATTCCCTGAACATTGCAATCCAGATTGTGCTGCCATGGCCGAAAGAAATCATTAATTTTCGTGCCAAAAATGTCACGTAATTTTTTTCGGTAAGTTCTGCCCTACATGTTTGTCTATGTTATGATATGCTCATTCCTTTCAAGACCCCTTTCTATGATGCAGTGTGCTTGAAGCTGCCCATTCCACAAAAAATCATGATCAAAAGTTCCACATGGAAGATGCAAATCTTTCTCATACATTGTTAACCAAGGCCAGCAACAGGCAAGCTGCGAGGGCGATGGTCGTGAAGCTGACTGTGTGTCGAGTTATAAAGGCCTCAGAGGAAGTCATTTCATGGTGTCAAAGGCATGTTAGAGTTCGGTCCAACATCTGTTTCTCATCTTGCTCCGTTGTTTCGTCCTAAGTTCGTCCTCCATAAACATGTTCAGACCAAATGTGTATGACAGCCTGATTTACTCATACCTGTTATATACCCATGTTTTAATTCATTTAAGAACGAAGAAACAAATGCCACTAATAAGCCTAAGCTGCAAAGACATTCTTCTGCTCATTTTCAACCCTTGTCTTGATCATCCTTTCCAAGTCACATAACTTTTTGTTGTGGACTTCCTCCCTTGTGGGAATTGATACTCCACATTTTGATGGATGAAACATTGGCCTTGTCTGCTTGTCAGACGCCAACTTGTATGCTTAATGCACTAATTAAAGCTTAACTCTACCAGATCTGACTAGGGTGAAATTACACGCCCAATTAGACTTGGGATTTTTCCGATCAAACTGTCCGGGTACCAATCAAATTCTACTGGCAAGCATCAAAAAATGAATTCCTCAGCATCATCACTTCTAAATCCTTGCTCATAAAAGTTGCAACAGCTTCAGGAAATTCCAGGCTTCTTGGGTCAGCCAGTTTTATAAAGTTTTCATATGACACATTCATATGACACATCCGGGGACAAATTCTAAAGTAGAAATTTTAAAGGGTAGTTAAAATGTACAGTGGGGTGGGGAGCTTCCAATAGTATTCTTGTGCCAATCCAGTCAGCTCAATTTTAAATTGAAGGCCGTAAGGACATTGACTCAAAGTCACTATGGTAAGTATTTAATTATATAGCTCTGATAACGCTGCTGTTTTTAACTGAAGCTTGAACAACTGAGGGGAGCTGCTTCTCCATCAGCCCAAGTTGCTGGATTCTAAACAAAGGGCCAGAAGAGGCCCCGAGAAGTGAGATTTTGTTTTACAGTTTTCCTTATGGGCCAGAAGCCAAAGAGTCAATGAGAACTTCCCTTATCGTCAACATATAATACCCTCTGTCTGAGCATTCTTAACTTGTGCCAAGAACCATTTCTCTGGGTCCTCGGCAACAGTGTCTGAGTCACCTGATTTTAATGGCTGAGCAGTTGTTTCCCACCAACATCCTTGTCCATTGGCTGAAAAGTGAAAAACAACAAACCAGAGGGATCCAGCCACTAAAATTGGCAGAGGGGCACTGTTGCTTCCACACAAACCAACCATCTTTCCCCATCTTTCTGCCTCAGAGTGAAATTCAATGTTTAATTCTCAGAGAACTTGATCAAAATGAAAACAAAGTAATCACATTCTCCTTATGCTTACCAGATTTCCCCCTTCTTGCTTTTGATATCTCTTCACCTTGCTATATTTGATAGATTGAATTAGAGAGGGCTAAGGGGAAACGGCACAGAAGTTGAGGCCGGCATAGATCATCCATAATTTTATTGAATGGTGGGGCATGCTTGAAGGCCTGGTGGCCTACTCTGCCTCTTTTTCTCATGTTGTATTCTTACATTATCTCTGGCAGTAAAATTTTAGCTTTCCTGTTACCTTTTTTCTTTCAGCCTTATCATTTTGTCTTCATAAACAGCTTGTTAATTAGCTGAAGCCCATCTCTAAGAATAAGTTTTCAGCCAATCAATACTCAAGACTGGGAAGACATCCATCACTGCATCAAAGATGGGACCAGCTTAATCCTGACTTTATAAAATGTTCAATTTAAAGAAGCAGGGTTACTCGCCATATTATCCTTACAACACATTCCCGTCTTAATGAGATAAACACAGTAAGAAGTCTCACAACACCAGGTTTATTTGATAGCAAAAGCCACTAGCTTTCAGAGCGCTCGCTGCTCCTTCATCAGGTAAATGGGATTTTACTTCTCAAACAGGGCATATAAAGACACAAACTCAATTTACAAAATAGTGGTTGGAATAGGAGTCTTTACAGGAAATCAAGTCTTAAATGTACAGACAATGTGAATGGAGAGAAGGTTAAGCACATTAATTAATGAGATAACCCACTTAATGGGATAACCCAATACTGGAATCCATTAAGAGTTAATTTCAGATGTTTGTCCGCACTATTCCAAAAAATCTCAAACCAGCTGGTTAAAGCAACAAACTTAATACAATGAAATTGCCATCAACTTATTCCAAAAATTCTTCCATTATTTAGCCCATAAGGAGCAAAGGAATGCATATCAAAGATCAATGGAAACTAGTGCCTCCAGTCATAATGCACATAATCTATGTCTGTGAACTTAATCTTTTAATTGCACATTTTTAATAGTATTAATTCCACATCAGCTGCAGTAAACAGCTAGTGGTTAAGATCACAAGATTTTGGCAATCAGTTACACATCAGCATTGTGGACTTCAAATCGCTGCTTAATTCACCTAGAAACTGCAACACTGATTCTGCTCTTCATTGCAGCTCATAGAATCATAGAATTCTACAGTGCACAAGGAGACCATTCGGTCCATCAAGTTTGCACTGACCACAATCCCACGCAAGCCCCATCCCCATAACCCCAGGCATTTACCCTAGCTAGTCCTCCTGACACTAAAAGGGAATTTATCATGGACAATCCCCCCTGATGTGCACATCTTTGGACTGTGAGAGGAAACTGGAGATAACCCACACAGACATAGGAAGAATGTGCAGAATCCACACAAACAGTGACCTGAGCTGGAAATCGAACCCTGGTCCCTGATGCTGTGAGGCAGCAATGTTAGCCATTGTGCCACCATGCTGCCCTGAATCTGAATTTCTTCCCTTTTACATTACGTTGTTGATGCAAAACCCTGCCCTTAGTGTGATGAAATTCCTAACAGTAGACTTCAGTCACACGAAGATTTAGAAATCAAATTAACAAAAAGTATTAAAGGAGAAATTTTGAAAGCAGATAAACATTCTCAACTTTGATTACTTACTATATTTTTCAAATTAACTTCTCCTTTCATAGATAGGACTGTAGAATGAAACTGCACAGAAACTGCACTTGGCCACATTGCCTGAGCTCGTTCTTTGATGGAGCTGAAAGAGATCTTAAATTTTAATCACCATAAATATCTTTCTCCAATTTAGGAATGCTGTCCTGAAGACAATTAATCATCTGCAAAATGTGAGCATTACATATTTCCTGACACTGCAGAATAGAAATCCACCAGTCCCCCTTAGCTAATGGCAGCTTTCCCTGGAGTGTTTGGATCTTGTCCCAGTTCTCAATTTTGCTCCTTGGCCTTTTGAAGATGCTGAATGGGGTCCACTGAGTCCAATATGTCAGCATTCTTTACCTGGAACAGAAATGGGTATCATACAATAAATACATGAGATGCACTGTGTTGGACCAATACTGGTTTCTGATTCCTAGGCTAGTTTTAGTTAACTTGTTTTTTTGTTTGAAGGAAGGATATACAAAATTGTACCTCACTCTTTTTAAGGAAATTTGAGGCAGCTGGAGTCTTCAGATTTGGGTTTCAAAGGGCTAAAGGAGAGAGAAAATATCATACCAAACTAAATATTACATGGGGTTGGTTGAGCATTGCTCTCTCAAAATAAAAAAAATTCTTATTTATTAGTCACAAGTAAGGCTTTCATTAACACTGCAATGAAATTATTGTGAAATTCCCCTAGTCATCACACTCCAGCGCCTGTTTGGGTCAATGCACCTAATCAGCACATTTTCAGACTGTGGGAGGAAACCGGAGCACCTGGAAGAAATTCACTCAGACAATGATCCAAGCATGGAATCGAACCAAGCTCCCTCATGCTCTGCCATCAAGTCACCTCATACAGCATCCTGAGACAAGATATCTCCCCAGCCACTGTCAATCTGTTTCCTGGTAAATCAAAAACTTGCATGATGTTGGATAGAATGCATCAGAATTTTATCACCCATGTTAGAAAATGAACCTATTTATTTCTCAGTAAGATAGAGAAAGATTGTATGAGATAATCGAGTAGGAAAAGAGGAAGAAGGGAGAAAAAGTGAAGAGAGGCCTTGAAGAGGGGGCATGAGCTAAAGATGTGAAAAATGTCTCTGAAGCAAAAAAAAATTGATGAGTGCTGAACTGCACACAAAAAAAGTCAGAGGAAATTCAATTTTTAGAATGGAACAATGTGGAATATAAAAAAGTCTGATCTTATTGTGGTAATTATTTGTTAAATTTGCATGGAAGTATCGGATTAATTAATTTATTTATAATTTATTTCACTGTGGACTGTAAGTAATTGCAATGCTTACACAAAGTGCTGCTGATTACATGTTTTTCATAAATTAAAATGTTCCCATATTGATTTGCTCAGTTCTGCTTTTAGTATTACTTAGCCTGGGGATTCTCAGGCTGCAGTCATACCGGAAAAGAAGCAACCAGATGTTGCAGATTACCAATGCACAGCTACACCATAACGGAGAGAGAGAGCTGTGGACATTGGGAGTTGTAATGTGGTGAATGGAATTTATATTAGCAATTTTTTGTGAGCATAACGGCAATCAGTGGCAACTGAAGATCGCTAGCTAGTAATTTTAGGAGTCTGTTGCATCTTGAATTATTGCATCAGTTTTGAGGTTTTATATGTGTTGTATTGCATGTAAGTTTTGTTAACATTGTTGCAATCTTTATCTTTAACAGTAGCAATGATTGAGGAGGATGTTTATAAAATCTCAACTTTCATATGCCATGTATTCCCTTCTGATTTTCACACTTTGTGAAATACCAATAATGGCTCAGTAGTATCGCTGCTGTCTCTGAGCCAGATGTTTGATGGTTCCAAGCCCACTTCAGAGACATGGGGCTGGATTTAATGTTGGTGACTGGGATCTCAGCCACCGGTTGGAGGACTGGTGGGAACCTTGTATCATTTCCCTGCAGAGGCTTGATCAAATTAAGTACCCTACAGATACTTACTTGTCAGTATGGGCTTGCTCTCAGATTTTGGACTGTAGGTTGGAAAATCCTAAGAATGTGCTGCCACCAATCAGAGGTCAGAAGGTCTCCAATGCTAGTAGTGCCACCAGGAGTGATGGCTGTTGCCTGTAACACTACCAGGATTTCACCAGGATTGTCTGGACACAGGTGAGTGATATTGGGGTGGGGTTGTGGGAAGGAGGGCATAAGGGAGTGGAAGGAAAGAGCAGCGGAGTTGTTTTCAGTACATCCCATCCCCCCACTCCCAATTTCCTGATGCCAGATGTCTCAATTTGGAACTGAAAGCCTAGCATCCCCCCACCCACCACCCCCCCCCCCATCCCCCCCCCCCCCGCACCCACCCACCCCCGCCACCCCCAAACACTCCTGGTAACCTGATGGCAACCTGACAGGGTTTACAGGGATATTTCAGGAGGCACAGGAATGCCACGCAACTGCCATTTAATCCTTGATCAGCAGTAAATCCTAGGAGGGCTCTGCTAAATTGACACATTAATCACATTGGTCCCTCTCTGCTTCCAACTTAATTATAGGATATTTTCCCACTAGCGGCAGACACACACAGTCTCTCCCACAATTAGTTCTGCCTAGCTGCCATTTTTCTGTCGTGACAAGGCGAATTAAATTCTGCCCATGCGCACATAATTCTTTAGGATGACACATAACCATGACACTAAGTGAATCCCATTTCCAGTCTGTCTGGTTTAAGTATGTTATTAAACTGAGGCCTCCATTTTCCTCTCCTCCTGAACAAGGATTCCTCAGTCAATACCAACAAAATAGGTTAACTTACCTTTGATCTCATTGTGGTAAGTTTGACATGTGCAAACTAGCTGCCACATTGCAACATTGACTTCAGTTCAAATGTCATTCACTAGCTGAAGTGTCATGGTCACCCTGAGGACAACTGAATCCTGTTACAGCCTTTTTAACTTACTTATGACAATTTTGTGCTAGAAACTTAAGGTTAATAGAGCTTGAAGCAAGGTTCCTTGGAGACTCTTTAACTTGACTAATAATTCCTTTAGCGGCAGCCACCAAGAACAGTAGCAAAGCACAATCAGGCTTCTGAAACTAAAGCTCAATGGCATCTGATAGTGGAACTTCACACATCTGGATAGATCAGGTGGCAGCTTCAGCACAGCCCATATGGTGTTCTGAGGATCATTTGACAGCAGTTTGATGCTCCACACCAAAGTAAAGGGGAAGAAACCAAATCAATCAAAGCTAAGGTGACAGACACTGCCCATGTAGCTGCAGCTTGCAAACAATCAGAATGTGCATGCACACATGTGCGTGTGTGTGTATGTTTGAGAGTGAGTGTGTGTGTGTGTCTGTGTGAGTGTATGTATGTATATGTATGTGAGTGTGTGTGTGAGTGAATGTGTGTATGTGCGTGTGCAAGTATGCGTGAATGTGTATCTAAGTATGTGAGTGTGTGCATGTATATGTGTGTGTACGTGTCTGTGTGTGCATTTGTGTATGTGTGTGTGTGTATGTGTGTGTGTATGTGTGTGTTTGTGTATGTGTGTGTGTGATTATAAGTGTATGTGTATGTGTGAGTGTGTAAGATTATGTGTGTGTGAGAGAGGTTGTGTGTGTATTTGAGAGTATATATGTGTGTGTGAGTGCACGACTGTGTGTGTGTGTGTATATGCATTTGAGTGTGTGTATGTGTGTTTGAGTGTGTCTATGTGTGTCTTGTTGCAGATCACCCAGGGAGTCAGAGTGTGTCAGCAATATGCACTTTCATATGCATGTTGCAGTCTGGAGCTTTAGATAATGATGGTAGAGATTCAACTTCCTTCCCATCATATGACTGGCCAGAAATCTGTCCCATTCCTCCCACTGGTGTGTATTGTAAGGATCTTCAAGTTGATAACCAATCTCTTTGGCTACGTTACGACTGCATCTTCCTTAGTTATTAAGTCCTGGGATGGAAATTGAACCCAGAGCTTCAGGGACACTTACACCCACTGCGCCACAAGACCTTCCAAAAGATTACTACAGCCAAGAAAAGTAACAGAAAAGTTGTTTATGCAAGATGTATTCAACAGAGTGCTTGCAATGCCTGTTTTAGTTCCCTAGTAACATCATAGAGTTTCTTGTCTGGATTTCGTTGAAATCTAGAGCAGAATTTTACAGGGCCCAATATCATGTTTTATAAATTAGACCCAGGAGACATTTACATATTCAACTGTAGTTTGGAAAGGTTTCCTGCAGTTTATGTGGAATTTAAAAGCAACAATGGACATGAAACTTATCCTTTAAAATCTCCCATGACTCAAAGCCAAACATTTTACAGAATCAAAAGCTGTGGTGTAATCATTTTACAACATGCTCTCATGGCACACTGCTTGTGACTGATCCCAATGGCAGGAGAGCAAAACTAAAGGTGATCCATAAAGGGGTGGCATTCACACTACATTAATGACAGAGTAATGGGCATACCAAGTGGAGGCCACTGAGGTCTGATTTCCTTTTTGTTAATTATCATATTTTACAAGTTTGTGCATGTGGTTCAGTGAATATTCAGATTTAAAAACGTTTTATTTCTGACAAATTAGCAAAGGTTTCAAAGCAGACTTTACAAGATTTATTGCATGACCTGAACAATATTCTGTTATCCAAATGTCAGTGATGGAGGTAATTTACTGCTGCTGCATCTCAGCTCATTGTGCCTTCTCTTTGGTAAGTACGCTGCCCTTACATCCTCCTTTAGTCTCTTGTTCCATATCAACACATCTACTCATACTCATGGCTACTTACTTGAACATTTCATCTCACACGGCCTCTCAACTCTCATTATGTCAATCATAGATAAAATAATCTGTAATCACTCCTTTGTATTCCTATACAATCACATTGCCCTTCCTCTAATAACCTCATTCTTCTTGTATCCGCTTCTGGAACAATTTGACACCCAAGACATCACCACTGGGACTACCAAATTCCCAACTTTGGTCCTCCATTCAAATTTCTGCAGAAATGAATTTTCTCAATCACCCTCTCACCTCCATCTTAATAACAGAGTAATGGGCATACCAAGTGGAGGCCATTGAGGTGTGCTCATGTCCCCATTAAAACCATTAATTCTTCTATCCTGGTCATTTCCCTAGTATGATCCTGAAGTCCAATAAATGTAGACTTGAAAGTTGAATGTAAGAACCTTTTGAAGAATGACAGGGACACTTGCTAAATGAACGTGACTTTATTGTGGTATGTTCTCTGTCATTCCTGTTGCTTCTGTTTCCCACTCTACATCACAATGCATTACTTCCATGCACAAATTATTACACAGAGCTCTATGAAGAATCAAAAAAGACAAATGAATAACACAACTGGTTTAACCTCTGCAGATCTGTTGGGATGTTACTCAAGAATATTGACAGTATTCAAGTAAAGCAATCCACTTGATTGTCACCCTGTCTGCAAACACTCACTTCCTCCACCACTCCCAAATAACAGCCATGTGTACCATCTACAAGATGCACTGCAAGAATTCACCATGGTTTCTTAGGCAGCACCCTTCAAACTCATGGCTGCTACCGTCCAGAAGGACACTCTGGGCCCATTGCATTCTCAGGATTAAAAATGGGGTCACAGTGGGAAAGTTTGGAAAGCACTGTATCAAGATGTTTTGGAATAAAAACAGGTACTTGGAAATTAAATTACATATTAGCCATCACAGGAAAGACATGAGATAAATGGCTTTATCCTGCTCCTGTGCTCTCTTGACCTTTTTGCCATGCCCTCATTTTAGCTAATAAATTCTTGACAGTTCTCTTGCCTCATGAATTGTCCTCTTCCATCTAAATCTGCCCATCTTCACCCCACCACTCAGAAACCCTTATCCCCTTTCACCTTATAAACTACTACTCCATTTTTAGCCTCTTCTCCTCTCCAAAGTTTTTAAATGTACCAATGCTTTCTGCAAATTTTCCATCCTTGCTCTGGCATACCATGAATCAAATTTAATTGTATGGCACAAGATTTGGAAGACATTCCTGTTCATGTTAATTTTCCACGTATACAAAATATTAGTTAAAACAAGATCCTCACAATCTTTCATGCTGAAAATATAGCTTGAAGATGTAAATTATCATAGATGTCTGCACACAAATAAACATTTGAAGCCATGAAAAATGCCTCCAAAATCCAGGGTCAACTGCTGGCATGGATGCTAGTTGTCCCCATTTTGAAATGTCATTAACATTCAACACAGAGTGGGCATGTCAAACGACTGGAGATTTTCCCAACACAGTTTATATCGCCTACTCAATCCTGCGCAGCACAGGATTGAGTAGGCGATGCAGACTCAATGGGCTGAATGGCCTCCTTCTATACTGTAGAGATTCTGTAAGTTACCTATAAGCATAATATCACCCCATCAATTTATGGGGTGATAAATTTGAGGCTATTAATGTTTATATTCATTGCCATGGCTGAAAAGGGAGATTAATTTACATGCTGAGTTCATGCAAAAGCATGTTTTGGGGCCCAGAAAAATGGGGATTGTCTTATGCACTCAACTTATACATTGTGATTTAGTGCAATAGAGATCCATTCTACTTGCAGGACTCAATGACAATTATGGAAATTCTCTGCCAATGCACCATTTGCCAGCAGCATGATTTCCAACTGACTGCACCCCACTTCACCAGGAAACCGATGGCTGTGGTGCACTTTCCGCATGGATGGAAGATTCTGTCAGCATGAATAGCCAGAAAAACATTGTTCAACCTCAGTCCTTCTCCATTTACAAAATACATTATTTAAACAACACCCTAAGACAAACACCACAAAGAAAACTTTACCTGGCTGAGTGGCAAGCTAGATAGCAGAACCTGATAAAATACCAGTATAGTACACTCAGAGGGCTCTTTGATGCAGTTCCATTAACAGACCACTATACCAGTGATAGGAATGGAAGCAACTTTATCACCCATTGTTCAAGAAGGGGAATAGAGACTTTCCGGGGAATTATAGGCCGGTGAGTCTTACTTCTGTTGTGGGCAAAGTATTGGAGAGAATTATTAGGGATAGGATTTATAGTTATTTAGAGAGAAATGAATTGATTGGGGATAGTCAGCATGGTTTTGTGAAGGGTAGGTCGTGCCTTACTAACCTTATTGAGTTTTTTGAAAAAGTGACCAAAGAGGTGGATGGGGGTAAGGCAGTTGATGTGGTATATATGGACTTTAGTAAGGCATTCGATAAGGTGGCCCATGGAAGCTTCTGCAGAAAATGCAGATGTATGGGATAGAGGGTGATTTAGCTAATTGGATTAGGAATTGGCTAGCAGATAGAAGACAGAGGGTGGTGGTTGATGGGAGATATTCATCGTGGAGTTCGGTGACAAGTGGTGTACCTCAGGGGTCTGTTTTGGGGCCCCTGCTGTTTGTAATTTTTATAAATGATCTGGATGAGGGTATTGAAGGATGGATTAGTAAATTTGCGGATGACACCAAAGTCGGAGGAGTGGTAGATAGTGAAGAGGGGTGTTATAGTTTGCAGAGAGACTTGGACAAGTTGCAGAGCTGGGCCGAGAGGTGGCAAATGGAGTTTAATGCGGAAAAGTGTGAGGTAATTCACTTTGGCAGGAATAACAAATGTGTAGAGTATAGGGCTAATGGTAGGACTCTTAATAGTGTTGATGAACAGAGGGATCTTGGTGTATATGTGCATAGATCCCTGAAAGTTGGCAATCAAGTCGATAAGGTTGTTAAGAAAGCATATGGAGTCTTAGCTTTGATTGGTAGGGGGATTGAATTTTGGAGCCGCAACGTCATGTTGCAACTGTATAAAACTCTAGTGCGGCTGCACTTGGAGTATTGTGTGCAGTTCTGGTCCCCGCATTATAAGAAAGATGTGGAGGCATTGGAGAGGGTACAGAGGAGGTTTACCAGGATGTTGCCAGGTATGGAGGGCAAGTCTTATGAGGAGAGGCTGAGGGATTTGAGGTTGTTTTCATTAGAAAGGCGGCGGCTAAGAGGAGACCTTATTGAAACATATAAGATGATTAGAGATTTAGATAGGGTGGACAGTGATAGCCTTTTTCCTAGGATGGAGAAAGCTAGCACGAGGGGACATAGCTTTAAATTAAGGGGTGGTAGTTATAGGACAGATATCAGAGGTAGGTTCTTTACCCAGAGGGTGGTTAGGGTACAGAATGCCCTGCCTGCGGCAGTTGTAGATGCGCTAAGTTTGGTGGCGTTTAAGAGATTAGTAGATAAGTTTATGGACGAAAAGGGAATGGTTTAGTTTGGAGGGTCATGGCTTTTTCCTAGTTGGTCGGTGCAACATTGAAGGCCAAAGGGCCTGTTCTGCGCTGTAATGTTCTATGTTCTATTGACTGGAGCTGGATAATCAATTTAGTCCATCAATGGCAAAGAGGCAGCCAGGCAGCGGTTTGCCCAGTTGATGCAGGGAGGGAGGGTTGTTGGTAGTGGTGGGTACAGGAAAACATTGTATCCACCGGCTCCATGACCCAAGGAGAATGGGCCTCTTGTGGACAGCAAGTTGCAGGGGTTAACTACGAGAACACTGCTGCACATTCATCTGGACTCAGGATCCAGTTATGGTCCTGAAACGAGGACTTAACCACTTCTGAGAAAATACTGGCTTTTAATTCAGTGACTGGTACTTATGACAGATCTGATCATCTCTCGCAGACTTCAGACAGTATTGTTTGCAGAAGCCTGTGCTTCTCACAGATGTACTGCAGTCTCCTAAGGTCAAGACCAGTCGGACTGGGATGTGTGGTGTTTCATGGGGGAACCCCATTTGGCAGTTGGGAGCAGGTACTCAGGGACGGATAGTCCCATGGTTATTAAGGGTGGTAGTGGGGGTGGGGAAGTACTTTGGAGGCTCGCCTAATCCTATGGTGGGCTTATGTTATCCAGAAGCTGGAAGTGGTTGAAATTCTAACTTTGTATGGGTAAATCACAACAACACAATGAGAACCATCTGATGCTTGTGATCTAAATCTCATTTTGGGATATTTCCCAGTGCCGGCCAATTGCCCAACAGCAATCCCTACCTAGGAACTTCTGGGGAGGGAGGGAGAGAAGGGTGCGAGTTCCCCAGCGCATCTTTGAGAAACGCTCACAGATACATTGCTGTGGAACTTGAAAGTTCCACTAATTGCCCAACTGCATCACTTCTTTTGAGCCTGCATACCAAAGGAGCTTTGAACTCTCCATATGTTTCTCCAACACAGAAGGTGGTCCTTATTCTTTTCTATAGATGTTCAAAACATAATCTTCTTGGTAGCCTGACTGAATCAAGGTAATTGCTATAATCCTTCAAATACCTCATTAAATTACAATTCTTGTGAAAAAGTTGTATGTAAAAATTACACAAAAATACTTCACTTTTTACTAGACACAGTCTCAAAATATGAAACTTTTAAACTTCTGAAGCTATTCTTAAAATAGCTTTTTTATAAAGTACAAAACAGCAGGCTTCAATATTAGTTTTCAGGAATCGTATTTATTTGCTAAGTGTTACAAAATTCAAAGTAATTTAAGTCCTTTAAATTACATTGCAGTAGATGCTTCTATGAGTCAAATTTGCCAGGTAGTTCCAATAAAATATCAATTAAACAGGACCAGGCATTTCCATTACATAATACAATAACCCTTCCTTTTAAAAGTTATTAAGTTTAGGGGAAGAGGTTTAGGGTTGCCCTTTACCCTCCAGAGTTACAATGTTTGTCGTGGCAGAATGGGACTCATTAACAAAAGGCAAATAACACCCGCGTATTACAATCCAGGAAACAGCAATTTTAAACCATATGGAGAAAACCAGTCATATCAAACACAGCACTTTCCAACAAAATATTTTATCACATCATTCTGTGCAACTGCTAACTTTAAAATATATTCTGGGCTGTGCTTACTGATATAACAATTGCTTTTTACACAGCAAAAATATTCAGTTAAGCATAATTCACACAAAAAGTTTGCATTTCAGGTAATAGTCTAGCAGAATATTTACAGCACTTTGGTAGTTACATTAGTCCCACCATACTCTCACTTATATCCCACAATTTCCTTGCAACTACATCATCCATTGCTTTAGGCAATAATTCTTCTTGTTTGCAGTCTCCAAAATACTTCCCTGTCACACCTTGAACTTCTGGAGAGGTAGCCAAATAAAGTGTAGTCTGTGCTCCTTGTTCTGGTGTTTTAAAGAATGCCCAGGACACCAGCTTGAAAATTGGTAATCCAAGTAAAGGGATATTGATATGTCTTCCCAGGTTTGTGCGTACAATGCCTGGGTGCAGCACATTTGCAGTGACCCCGGTGCCTTCCAGCTGTTTGGCTAGTTCGTGAGTGAACAGGATATTGGCCAGTTTACTTCTGCTGTAACCAAAACTTTTGTTGTAGCTTTGTTCACTGTTCAGATCATCAAAGTTGATTTCACCATACTTGTACAGCTTTGAGGATACCACCACTATCCTGCTTGGGGCAGAGTGTTTGAGGAGATCAAGGAGGAGATTAGTCAGAAGGAAGTGCCCCAGGTGATTCACCCCAAACTGCATCTCAAAGCCATCCTCAGTTTTCATGTAGGGACACTGGAAGATTCCTGCATTATTGATTAGGACATCTAGCCTTGGTTCTTCCTTTGAGGGATGGGAAGGAGGATAGAAATGTTTTTAAAACTTTTCATCCAGTACTATAATGCATTATTCACAAACAATTTAAAGCAATTGGAATCAATAAGAATCCTCTGTCCTCTACAAGTTTATTAATGCTAGTTAAATAAGGAATACTTTGCAGGTTTTTCTTGTACTGCGAATGCACCTTTTTAAAGAAAAATAACAATGAAAAAGCTCTCATAAGAATGGAAATTCATTACAGGTCCTGATAGAAGCTGGGTCTTGGATACATTCCTAATTTTGGACTTGTCAAAATGCATAATCAAATAAAGCTACAGGTGTGGGATGGATGAAAGATGGAAACAAACCAAAAAATATATACATTTTTTCAAAAACAAAAATGGAAGCTTCTGTAGGATGGAAACACACATGCACATAAACTAAAAGCCCTCAATAAATTACCTGAAAACTCTTTGGAAAGTATTCGAATATTTACAAATAACTGCCAATTAGTACCATTACTGTCATCAAACAATAAGTCTCCTAAATATGAGTGTATTACAGTTCAAATATTGTGCTACCATTCTTGAATCTGAAGTGCAAGAAACTTTGCCACTAAAACTTGAGTATTCCTTACTTAACAGAATCTCTCATATTTGCGTATGTATTTTGTATTATTTCACATAAAGTGAATACATGATTGCTGGTCACCTGTCTTCAATTTAAAGGAAAAAATTATCACCGTAAAATGTATTTTCACTTTTGAAAAGGGCAACTGGTCTCACCTATTCTGAACTTCTTAGTTCACCAACAGTAAAAGAAACTTTATTCTAATCTGACCAAGACTTGCTCAATCCATATATGCCAACTCTTAAGAATTTTCCATGTGATGTGATTTCTTCTTCAAATTCAGCCTCAGTTCTTTACAAGGCAGGTTTTCACACACAGGGTGGTGGGTGCCTGGAACTTGCTGCTGGGGAAGTAGTGGAAACGGATACAATAGTGTCTTTTAAGGGGCGTCTTTACAAATACATGAATAGGATGAGAATGCAGGGATATGGCCCCTGGAAGGGTGGAAACGTTTAGTTCATTGGTGCAGGCTTAGAGGACTGAAGGGCCTGTTCCTGTGCTGTAATGTTCTTTGTTCTTATGACCTAGCAAGAGGACTTGGAAAATTCAGGATTTTTTTTAGCAATTCTTCTGTGCATGTGCACCCAATTCAGGACTGCACCCATGCATCCAAACAGACTTTTTCTTTGTGTTTACCTAGACTACAAATAGGTAGCTGCAGAGGAAGCCAGAAGAGGGGCCTGCCAAAGCACATTGCTTTGTTGAGCCTGAAGTCCCCATGAAACTGCCTCTTACAGAGACTGCCATCTTTTCCTGTTATTCAATGCGCCTTTGTGTGACAGCTTGAAACTCTTCATGGTGCTCTGAATGATAACCAGGCAGATTCAGATTCACTCTGTGAAATGGGCCAGTATGTGCGCACTAATAAGAGTCCTCATTATCTGCTGTTCAGCTCTCAGAATTCTTGGCTTTAGTTTTGACATCATTAACTTACTACAGGCAACAAGGCACTAGAACATTTTTTGACCATCAAACTAAGAACTCCTTTCCGCTGCTCCATTACCTCCTTCTACAGACTTTAAATATCCAAACACCTGAATTCTACATCTTCATGAATTCCATGGAGGCTCCAGCTTGGTCCAAATATGTACTGTCGTCACATTTCCCTGAGGAGATACAGCTAATTCCTATATAACGTACATTTGAAGACAAAGTTGCAGGGCAATGGGGCAAGTGCAGGGATACGAAACCAACTAGATAGCCCTGGTTCTAAAATGGATAGCCCTGATCCTACTAAAATGGTGATCTGTCTACAAACAATTCTCAACATATTTCAACTGCATCTTGTAGTTGACTAGTTGGGACGTGGCACTGAGCAAGCCTGCCGATTAAGTGGAATGACTGAAGGGAGACATTTGAGTTATAACCAGCATGTTGGAGGAAGTAATCTAAACCATATAAACTTTAACCAGGCATGAACCATCTGACCTTCATGATACTACCTACCTCTGCTCCCCCCCTCCCCTCCAACCTGGCCATCCTACCTTACTATAACCCAGGGTTCAGCTGTTGCAAAAGCAGTGTGATGTGACAAAAAGCTTATCATCATTGAGACAAGAAAACATTTGTAGCCATGAAGGAACTCGGAAAAAGTAAACCTTTGAGGCATTTGAAAAACAAACTGAGATGTGCAACAGAACTATATATTGGCTGTGGATTAATAACTGATGACACCTTTAAGCAGCTGCTACAATTCAGTCAACATGCATAGCATTGAGGAAGTAGAATGCCCTTCACAATGAGGATTCTCTGGTTGAGCAATTAATGGTTTTACTGACAGCAGTATTATAACTAACACTGAACATGAACAAGCAGCAGCAGAGGGTGACTATCAGAGCTTAAGTATTTAATAAAACCCTACATACCAAGCAATTGGAATGGAAAATGCTGAGAGCTGAAAAAATCAAGAGTTCACACACAAAAAAAGCAGAGCAAAGGGATTAAAGGATTATTGGTAATGTTAAAAGAGAACATTCTGCTAAATGGAAGCTACATCCAAAGAATAATATTGCTACAGATTTCTTGGTTTAAGTCACAAAATCACCTTTTCAGGACAAGTATCTGAAACAAGTTTCTCTTGTATATATAGATTAAAAACAGTACTAACAGCACAGGACAGATTGACTAATAAATTTCAGAAATATACAATCCTAATCTGTTAAATCGTTAAATGAAGAAAGAGATATGCAATCCTGTTTTATAAGCTAAATAGACTTTCTATTCAAAGGGGCATATGTTAGAAATAGTCTGTAAAAGCCATTTGCCTATATACTTAATAGCTTCCTTCACTCTTGGACAGTTCCTTTGAATGGAAGGGGGTTAATGTTATCTCCATCTTTAAAAATAGAGATAAGGCCTGGATAATTTCTGGTTAATAAGTTTGACATGAATAATAGGGAAAATCCTTGAGGAAATCATGAGGGATGTGATATATGACTACTTACAAGTAGAGGGATATATTAAGGGTCCAAACAGTTTCAAAAATGTCTTACACATTGATTGTACTTTTTGCATAGGTTAAAGTCCAACAGGTTTACTTGGCACTAACTTTCGGAATCTCAAGCTCCTTTTTGTGCTTACCCCTGTCCAATGCTGGCATCTCCACATCATGGCTTTTTGAGTAGGTCAGCAATGAGATAGATGAGGGAAATCTAGTTAATAGTGTTTACAAAAACCATATGGCAAGACATTTCAGAAGAAACGCCTACATGGTCAATGCATATGTATTAGTAATGGTTTATTGCGTTGGATTGGGAACTTTCTGGAAATACAAATCCATCTACAACAACTTAAGGTCTATGGTTTTCCAACTGGTGATGTCCTAGGGGGATCACTATTGGAACTGTAGCTCTTTACTGTATTTATTCATCATCTAGATGTATACATAGAAACAAGATCTGCAAATTTGAAAATAATAAAATCTGAGAAAACGTTAAGATACTTGATACTGCTGGAATACTGCAGCTGGATCTTGGTTTATTGGAAATTGGGTTCATGATTGGTAAATGAAGGTTAATTTGGAAAAGTATGGTGCAATGGATGTGGGGAGGACAATGATCAATCTATACATGCCTGCAAGTGAAAATCATAAAAGATAGAGAAAGAAAGATATATGAACATTCTAGTATCTATAAACATGGACAGGGATCGCATGTAGAAGTGGGAACATTGGGGAGGCGGCGTGGGCTCATTGGGCTGAAGGGCCTGTTTCCCGTGCTGTTTTGTTCTTTGTTCTTTGTAGTACACAGATCTCTTAAGGTTCATGAAAAAGTCTGAGAATCGATAAAGAGAGTTAACAAGGTATTGAGAGCACTGAACTATAAGTCAAAGCATACTGTGCTAATCATTGTACAAGAATTTTGGTCAAGCTCCAGTCAGAGTAGTGTCCAGTTTTGCATTCCTTATGTGTTGAGTGATATTGAGGCTTTGGAAAGGGTGCTGGGTGGGCCGTTGAGTAAGGCATTTTAGTTGGCAAGACAAATTAAAAGAGCTGGAAAAGAACACTTAAAAGTTCACTTGGGGGTCAGCTGATCAATATTGAGATGGTGATTGCGTTTCAGTAGACATTTTGTTCCAACTAAATAGCATGGGAAGGACCAGGGGATTACAATTTTAAATTATGTAAGGCCAGCTCTAGGTTAGACATCAGGAGGTGGTTCTTTTCCCAGAGAACAGTAAATCTCTGGAGCTGGCTTATGGTTAGTCGGGTCAAAATCCTGGAATTCCCTCTCTTAACGGCATTAAGTGTCAACCCACTGAACGTGGACTGCAGCGATTCAAGAAGGCAGCTCACTACCACCTTCTCAGAGGCAACTAGGGAAGGGCAATAAATGCTGGCCAGTCAGCAACGCTTGTGTCCCACAAATGAATTTAAAAAAATACTCAGGGGAGGGAGCAAATACCTGCGGAGGAGATAAAGATGGCACCAGATCACATGACTGGGCTACTGCCCCTGTATTCAGTTCGCTATCACCAGGCTGGCTATTTACCTCAGTTTCTATTTTTCGTTACCAAGTGCTGGATTATTAGTGCAAGGACTAAATCAGTTATCTCTAATTTCTACCCAAATCAGGTTTAACAGAAATCCTATTTTATCTCCAAATTTGGTATATTTAACATCAATAGCATCCCAGATGTGTCCAGTTCCAATTTTTTATAACTCTGTTCTTGTGTAATTATCCACAAAATTTATTTTGATCCTAGTTATTATCCCTTCCCCAATTAACCACAGCTCTGGGTTACAATGACAGCATTCCTTCAGTGTCAGGATATTTGTTCTAATCTCCTCTGGTCCTGATTTATTCTTCTGATCACAGATTATTACACCAGTGTCCATTACTTCCATGTCTGTCCATCCCCTAAACGTGGATTACTATTTCAGTTTTATACATTTACCAGTGCACCTGAATCCTGGATTATCATCTTTCAGTCCTAAAATATCTAACTATTCAATAATTAACCTCTCCCTGGTACAGGAGACCCCAGGTATTCATTGAATATTTATCCAGTCCACATGATTACCTAATATTCACCCAGTTCTTAGATTACCCAGGACCAGATATTTAAGTAGAGCCCACAGTATTTCTTCCTGTTATTCCCCAAATATTCATCCATAGCAAATGTACCCAGCTGATATGTACCCAACCCCCCAACCACCACCACCAAACCCCTCCCCCCCCCACCACCATCAAGGTACCTACCCAATATTTACCTCCTGGATATTTACTCCCTGGAAACTTCCCCCCTTCAGATATTCGCTCCCAGGTATTCCACCTAAGTATTTGCCAGTATCATCCAACATAGCCCCTCTGGCTGTTTACCACACAGGTATTTACTCCCTTCTCAGGTATTTAACACAAAATTTCCCCTTCACTCCCTCCCCCTAGGCACTTCCCCGCTCATTCCTGGACATTTTTCTGTTATTTCCTTCCCCTTGTATTTACCCAACATCCTCTACATGTATTCCTTCTTTATGCATATATCCCTTACATACTCCATCCCCAGACTCCATACTCCAGTATCCCCCTGAGTATTCTCCCCAAACCCCCTGTATTTCCCAAATACTTGCCCAAGGCTACTTACTCTCTTGCATCTACCAATATTTACCCCCGGGACTTTTCCTGTTTTACCTTTGGGTTTTCCCTCCCATGGCTACTTAACCAGTGTTAACCTTCTAATGTTTACACGGTTCTTTGTACTCTCTTTCAGTATTTACTCAGAATTTAACCGAAGGTTTGATCAGCATTTAACCTCCATTGGACATTTATGCTCCCTATTTATCTCTTCCACAGGTATTTTCTCCCTCCCCTGAGTATTTTTTTAAATTCATTTGTGGGACACGAGTGTTGCTGGCTGGCCAGCATTTATTGCCCTTCCCTAGTTGCCCCTGAGAAGATGGTAGTGAGCTGCCTTCTTGAATCGCTGCAGTCCACGTTCAGTGGGTTGACACTTAATGCCGTTAAGAGAGGGAATTCCAGGATTTTGACCCGACTGCAAAGGAACAGCAATATATTTCCAAATCAAGATGGTGAATGGCTTGGAGGGGAACTTGCAGAAGGTAGTGTTCCCATTTATCTGCTGCCCTTCCTTCTAGATGGAAGTGGTCATGGGTTTGGAAGGTGCTGTCTCAGGATCTTTGGTAAATTGCTGCAGTATATCTTGCAGATTGTACACACTGCTGCTACTGAGTGTTGGTGATGAAGAGACTGAATGTTTGTAGATGTGGTGCCAGTCAAGTAGGCTGCTTTGTCCTGGATGATGTCAAGCTTCTTTAGTGTTATTGGGGCTGAAGCCATCCAGGAGTCATCCTGACTTGTGTCTTGTAGATGGTGGATAGGCTCTGGGGAGTCAGGAAGTAAGTTACTCGCCACAGTATTCCTAGTTTCTAACCTGCTCATCTGGCTACTGTGTTTATGTAGTGAGTTGACCGTTGAATGTCAGAGGGGGGTTGTTAGAGTGCCTCTCAGCTTTTTAACTCTGTCCCGCAGATTTACAACCCTCCCTGGTATATTTACCTGTCCCCCAAGAGTACATACCCCCACCTCTGAGTTACATATCCCCCTCCCTGGTGTACTTACCCCTCCCCCAGGGTATTTACTTCCCAGGGTTATTCACCCCCTTCCCCTGGAATATTTACCTGGGGAGGGGTGAATACCCTCAGGGGAGGGGGTAAGTACCCAGAGAAGGGGTATTTACCCCCTCCCCCGGGGGGGTATTTACCTCTATGATCCGCTGACAGAAGCTCCGGACCGAGCGGAGTGAGGCCAGGTCCAGGTGCCGGACCAGCAGCTCCCCGGCTCCGCCGCTCTCCTCCCGGATCTCCTGGGCCGCCTGGGCGGCCGCCTTCTCGTCGCGACAGGCGAGGATGACCCGGGCCTGCAGGCGGGCCAGTCCCGCCGCCGTGGCCCGGCCGATGCCGCTATTGGCGCCGGTCACGATCACCGTCCGGCCCCGCATCGAGGCCGCCTCCCGAAGCGGGGCAGCGGCGGCGGCCGCCATGAACCAGCGGCCCAGGGAGACGGCGATGGAGAGAGCGGCCACCGCCGAGAGGCAGAGGACAAACATCCTGCAGTACCGGGCAGCGCCAGCTGGGGCCAGTGCTGAGTCACCCAGCCTGATTGACAGCTCAGCAAATGTCAATCACTGGCCCAAACCCAAGGCTGCTCTTTCAGCTCATTTATTAATGGCTTACATTAACACTGCAATGAAGTTACTGTGAAAATACCTCAGTCGCCACATTTGTTGGGTGCGCTGAGAGAGAATTTCACATGGCCAATGTACCTAACCAGCACATCTTTCAGACCATGGGAGGGAACTGGAGCGCCCGGAGGAAACCCACGCAGACACAAGGAGAACATGCAAACTCCGCACAGACAGCGACCCAAGCTGGGAATTGAATCTGTGTCTCTGGTGCTGTGAGGCAGCAGTGCTAATCATTCTGCCACCGTGCTGGCATCTCCTGACAACTGAGAATCTTTTGCAAGCAGGAGGACCATTATCTATGACACTTTGCTGCAAGATTGCTGCAGCTACCTTGCTGGTGCAATCCGTTGGTGTTTTGAAAGGCGATGGGACTGCAGGAAACACGGGTCCTCTCACCTTCCCATTCACCCTGGACTTGAGGACCAGGCTAGATGTGCTGCTTTTGCAGCTTTCTTCATCAGACTCTGATGAAAGCCGAAACATCAGCTTTACTCTGAACCTGATTCTGTGATAAGGTGGTGGTGGGGGGGGGGGGGGGGGGGGGGGGGGGTCGGGGGGCACTGAAGTGAAAACAGGCATTCTTTTGATGACTTTGACCATGATGCACTGTCCCTGCTATCCTTCTCAATCTGTCGGCAGCTTTTAACAAAGTTAGTCCCATTATCCTCTCTGCCTTTGTCCAGTTGAGTGGAACCACCATAGCTTATTTTGAAGCCTCCAGAGAAAACACTGCTGTCTTCCCACTCACTATCTGTTGCCTCTGGAGTTCATTATGGATCTATTTTTGCATCTGTTTATTTCTCATCTATACTGCCAATCTTCACAAGACCATTCAAACACATATCAGGTTTGGAATGTATGCTTACATCATAGCTCTTTGGATTCCTCAACTTTCTCCCAAGTTTTCTTTCAGTCAATTATGAGACAAGGGCCCTGCTGGCCAGACCAGCATTTATTGTTCATCCTTGGTTGCTCTTGAGAAGGTGGTGGTGAGCTGCCTTCTTGAAGCACTGCAGTCCATGTGGTGCAGTAATACCAACAGGGAGGAGTTCTAGGATTTTGATCCAGGAATAGTGATATATTTCCAAGTCAGGACAGTGAGTGACAATGACAGCTTCCAGGTGAGGGTGTTCCCATATATCTGCTGCCCTTCCCATTCTTGCTGGTGATGGTCACGGGCACGAAAGGTACTGCCCAAAGAAGCCTTAATATATCTTGTAGATTGTACATATGGTTGCCCCTGTTCATTGGCAGTAGAGGCAGAATGTTTGTGGATGGGTACCATACAGGCAGGCTGCTATGTCCTGGACGGTGTTGAGCTTCTCGAGTGTTTTGGAACTACTACATCCAGGCAAGAGGAAAATATTCTATCACACTCCTGATGTGCTTGTAGATGGTGTAGTGGCTTTGATTTTGATTTGATCTATTATTGTCACATGTATTATCATATAGTGAAAAGTAAGCAAATGAGAGAGTGCA